>JAVLUX010000046.1:6672500-7272500 GCA_032164185.1 Moxostoma hubbsi
CTTGCCAGTAGTCAGTGAATGCAGTTACCTGTCAGAGCCCATTCTTGAGGATGAATTACTGTTCTCTCCAAGTGAGAGCAACTCTCAATTCGGAGATGGTTTTCTGTTAGAACAAGATTCAAATTTATCATTGGTGCATGAAGAAATTATAACACAATCCCATGCCCCTTTGACGTACACTGGGCCTGAAAGTAGTGGACCATTGAACTCGGAACACCAGGAGCATCCTCATTTTCCTACAAACACAACAATAAACTCAGAGCATCTCACAAGAAGTCTCGAAGTCCAGACAGACCTGAGCTATGTTCAAGAATGTATCGAGATGCGAAAGGAGAGGATTGTGTTTCTCTTCCTGGAACACTGGAGGAAGTACACCATGACCGAGTCCTACAAGTGCGCTGGAAGAGGCAAGACTCTTAGCATTGATACAAATGACTGTCATTCATTGTATTATCACAACCTAGCTGAGCCAGCTGGTACTCAAAAGACAGATGACGACCAGCTGCTGCATTTCATGAAGCAGAGACAGGTGGTGGGAAATCTTCTTGGCCACTGGAGGACCATCATGAGCCAGGTGCCCACACGGCAAATACGCAGACTTAGTCGAGCTCAGATGATCTACTGGCCCGAGCACTTCCTTCCTCACATCAACGGATTACCTGTTCAATATGAGAATCTAACCCTTGACCTTTTCATGCTAGGCTACTTCCAGTTGCTCGAGATGAATATGTCTCGTAGTGAACGCAAATTCCGGCACTTGCTTTGCTATGAGATGTTTGACCGGCTTGGCAGCCACCCATGGGAAGTGATCCGCCAGTTTCACCGAGAGGTGATGGAGAGCATCGAGAGAGGGAACCATGATTGGTCGGATGGCTTTGAAGATATCAAGCTGAAGTATTTTGGTGAATCTGTTGAGAGTGGTGGGCTCCTTGAGGCTACCAAGCTCATTTTGCCTCCAGAGGTTCTGCAGGCACCCATGAACACAACTCAAGAGTTCCTACAATCCCAACAATGTTCCTCAGAGAACCCAACTATGAACATTGCAAATGATACAGTGGTACTGAACAGTTTCAATGAAGCTCAACTACCAAATTATGCTGTTGCAGTACAGAATGCTGCACAACCAGAGGACGTACCACATGAAACTGCAACAGCTAAAAGTCCCCAGACTGCACCCACATGCACTGTGAATGAACATAGCCGAGCAAATCCCCAAGAAGAGCCTAATGAGGACTCTATCAAGCTTATCTATGAGCTTAAAGAGTTTAGTAATGAGGAGATTATTCGATACATTGATCGAAGCTTCGCCTTCTGGAAAGAGAAGGAAGCTAAGATGTTTGACATCTGACTTATTGGGTCAAATTAGTTGATGTAGGAGGAATCATTGATCAGGTGACAGAATAAAAAGCATGTGTTAAGCAGATCAGCAAACAAAATTAGGGTTGTTCGGTCAGGGAGGCAGCTTCTTGCTAGAAACATTTGGATTGTTAGAGAAACAATCAAATGCTGAGCTTAACTGAATGCAATCAACAACTGTGCCCTGTCATCGTATAACATAATTCTGAATGCTGAATTATTTGTTCAGGAACCATGAAAAGAGATGCATGTAGGAGATGCAGAAGCACACAGGCATATAAAAGCCTTCTTTTGAAATTTTACAAAAAATTTTGGGTTTTGATTTAAAGGTACAGTTGGACTTCAACACTCAATCTTATTGACATGAGTTATGAAAATTCCTACTATGAAGGGTCTGTTCCAAAACTTAATGAGCTGCCTTATTATCTCCTGCCTACATTGGCAGCTATCTTCTATGGCAGAATCCTTACTGAAATTATGTCTCATAAGAGACTGTTTTGCATCGCTCTACATAGGCGGCAGCTCCGACACACGACTTCAATTCAAGTGACGAAGAGAAACTATGTAATCCTCTAATGAGCCTAAATATGCACAGCACACACACATTTTTAATAAAATAGTCATTTATAAATACTTTTCAATATTGAATGGATTATAGGTATAATTATAATCAAAAAAAAATCTTACTTCGTCCATCATCTTGGATTTATATTTACACCGAGCTCATCACGGTGCATTTTGGGATTGGATAGGGAAGGATACATACCATTATACCTTAGAATCTGGCCAATACGAGATCTCTTAAGAGGCAGCATTATTAGGCGGCCTGGGTAGCTCAGCGAGTAAATACGCTGAATACCACCCCTGGAGTCGTGAGTTCGAAACCAGGGCATGCTGAGTGACTCCAGCCAGGTCTCCTAAGCAACCAAATTGGCCAGGTTGCTAGAGAGGGTAGTGTCACATGGGTTAACCTCCTCGTGGTTGCCATAATGTGGTTCTCGCTCTCGGTGGGGCACTTGGTGAGTTGTGCATGGATGCCGCAGATAATAGCATGAAGCCTCCACATGCGCTGTCTCCTTAATAACGCGCTCAGCAAGCCATGAGGTGTGCGGATTGACTGGAAGCAGCAGAGATTCGTTCTCCACCTCCCGGATTGAGAAGAGTCATTACGCCACGATGAGGACTTAGAGCACATTGGGCATTCCAATTTGGGGAGAAAATTACCTAGCTTTTGAAACAGCCTTTTTTGCGTCGGTAGCGCGCCTATGTCTTAAAATTCTGCCTCCGTAGGACGCTCACTAGGTTTTGGAAAAGACCTGAAGATAAAACCAAAAATACATATACATCTGTGAAGGAAAGTTCACATGATGCTTTTTTTTTTTTTTGGTAAAACAGTAACTCCTATTATATATATTATATAACCTAGTATATTTTTAACATATCAACATTAAAGGGGTCATGACAAACTCTTTATATATATATATATATATATATATATATACATATATATATATATATATATATAATTATCTCCCCTGAGGTCCACTTATAATATTAGTAGTTTTTTGGCAACAAAACAGTCATAATTTAGTAATATACAATAATTTTCCACCCTGTCTAAAACACTTGGTTTTAAGCTCTCTGGACCTTTAAGACTTCAATGTAAATGCCCACTGTTATGATTGGCTAACATCGTGCAGCCCCTCCAATACATCCATATTTGAAATGTAATTGGAAGAAAATGAACAACAAGCTACACAAGATTATAAAGCTAAATTTCAGGGTTTCCACATAACATACACCCAATTCATTGCATCCAAATACATTAAACTGTTCACTCAAGGAGAGATATTAACTATAAAAGACATGACATTTGAAATATTTGTGAATGAAACTCTTTACTTATGGTTTTGCGTTAAGTCCAATAGAGATTTTAACCGCCACATCTTTAAATATGCTCATTCAATAACATTTTCAAAGCTTGAATCATGTATTGACTGGTTCACAAGCAGTCCATGCTGATATCCGCTGAAAACACATACAGTCCACACTGAAATGTTCTGAATATGCAAACGTAATACAATCCATGGAATGTTGAGCGCTTCATCTGGCTTCAACAGGTCAAAGGAAAGACACTGGGCTTCACAGGAGCGACATCTCACATCTTCCATGTTTCTTTACACACAAAGCGGCATGTGTTTCTCCCTGTCATTATCAGCAGCAGAATGAGACATGTTTTTAAAAGTTGCGCTTGTACTACTCTTAAAACGCACCTCACATCTCCAGAAACACATCGATATGACCAATGACGTCCATCTAGTGCATGTTTTAAACAATTAAAAATAGCACAGATGAGTGCAAAAATGGTCCAGGACACCTTCAAAACAGCAAGAAATAGCGCAGCTGTTCTGACTTGACATTGCATCTTTTAAAAGCTGCACGAGATCTATGATAATGGTCAAAGCCGTTCGTCTAGTGTTTAGAAAAACATTTAAATCCAGATAGGCACAGGAAGGTGTCCTGTGTAAGTCCCCTTAAATGTGTAGATGAATGTCCCATGACAACCCCTATGTCCACTTCACCTGTGTGACAGACGGAGTAAGCACCAGTGGGCGGGGCCTAGGATGCAATGATGAAAAATAGGCATTTAGTAGTCTTGCTGAAGAGGCAGTCATATGCAGATGTATTTGGTCCTTGTGAGGTCACAAGTTTTACTAATTCCAAACGAGCCGTTTCTAGAGACTAGTTTAAATAAATGCTCTTTTTCTATTAAGGAAGTTTTCAGTTCTCAAACGTTTTTAGAGTACAATGACCTCTTATATGTCAAAAGATCAAGGAAAATTGTATTCCTCATGTCATGACCCCTTTAATATACTGCAGTCAGACTTTAATTGTGATACTGCATTTGATAGGACTATCCATCTGTTAAAAATTACTTTTAATCATCAATTGTTACTTCAATAAATGTATTCATTTGGTTAATTTTTGATCCACATACAGTGCATTCAAGGTAAACAATTTATCAGTATATGTGCTCTGGCAATCCAACCCATGACCTTAGTGTTGCTAGCGCCATCCTCTACCACTTTAGGTATTTTTATTCTAATGAAAACATTAAAGAATTCTTACCATTTTTTTTAGAGCAGTGTTTTTATATTTGATTGCATTCTCACTGATTCATTCATTAAGAAAAGCGATTTCAATTTTGTAGCTTTAATGCTATTCTCTATCTATTGTTCAACTTTTTAACTCCTACTGTTTAACCGTTAACTGTCACCATAAAAGAGAATTTACATTCAACTACTACTATGAAGTTCATGACATAATAAGTTTCACATAGATTAATCTGCAAATTTCTTAGCTATTTTGAAAAGATTAGAATAGTTGCTGAGGATAAGAATGAGTATGCATTTGTGCATGTTACCAGTATGATCTTAGTGCTTACAGCATTCTCATTTGTTCTTGCTGTGTTTAGAGTTATTTAAGCTTAGTTTCTTTAAATAATCAATTTCTTTATTATAATTCAACCATGCCTTATTTGAGTGTGAGCATTCTTGACCATTTGAAAGCTTTATTTTGGTTGTTTGATTGCCTTTTAGCAATGTTGGTTTTAAGAGGTTTTAAGGACCAGATGGATTTCTTTTTCCTATTAACATTTTTATTGATTCTTATGTGAAATATGGAATAAACAGAACATATATATACACACACAGAACAACTTAACTCCCATTATATCCCCTTCACCTTCTCCCTCCCCGACCCCATCCTGTCCCTCAACAAATTTCCCTGTGGTCAAAGCCTAAATTACACCATCCACACATATATGCAAACAAACAAAAGAAAATATTAGAGAACATAAAATATATAAAACAAAATAAAAAACAGTGAAAAGAAAGAACTCCACAAAGAATAGAATTTACAGTTACCAACACAATTCTGTTTCTCTCCACATGGTCCTCACTGAGAGCCCCCCAGAAAGGCCAAATATCTGTCCCATTTCTTACCATATGTGTCCATTTTGCCAAGTTGCTTATAAGACATCTTCTCCAATGCCGCCACCCTACCCAATTTGGTGAACCATTCTTTAAATGAGTGAGCGCCAATTGACTTCCATACTCTATGAATTATCTGTCTGCCAATCATTACACTAGTTTGGACCCAGCTGTTTGTATATTTGTCACCTACTTTAATGACTACCCCATAACCCAATATACATAGCCTGGGGCAGAATTAAATCTGAGTATCTAAAATCTAAAATGCCACAGATAAAATTCTGGACTCTTACCCAGAATTCTTGAATTTTAGTGCAGAACCACAGAGCATGGACCATGTCTCAATCCTCTTACTGACATTGCCAGCAGGTAGGTGTGTTTTTTAGACCAAGACTAAACAATCTAGTGGGTGTCCAGTAGAAACAATGCAAAATCGTAATACCACTGCCTTAAACGCCTTCCATGCCATGCCCACAGAGGATACTGAGGACCAATCGGTTTCTACATAAGTATTAACTTCTATCTTTAACATTTGTTGGAATTATCTCTCCTGTAGAAGAAATGTATGAAAGCGGCATCTATATGATTTCCTTTTCTCTATATGTGGCAGCGTCTCTAAATGCACAAAAGCATGAGCTGATGAAAATAAAATTTTCCCAATTGAGCTGTCAGTGGCAGATGGAATAAGTGACTTGGATATAAAAAAAATCTATTCTAGAGTAAATCATATGAACTGATGAAAACAATTCATAGTACCTCCCAGATTTTTACACATCCTCTGTAGTGTCAATAATGCTCAAAAGGGTCTACACACCTTTGTATCACTATGATCAAAGACCAGATCCATCGAACAATTGAAATCTCCACCAAAAACCATACCATGAATGATCCCAGCTGCTTGTAGCTTACCCTCAAGATCCATAAAAAAGTTCTGATCATCAGCATTGGGTGCATAAATATTAGCCAAAATCAGATTTTGTCCCTGTATTTCAGCCACATCAATGATTCTTCCTAAATTATCTTTAATCTGTTTGAGACATTTAAATTGTAAATGCTTACTCATAAATGTGATGACTCCCCTGCTCGTACTCAAACCAGTACTACAAAACACAAGCCCACCCCACGCCCTGCCAAGTTTTTCAGCTTCCTGTGAAGAAATGTGCATTTCTTGAAGGAACACTATATCAATTTGTTTATGCTTAAGAAAAGATTCAACCTTCCTTATTTTTATAGGGTGCCCCAGTCCATTAACATTCCATGTGGAGAGAAACATTTTACCTAAATTAAAGTGTGACATATTGACATGTAAAGATAAATTGTGTACCCAAGGCTAAATTATATAGACCACTATCCAACATTGATGTAACCATAACATCCTTAATAACCCACAGAACAGACAAAAAATGCACTTGAACCCCACGCATAACAGTCCAAACTGGTGTCCATCACTTGAAAATCCGATATCCATGCGCGCTTACAAGACTTTCCGCAACACTATTGGTACCAGATTGCTCAAGTCTGGTGATTTTTTTAAATATACTGTATATGTATTATTTTTTTGTTTGTTTGTTTGTTTTAGTTGTTTTTTTCACTTTTTTCTTAACATAAACTATGACATTAAATTGTTCAAATTTGCCCAAGTAAACGATAACATCAAACCCACAATGTGAGCAAATGAGCTCTACAGTAAGTTAACAAAGAGAGAAAAAAGAAAGGGGGAAAAATTAATCAGGCAGGAGCCAGCGGGAAGACAACAGAACAACAAACCCTCTCAGGCTGCATCAGTAAAATGCACGATGTGTAGACTTTATTGTTGATCAAGTGCAGGCAAAGGTACCCACTCACTCCATTGAAGGCCATAGCTTGCTGTGCAAAGCTCTGCAGCAATTTTTTACACTCTTTGAATCCATCCTGCTTCGCTTGAGTCGATCTAGCAAAGTCTGAAAAAACCATGATGTTGTAGTCCTCCCACCACAACTTGCTTTTATTCCTTGCCAGTTGTAGAAAAAAGACTCTGTCAGCCAATTGCAAGAACCTTGCCAGGATAGATCGGGGTCTGTCACCCACCCTGGAAAGCTGACCGTAAACTCTGTGTGTGCGCTCTATCTTGTGCCAGTGGCCTGCTGTATCGATCAAATTCAGAATAAGCCCATCCAAAAACCTCACCTTATCCTGACCTTCCTTTCCCTCTGGGATGACAAAGAAACTAACATTATTAAGCCTGCTCTGATTTTCAATATTCTCTAGTTTTTCCCACATCCATTTCAAATCGGCTTCTTTTGGCCGACTCCAGAAACTCGACCTGTTTTTTTTACATCGTCCATTCTTGTGATCAGGGTGGAAAGTTTGGCCTCCATAGATGTTATTGTTTTATGTATTTCTGCGAGGCTTTCCATGTCAGGCGAGATTTTCGTCAGTGCTGCATAAATGTTAGACTGGACCTTTGCCATGTTGGTCCTGTAAATGTCCGACGCGTGAGGGCGTAAGTGCTTTTTAATGTCCCCACGGGCTGACGATTTAGAATTTTCCGACATCCTGCCCTCCCAGCACAGTTTAACAAACAAAACTATTACATTTCTCACCGGTTAAAATTGCTTAAAATGATAATTGTAGCAAAGTTTAAGCGGACCTTAACGCGACTCTAGAACCAGATGGATTTCTATGCAAGAAGGTAACTGCAAAGGTTTTTATTGTCGTTGACATTCATGTGTTTTTTTACACTTAATATTGAGATGTTTATTGTTTTACCTGTAACTGCTGTGTTCCATCTAGCCATGTTAGAAGTGTTTGTTTGTTATTAAATAAAGCCGAGATTTTTCATTTGTGAAATCCCACTAGAAATGTATTCATTAAACAAAGCTTTCTAAAAACCTTGTTTTAATAAACTACTCATTTAGCATTTAAGGTTTGCTTTGCACACATATTTATTGCTCTTCAAATAATGTAATTAGGTTCAATTAATTTGGCTAGGCATATAATAAATAAGACCATTAACTATGACATCATGGCTGTTTTGGAGTTAATCACAAACTTTTGAGGGGATTTAGCAGCCATTTTCTTAAAAAGGCAGGGCTAGTCCAAGTATGATGTCAATCAATTTAACTTGTAAAATTGGAGAAAAATGTCACAACCAAACCATGACATGCCAAATATAGTCAAATGTATAATGGTAGGTTTTACAAATCTAAAAAATACAAATAAACATAAATTTACAAATTTAAACACTTCTGTGGTACTTACTGTATCTAATAATTAAAAGTAGATGTTTAGAATTGTTTGAGGTGTGTAGCTTATATATAAAATTATTTGATATTGCAAACATATCTTAATTGTAATTCATTATGTATTTATGAAATATGACCAAGACATGTTTTCATTAGATTAACCAAATGAGTATAGCTGTTTTGTTTCTCTGGCAGTATTCTTTGAACTAAGTTTTTTTTTTTATATACTTTTACAAATCGTACAACTGTCCTGCAATGACATTGACTACCTATTGCTTTAAGGGAATTTATAATGGCCTTGTTTATGAATTCCTATTCTGCTCTTTTTGTGAGCTGATTCAGAATATCTCTCAAATTGTTCCTAATTATTAGCTAAGATTATCACATTGCCATTTTAATGAGAGGATTGATGGACGTTTTATAAAATGGAAATATAAAGCTACATTAAAAGCCATAATTGTAAAGTTCTATTCTATTAATGCAAAAGTTTTTATGTTGCTTGACAACCAAAATGCAATAAAGCCACTCAAGGATGTGATTTAAAGGGATAGTTCACCCAAAAAAATTATTTAAAAAAATCATTCAGTCATTGTTTAATCAACTCTGTGTTGTTATAACCCCATATGACTTTCTTTCTTTTCTTAACACAAATGGAGAAATTGTGAAAAAAATTCAAATGTGCTCACCGATGTCATACAATGACATTTTTTGGTGACCACCTCTTCAAGCTTCAAATGGACACAAAAGAATAATTCAGAAGTCTAATAAATTATTCAACGCGACTGATGATTGTGCTGAAAGCATGTGACAATGTTTGGTGTGAAACAAACTAAAATCTAATGTGTTATTTATTGAAATCTTTGTCCAATCGCTGCTGTCCTGTGTGCGTTCATGAGACAGCACGTGAGCAACAGAATGCACAGTCCCTGCTCAGAGATGGAACATTGAAGCGAAAAATAGTTTTGTGCCTCTAAAAACGGTCCACCTCAGCATTACTAACAGCAGAACACAACTGCACACAAATCAGAGAACAGAACTTACTGAACGTGTCTGAGGAGTTTGTAGTCTGAGAATAGATGCATTTCTATACCCAGCCTTATTTTTTGGAAATGTGCTCAATCAAACTGAGGGAGAGAGGAGGCAGGAATGTCTGTCACCTCTTCTCCATTCTGAGCCGGTGCGTGTCACAGACCTCTGCCTGAAGAGAGCGATACCTCAGCGAAAATATTAAGTAGGTGTAACATTATTGGCCAAAATCAAGTAGTTTTTAACCGGCTAGTGAGATTCTGGCTTCATTGTACTGTTATGATAAAGTTTTTGTTGTGTAGTTAGTATCGCTGTGGTGGACCTGTTTTTAGATAAACAAAACAAGTTTTCGCTTGAACGCCCCATCTCATGAGAGGTGCTGCTTGAACTGTTGCTCTCGTGCAGTCTCATGGAAAACAAGGAGAGCAACGCTCTATCGTATGCTTTCATAACAATCACGAGTCACATGGAATAATTTATTACACTTCTGAATGATCCTTTTTCATGCAATGGAAGCTTGAAGGGGTGGCCACCATAAACTTCCATTTGTATTTTCACAATTTCTCCTTTTGTGTTAAGAAAAAGAAAGTCATATCGAGTTATAAAAATACAGGGGTGAGTAAACAATGACAGAATTTTCATTTTTGGGTGAACTCTCTCTAACTATTTGATTACATTTTATTACATTCAAGTTTTGAATCATTCATACTTGCTCATTTTATTTAAAAGAACATCTTACATTTACACATTTGGACAATGCCTTTATATCTGAAGCAGTGTCGTAGTCTACATGTTATCAGTATGTGTTCCCTGGGAATCAAACCATGACCGTGTTGTTGCAAGCACTATGCAACTGGAATCTTCATCTATTAGACATCTCTGTTCTTCATTACTCAATCTTTTTTTTTTTTTTTTGTGACATATAATTCCCAGGGGAATCATGAAATATTAAGTCATAGATTATGTTACCTTGATACTGTGGCTTGGGCCAATGATGTGGCTTCACAGTAGCAGTTTGGAGGTAATCGATCTGTTTGGAGGGGAAATGAGAAGCTGAAGATTTTCACCTCCTCTGCTGCTCTATAGTTACCAGCTCAATGGAGGCAGGAGATTACTTTCCACATGGTGTGAACACTACTAGTAACCTGTCTGGAAATAGAGGGGGTTTGGGAAAATAACATTTTTGCCTGCTCCAGACAAATGAATAAAAATACAAAAACAAATCTGGAGTAAAAACATATCATTTAAATTCGTTTTATCACCTTTCACCTTCTAAATGCAACAATATACCTGGTTCTTGTTAGATATTTAAAATACTGACACAAACTTTCAAAAATAAAATATTGTTCAGAAAATTAATTAAGTGTCACCCTGGCTTACAGAGTCCCTGACACGTGAACTTGGGTTTTGCTAAGTGTAACGGTTGTCCTCTTTGGGTGCAGTGTGATATATATGGTTGCTAGATAAACAGGTGTTTTATTGTCATAGCAGTTTTTGTATTTTTGCATGGCTGGAACACTGTATTGACCAGTCAGCATTTAGAATTGGAACTATATGCATTTAATAGAGAAACATTTTATAACTTTTTTCCACAAATAAACCAATAAAAAAAATATATCCCTTGTATTGATCTTTGATTATTTTGTTGATTCTTATTAATTTACCTATTTTTTTATTTAATAAAATAAATTAATAAATTAATTATAATAGCTTATTATTTTAATTAGATATTTTTTAGTAATATTTATTTTTGAATGTAGTATTTTATATTCAATTACAAGTAAATAATCAATTTTGCATGGCTGGATCACTATATTGACCAATCAGTGTTCAGAATTGGAGTGATCCTTTTTAGAGCTTTTTTCCACATATAAACAAATAACAAAATTATATCCTTTTTATATATATATGTATTTTTTATTGATCTTTTATATATTTATTTATTACAATCTTTTTTTCTTGTATTTATTGATTTATTTCATTTGTAATTAATTAAAGGTAAATAATACATTTTGTGTTACAGATTTAAATTCAGATATATTTTAAATAATTTGTAATTAATAAGCTTTTAGTATAGAAATAGTATATCAGCCTTGATATGCTAGTATTTAGCATACTTTAAAGGTTACATTTTCACAACATTGTGTTGTGGTTTGTAAAAGGCCTTAACTGAACTGACTCACAGTCAACATGACTTGATATAAAAGCACTTTGAACACACTTTGATTTTCAGGGGCTACCCTATTTATGATTAGTGTGATCAAAATAGTCTTTATATGAAAAACCTATAAAATCTTCACTGATCTCATGATTGGCTTTGTTTGTCTTTGCTGTCTCTGACAGGCTGAGGAAGAGGAGGCCCGTCTGGCATCCTTACCTGCCTGGAGGAGAGATATCATGAAGAAAAAGTTGGACGAAGAGAAGTAAGTTGAAGTCAGAGCTCTTGCTCTGAATTCATGCCAATTTTTAATATCAAATGGTAATGGCTATTTTGATATTGATTTACCCATAACTAACCTAACAAGTAAGACAAAGATTGCTTTTAAAAGTCAGATTTGTTCTATGCTCTCTTTATCTTTTTGTGGATTGTCATAACTTGGTGATAAGAAGTAAATAAATATATGCTATTTTCTGATTGTGCTGCTTTAAAATGTTCTCTGTCATAATGCTTTTTAATTAGGAAAAACGTACAAAATTTCAAATACGTATAATCATCTAAATTCTTTTATTCACTCCTGGATGGACAGGGAACAGAAAAGGTGAGACATCCTTTACTAATATCAGTAGAAATAAGTAGCATAAAATGATAGTGGTAGTTGCACTTGTGACATGTAAATGACCACAAAACAGCATCAGCATGGTTTACAAGCAACATTAACGTGAAAGAAATAGTTTCAATATTTCTGCCATCAAAAATAAATAAATCTGTCATCATTTACTCACCCTCACTGTTCCAAACCTATGTGCTGTATTCCAAGTCTTCTGAAGTCATATAATAGCTTTGTGTAAGACACAGTCCGAGATTGAAGTCGTAAGTAAAGTTAACATGCCCTGATATGTTACGGTAATGAGAACTGGAGGGTAAAATGTGTTAATGTGTCCTGAAAATAATGTCACAATTATTTTAGGGTTAAAAATGACCAGGACATTTTTTTGACAGGTTTGGTGATAATCCCTTGTGTACTTATGAGAGAAGTAGTGATAACCGATTCATGAATGAATCATTATTTTCAGTGGAAACTTTTCAATAAGGACTTTGGAAGACTTGGAATATAGCACACAATGATACATTTGTTGTGTTTATGCATCCTTTCTGAGGCTTAAGAGCACCAGTGGCAGTTTGGAACGACATGAGGGTAAATAAATGATGACAGAATCTTTTTTTTTGTTGTTGCTTTTGTTATTAAAGACAATTTAGTCATGATTTCTGATTGAAAGAATTATGAAAGACATTTTCTCACTCTTGCAGAAAAGAGGAGGAGCAGCGGCGAATGGAGAAGGAGAACGAGGAGAAGTCGGAACTGGAGCGACTACGAACGCTAGGCTACGATGAAACCAAGCTGGCACCGTGGCAACGGCAGATCATTTTAAAGAAAGGCGACATAGCGAAACAGTAGCGTTCACTCTCCCCGTCATTCTCATTCACATGTGCGCAACTCTCTGCTGACGTACAGATGTAGGATACTTCACGTTCACAATCTGCCGACCCTTTTACACGGGTCACTAGACAACTTTCAGGTTGCTTGACCATCATCATCATCATCATCGTCATCATAATCACTACCACTTCTTCAGAGCTCTGATGAACAGAACAGTTAATTGAATGAAAACGGTTGTTGTTGGGTCATATGCCTATGATATGTTCCTATGTTAGCATTCCTCATAACAATACGTCTGTAAATTATTTTGCAGAAAATATTTGTATCACATCCCAACAGATCCTTTATTTAGGATCCTGTATTTTTATATCTAGATAAAGAATTTCTGTCAATGAAACAACATTTACTCTGCTTTCTCTTGGTATCTCAAGTGTGGACCCCACTACACACACACACACACACACACACACAATGTGTAAAAACAATGTTCTTTTTCTCCAGCTTTTTCAGATAATTTATATGTTTAATGAGCTAAACATGTTTAGACATCAAGTCTCTTAAACATAATAATGATCAGTAATAATTAATAATAAACGTACTAATCAGAATCATGTATGTCACAAAGAGCCACAATGCTGGACTGCTCATATCAGCTGCCTGGAAAAGAAAATAATAATAATAATAATTGCTGATATTTCCCCCCCAGTCATAATTGGATAACAGAAGCCAATGTCTCAAATATTCAACTAAATGTTAAATATTGCATCTTATGTTCTAATCTACAGGACATCTGCAGAGGAAATAGTTTCTTACCGTGTCATGAGATGATGTCATTGTATTAAACCATGCTGTGATCCCAGAAATGAAGCCGTTCACAGATATTTTGGGATAAAAATACATCACTATTTGTAAGAATTATTTCCCTGCTTTGCAATTGTAGAGAGTGCTATTGTTAATATATTTAGAGTAACTAGACCTCAGAAAAGTGCCGGATTTGGATCTGTATGAATGTGCATGTGTGAGAGAGTTTATGTATGTGTGCAGTCACATGCACATACATGTCATTCGTCTGTCTTGTGTCATTCCCTATGTGATGGGTAGAATTTATGTATTGTGAATGTTATTGTTTTTTTCTGTACAACTGTAAAAATAACATAAGTATATGTTGAGATAAGAGAGACGGATGGTTGTTCTTCAGTTTGGAAACATTCAAATGCCATAACGATGTTGAAAACAAAGATGTGAATGTCATTGCCATTAGAACATTTTCTATTAATAAAGACTCCATAGTAGCACTGATAACTTCTTACTCCCCTATTATGATGGTCACTTACATGTTTTATTTCTGGTTTCAGCCTGGCTTGTATAGGCGGTCTGTAATTATACACTTTAATTTTCTCGATGGCAAAATAATTTAATAAAAGTTTAAACAACTTATTGTGTTGGTGGAATACCTCTTATACTCTACACAAATAACGTACACTACTGTACATTACACAAATTTATGATTTGAATTTTGTTGAAGGTTCAAATATGAATGAATTGTTACGTGACATGTGCCTGAACGACAGAGCTCGCCTTATGAATATTAATTATATCAATATTAATCTATTAGTATCAGTGTCATCAGGATATAAACCTATCTACTTAAACCCACAATAATAAAAACAAGCAGGTGCAACCCCACCCAATATTTACACCATGATCAATGGAAACATGCAAATTCTTCACATTTTTTTCTCTCTTCAAATTGTAGTGCTATAAATTATAGAAATTCTTTAAAAATCAATAAATATTCTCGATGGCCAGTCCACCCCTGATCAGCCCCAAAGTGCGTCGGCCGACTGGGAAAATGCCAGGTATGCCAGATTACCAGTCCAGCCATGTTCTCGCCCTGAAAGACTGGAAATGGACAACAGCCACAGATCACTTGCTTATGTCATGCTACGAGAAAATGCTTTTGTAGGGAGAAGCACGCTAAATCACATTTTTTTTATTAGAAACAGGCCAGGTATACACAGTACACAATCATTCAAATATACATTATAAAAATGCGAAAACAGATATTACTCAATCAGATGTATTTTAAAGCTTTAGAGTTCCGGGGCCTGGGTAGCTTAACCAGTATTGACGCTGACGACTAGGGGCGTAACGGTTCGAATTTCTCGTGGTCTGCAGTTTAAGGGTCACTGTTTCGGACGGTTCAGTTTTTGCTTTGTTAAAAAATAGATATTACTGCCAAATCCAAAGAATAATCTATTTGGTAAACACTTCAACATGTTTGCCCTTAAAAAAAACAATCATTATTTTATAACAGCCAGGTCTCCTTAGCAACCAAATTGGCCTTGTTGCTAGGGAGGGTATATTCACATGGGGCAACCTCCTTGTGGTCACGATTAGGGGTTCATACTCTCAATGGGGCGCGTGGTAAGTTGTGAATGGATTGTGTACAGTAGCATGAGCCTCCCATGCTGTGAGTCTCTGCGGTGGCATGCACAACGAGCCACGTGATAAAATGCGCGGATTGACGTCTCAGAAGCGGCGGCAACTGAGACTTGTCCTCCGCCACCAGGACTGAGTGAGTAACTGCGCCACCACAAGGACCTACTAAGTAGTGGGAATGGGGCATACCAAATGAAATAGAGAAATAGGGGACACAACATAAATAAACAAAGCTTTAGAGTTCCTGCAGGTACATTTATTCTTTAAACTTTTATAAAAACTGTAGAAGCCAAATAAAACATATTTAAGCCACAAAGAAAAAACATCCAAAAGAGATGCACATATGAACACGTGTGTTTTTCTCCAAAATAATGCCAAATGGACACGTTTCCAAAAAAAGTGGGGGGAGATTTATCCACAATACCACAAAAATATCACAGGATCCTTATCAGGGCACATGTTTTTAAAATAAAGATTGAACGAGTTGTCGGAAGCTTAGTGGTGGTGACGTTAGTGTCATGCGACCGTGGTGTAGTTCTTTATAGTCTAACTTTAGCTTTTTACTTCTAGCGATTGCATTTAGGCTTCAAAATGCATAAATGTTGTGTTCGTTTGTGAAGATTATCACAATGAACAAAACGCTTAAGAATCATAAACTTGTGTTGGTCACAGAGCTTATTTTCTGCAATTATCCAAAAGTCAACGGAAAAATCCTAATGGCTTTTTGTCGAGGGAACCAGGGTGATGCTAACATCCGGGTTGGCCTACAAAAAACTTCATCCCTGCGGTACTCTATTTCTCCCAGATATTTTAATGCAAGTGGTCGTTTGTACAAGTGTTAAACTGTCTCTGTTAGGGCAGACAGAACAAAAGCAACGTATGGAAATGTATTAAGTTTCGTGACGTGTGATGATGACGTAACTGAATTGCTGGCAGGTATGCTTTGGTAGGTACATTTTTATATTTATTGTTTATTATAGGTTTCTAAAATATGACATTTAAACTTAAATGTAGGCTATTAGTGGAGTGCTTAAGTGTATACTCAGAAATATTTCTATCATATCTATTATATTTGAACAGGCGTTGAAGAATAAACGGCAGAAAAGTTTAGCCGAGCTGCAACAGTAATTAGGGGGAGGAGCTTGCTACATAATTTAACCAGCAGATGGCACCAATTAACTTTTAGAATGCTTGAGGAAATGGATAATTAGATAAAAGGGAAAATAAACGTGAATAAAACACGTTCCTTTATTTTGTCCTGTCACACATACAGTAATTAATTTCTTGCGCATGTTAAGAAATACAATCTCTTGTGAGATTTAAGAAATGTGGAGTACATGAAGAAATACATAAGCGCAATTGTCGGTGGGCGTGGCTTGGCTCACCTGGAGTGACGTATTGCGCTAAATTGTGTGAATATGAATGTACAGACAGACGTTGTGGAGGTGCAGGTATGTGTTGAAGTTCTGCTTAAAAACTCACATCAGTGCACTCACTCTGGACCATCTCAAAATTACATTTCATAAGATATAAGCTGGTAAGTCACTTCGGAATTAATGTATGACGCTGTTGTTTTGACAAACCTACATGACTTCCAAAGAAACTGCCCTTTCTTTTTTGTTTGTAGAAATTATGTTAAGTATACATGACTTGTGTGAGGTTTAAGTATTTCACATGATTTAGTACACCTGTGTCTGTGGGCATTTCCAGGAATGTAGATCGAGGTACGTTCCACACAGATCTCAGACAAGTTTTCAGGACAATTCAAATGTAGTGAAGATGGTGGAAGTGTCACACTTTAATGATGTTGGAGCACTTTAACACATCAAAATGGAAAATATTTTGCAATACAATTAAAATATATCGTTTTATGCTTCTAATGCATCCATCGCAGATGTTTATGACTTTATTTCTTCTGCAGAACACAAAGATTTTTTGAAGAATATTTCAGCTCTGTAGGTCCTCACAATGCAAGGGTATGGTGACCAGAACTTTGAAGCTCCAAATATCACATAAATTCAGTATAAAAGTAATCTATAAGACTCCAGTGGTTTAATCCATGTCTTTAGAACAGATATGATAGTTATGGGTGAGAAACTGATCAAGATGTATATCCTTTTTTATTTTAAATCTACACTTTCACTTAAAATTTATGGTGTGTAAGTGACTTTCAAATTCAGCCCCCTACCTGTTGGGGCTTGTCAAAGGTGGAAATGTATAAATAACTTAAGTATTTATCAGTTTTTCAATGACACCTTTCATGGTTGTATGGATTACCTTCATGCTGTTTTTATGCTCTTTTTGGACTTTCTAAGTTCTTGCCACGATTCACTTATGGATCAATAGAGCTGAAATATTCTTCTAAAAATGTTTGTTTGTGTTTGCAGAAGACAGAAATTCATACATATCTGGGATGGCATGAGGGTGAGGAAATGATGAGAGAATTTTCAGTTTTGGGGGAACTAGTCCTTTAACACTGTGTGGTGGTGTCATAATATAATTGTTTGAAACTTCTCAGAGTACTTTGCTTTGAGAGGAAATAATTCTAAGGCTTGAGAGTAGTTCTTAATTAATCATAAATGTGGCAAACACTTGGTTCACATCCATCCCTTGATTCTAGTGATCACTGTTAGCAGAAACCTTCCAGAATGCCAAGCTTCCACCTTTAAATCTTTCATTTTATCAAAATGACGGTTTTGATAAAGTCAAAATGGTAAATGACGGTTTGTGAAAGCCTTACTGTTCATGATTAAACACTAAACATGCTGTCTCTCCACCTGTCTCAGTTGTAACATATAGGTTAGGTGCATTTGTCTGCTGGTAACCCCAGGCAGATGACCCTCAAGTGCCAAACATCTTCAACCAGCCAAACCAGAAACCAGGTGCCATGTCTCACAGAAGGTCTGACGGCTCTATGATTGCCCAATCTCTCCTGCTTCCTGAGAGCCATTTCTGCTCTGTGCTTCAGCTGGACAAGCCATCGGGACGTTCAGCTTCGAGCATCGACCTGTCCAGAGTGGAATCTCCGGAGGATGAAAGGAGAACTGTGGTTCTCAGCACCCAGAGTGAAGCAACTTATAAACGGAGCACACAGCAGATAATACCCAAGAAACTGGCAGTGACCAGCCGCCTGAAAAACCGGCACCACACCACTGTAGTGTCTCTGCCTGTCACCTTGCAGGCATCAGATATTTCCTGGGAGGACTATGATAGTGATGGAGGTGATGGGTTTTTGCTGAGGAGGAACTGCAGGAATAAATCGTATCGCGCTGCCGTCACCAGTCTGAATATTGATGAATTGGCAAGCGGAATTAAAACCGAAAATCTGACACCAGTTGAAGACAAGGTGGTTAGCCCAAAACAAGCAAAAAAATCTGGACGCAAGGCAAGTGTCCGCTCTAAAATTACTGCTTTTGAAGGATTAAAGAAAGTGACCCAATTAAACCCACCCAAGTTTTACACTAATTTTCTTATGTAAATGTTAACAGCCTTCCAATAAAGTGCGTATTAAATCAGATATTAATCTCATCTAAACACTTGTGTTTTGTCATAAACTGACAAAATTAAGTTACTTTATGTAACTGCAAATGTGAAAAGTCTGAAGTGGGCTTATAAGGAAGGTGTACCATCTAAGCCCACATGTGTTCTTAATAAGCTCACTATGTTTTAAAAATGTAAATACTTCAAATTTTACTAAATAAACGCCTCAATTTTGATATATATATATAATATATTATACACACACCCACACACTGGTGGCCAAAGGTTTGGAATAATGTACAGAGTTTGCTCTTATGGAAAGAAATTGGTACTTTTATTCACCAAAGTGGCTTTCGACTGATCACAATGTATAGTCTGGACATTAATAATGTCTTAAAAAATCTGAACTTCTTATACCATTTCAAAGAGTTCTCATCAAAAAATCCTCCATGTGCAGCAATGACAGTCCAGCTGATCCCACACAAGCTCAATGGGGTAAAGATCCATAACACTGTTTTCCTATTATGTGTTGTCCAATGTCTGTTTTTCTTTGCCCAATCTAAGCTTCTCTCTGTTTCAAAAGTGGCTTTTTCTTTGCAATTCTTCCCATAAGGCCTGCACCCCTGAGTCTTCTCTTTACTGTTGCACATGAAACTGGTGTTGAGTGGGTAGATTTCAATGAAGCTATCAGCTGAGGACATGTGAGGCATCTATTTCTCAAACTAGAGACTCCGATGTACTTATCCTCTTGTTTAATTGTACATCTGGCCTTCCACATCACTTTCTGTCCTTGTTAGAGCCAGTTGTCCTTTGTCTTTCAAGACTAAAGTGTACATCTTTGAATTAAATCTTCAGTTGTTTGACAATTTCAAGCGTTGTATAACCTTCATTCCTCAAAACAATGATTGACTGATGAGTTTTTAGAGAAAGTTGTTTCTTTTTTGCCATTATTGACCTTAAGACTTGCCAGTCTATTGCATACTGTGGCAACTCAAAAAAACAAAGACAATGTTCAGCTTCATTTAAAGAACCAAATAGCTTTCAACTTTGCTTGATGACAAATGTTTTTCTAGTACTAAATGATCAATTTAGCTTGATTATTCAAGGATGAGGTGTTTGAGTGATGGCTGCTGATGTCCTGACTATACTTTGTGATCAGTTGAATGCCGCTTTGGTTAACTAAAGTACCAAATTCCTTCCGAATCAGTCAAATCTGGACATTATTCCAAACTTGTGTGTGTCTATATATATATATATAATTTTATATATATATATATATATATTTTATATATAAAATAATATATATGTATATGTGTGTGTGTGTGTGTGTGTGTGTGTGTGTGTGTGTGTGTATGATTTAGAACTCAAACCAGTAAATAAAATAATTAATTTCTAAATCTGACAGTCCTTATTTTTTCTGCCCATTATCTCCCTGCAATGAAATTAAATTCATTATGTAGAGTTCACATACATATGTACATACAATATATAGAGCATGTTTGTTCTTTCTTTTTGTTGTTTCAAAAATAAAATAATTATTCTGCTTTTAAGCTATGAGCAAACAGGCTTTTCAAAAGCACTGTTTCTTATAAGCACATGTGACAAAGAGATATATTTTTGGATTATAATTACAGACAGAGCACTAAATCTTGTTTGAGCTCAAGAAGCTTCTTAAATATTTTATAATTTTCTTCTTTTACTGCATCTATCACTCAGGTAGTGTCCTGCAGGAGCTCCAGATACTCCTCAAATACATCTTTTCAAATACGAAGTATTGCTGTTATATATTAAGAAAAAAATATCAAGTATCATTTGATTTATTAATCCCTTAATTTAATATTTATCATACCTCGCCCGGTTTGTTCATCTGTCGTCAAAAAAACTGAAGTTCCCTTTCTGTCACTCACTCGACGTTGTGTCGATTGTAGTGACACAAGGAATCTCTTGTGAAAAGCCTCACATACCTCTGAACTTGAGAAAAGGCCAATGTCAAGTTGGCAGATAGAATTTGCATGCCCCGCCCCCGGACATACGGGTATAACGGGAGCAGGCAAGCGAATGCTAGACAGATTTTTTTCTTGAGCAGAACAGTTGTGTGATCAGTGAGCTGTGTGACACACAACAGCTTCACCCACCTCTGCAAGAGAGCTTTCTGTTGGCTCTGACGGCGCATTCCACCGGCTTTCTCCTCTCTGCACGCTGTGCAGACTCTGCCCCTGGGCACTTTGACAGCGCTTCTCTTATAAAAGAGTTGACGACTTTGAAAGAGTTTATTCTCCTCTAAAAGAGTTTGATTCTGGTAAAAGAGTAACATACACAAGCGATCGTTGACCGTCCTTTTCAGGACGCATCTTTTTAAAGATGCCCTTCTGCTGCTGTGTAGTTCCTGGATCTGGTCGATTTCTCTCCACTTCTGACGTTCATAAAAGCTGTCACCAAGCCAAGGCACTCAAAGATCTGCACCTGGGTAGTCCCGATCCTGACGTGCTGTAGGAACTTGCTCTGCCACCGACCTCGCTCTGAGCTATGAAGATCACAGCGCAAGCACTCGGGCGGGCGATGGCCACCATCGTGGTCCAGGAATGCCATATATGGCTGAACTTGGTGTAGATGCACAAAGAGCCAGGAGGAGAATCATCAGTTCTCCCTTTTTCTTCGCCGCACCCCCCTTCGGGCTGCCGTACCCAAATTGTCAATAAAGAACAAATATCTCACTTCCTGGGTCATCACAGAATTTTTTTCTCACCAAAACCTTGCAGTCCCGGCTCATCTCTCCTCCGGACTCACGACTGCCCAGCCCCGGCAGACCAGCACTGACGAGTCTCGGACGTCCCTGCAGGATCTCCTCTTCTGTCTATAACCCGCCCCCTGCTGGGTGCACGGAGCAAGATAAGTGCTTTTGAGTTTTTTCTCAGCACTCAAGCCTCGGAACACTTCAAGCCAGGCACAGCAGTTCCTCTCAAACAATTCCAGAGGCTCCTGGGGCATATGACATCCACAGCCACGGTCTTGCCACTCGGGTTGATGCATATGAGACCGCTCCAGCACTGGCTTCAGACTCGAGTCCCGACATACCGTGTGTTTATCACCCCTTCCTGCCGTCAGACTTTCAACCTTTTGGACAGACCTCTGTTTTCTGCGGACAGGAGTCTCCCTACAACAGGTGTCCAGTCGTGTCGTGGTCACCACAGATGCCTCTCAACTGGGTTGGGGTGCCGTGTGCTATGGTCACGTAGCCGCTGGCTCCTGGACGGGCCCCCGCCTGCGTTGGCACATCAACTGCCTCGAGCTGGCCCTGGCGGCTGCACAAGTACGCATTTCCCCCAGTGAGCCTTCTTGCACTGGTGCTGTGCAAGGTCATGGACAACGAGGAACAGGTCACCTTGATGGCTCCTTATTGGCCCACCCGGACCTGCACCTCCCTGGCAAATTCTCTTGAGGGAGGACCTCCTTTCTCAGGGACGGGGCACCCTCTGGCAACCATGCCCAGACCTCTGGAATCTCCACATCTGGCCCCTGGACGGGACACGGAAGACTTAAGTGGTCTACCATCTGCAGTCAAAGAGCTCTCTCTACCAGGCAGCTTTACACCCTCAAGTGGCGTCTGTTCGCAAATTGGTGTTCCTCCAGATCTGAAAACCCACAGAGATGTGCAGTTCGGTCAGTGCTTCAATCCTGGAGGGGAGGCTGTCCCCCTCTACCTTTAAGGTGTGTGTCGGTGCAAGCGTTCTCTGTCAGCGATACTTGCCTGGAGTTCGGTCCGGCAGATGCTCACGTCATCCTAAGACCATGACCGGGCTACGTGCCCAAGGTTCCTACGACCCCCTCTTCAGAGTTTAAGTCGTGAACCTGCAAGCGTAGCTGCCCCGGGAGGAGGCAGACCCAGCCTCTTCATTGCTGTGTCCACTACGTGCTTTGCGTGCCCATGTGGACTGCACGCAGGGCTCTAGATGCTCTGAGCAACTCTTTGTCTGCTTTGGCAGATGGCGGAAAGGGAACACCGTCTCCAAACAGAGGTTAGCTCATTGGGTTGTTGACGTTATTTCCCTAGCCTATCACACCCAGGCTGTGCCCCTCCCCCTTGCGGGTTCGAGCACACTCTACGAGAAGTGTGGCATCCTCGTGGGCACTGGCACACAGCACCTCCTTAGCAGACATCTGCAGAGCGGTGGGCTGGGAAACTCCCAAAACCTTTGCTAGGTTCTACAACCTCAGGGTTGAGTCAGTCTCGTCCCGTGTTTTGACAGGTCCGAGCCAGTAGAACTCGGTAATACAAAACAACCGACCGGGTGTTCCGCTTGCTCCTTGCGCCCTTCACCAAGCTGATCCAGTGCACCTGGTGAGCCAGCAAGCTCTCGCTTCCTGGATTGCTCTTCCTCCCTAGCCCTCTGGCCGCAGATTCGCCGACAGACCCACCACGAGTCGAGTGCTCCATGTTGGGCTTGGGCTCCACAGGCATAGTTCCCGCTTCAGGCAACTCCCTGTGATGTATTTTCCATGGTACGGTTCGCCCCGCTGGCTTTACTCACGTCTCCCTGAGGCACATAAGGACACATACTAGCAGTCCTATCAGATGAGCAACTGTTCCATTTACATTCTGATATTTCCAAACATTGCAATTATTTGTGAAATTAAAATGCAAATTTCAATGAAGTTTCTCAATAATCTCAATAATTATACATAGAATTGGGGACATCTGGAATGCAAAAAAGGTATAGAATATTTAATATACACAAAATTCTGTATGGAATCGGCTTAACTGCAGATTTATTTTGGGATTACTTATACTTATGCCAAAGATTTGTTATTTGTAAGGATGATGTCATCACGCAACACGTGAATGGAAATGAGCAGTAGATGGCAAATTTAGCAAAAAACTATGCATTTTCACTTTGTTGATAACAGAACAGTGCAGAAAGTGGATGGAAACTTGATCTGTGTGCACTCCTAAATAAAATGTGCTTTTAGCAGGTAAACACAATATTTACATTCATTCTCTTCCTGAAAAACAGACTCATCTTGCACTACATACAGGTGAAACTCGAAAAATTAGAATATCGTGCAAAAGTTCATTAATTTCAGTAATTCAACTTAAAAGGTGAAACTAATATATTATATAGACTCATTACAAGCAAAGTAAGATATTTCAAGCCTTTATTTGATATAATTTTTATGATTATGGCTTACAGCTTATGAAAACCCCAAATTCAGAATCTCAGAAAATTAGAATATTACATGAAATCAATAAAAAAAAAAAAGGATTTTAAATACAGAAATGTCGGCCCTCTGAAAAGTATAATCATGCATATGTACTCAGTACTTGGTTTGGGCCCCTTTTGCATTAATTACTGCCTCAATGCGGCGTGGCATGGATGCTATCAGCCTGTGGCACTGCTGAGGTGTTATGGAAGACCAAGATGCTTCAATAGCGGCCTTCAGCTCTTCTTCATTGTTTGGTCTCATGTCTCTCATCTTTCTCTTGGCAATGCCCCATAGATTCTCTATGGGGTTCAGGTCAGGCGAGTTTGCTGGCCAATCAAGCACAGTAATACCATGGTCATTGAACCAGGTTTTGGTACTTTTGGCAGTGTGTGGGCAGGTGCCAAGTCCTGCTGGAAAATGAAGTCAGCATCTCCATAAAGCTTGTCTGCTGAAGGAAGCATGAAGTGCTCTAAAATGTCCCGGTAGACGGCTGCGTTGACTCTGGACTTAATAAAGCACAGTGGACCAACACCAGCCGATGACATGGCTCCCCAAACCAACACAGACTGTGGGAAACTTCACACTGGACTTCAAGCATCTTGGATTGTGTGCCTCTCCATTCTTCCTCCAGATTCTGGGACCTTGGTTTCCAAATGAGATGCAAAATTTGCTCTCAAATTTGGAATTTGAGAGCGCTTGAGACGCTTCTGACGTTGTTTGTTGTTCAGGAGCGGCTTGACAAGAGGAATACGACATTTGAAGCCCATGTCCAGGACCCGTCTGTGTGTGGTGGCTCTTGATGCAGTAACTCCAGCCTCAGTCCACTCCTTGTGAAACTCCCCCACACATTTGAATGGCCTTTTCCTGACAATCCTCTCCAGGCTACGGTCATCCCTGCTGCTGGTGCACCTTTTTCTTCCACACTTTTCCCTTCCACTTAACTTTCTATTAATGTGCTTTGATACAGCACTTTGAGAACATCCAACTTCTTTTGCAATTACCTTTTGAGCCTTTCCCTCCTTGTGGAGGGTGTCAATGATGGTTTTCTGCACAACTGTCAGGTCAGCAGTCTTCCCCATGATTGTGAATTCAACTGAACCAGACTGAGAGACCATTTAAAGGCTCAGGAACCCTTTGCAGGTGTTTTGGATTAATTAGCTGTTTAGAGTGTGACACTTTGAGCCTACAGTACTGAACCTTTTCACAAAATTCTAATTTTCTGAGATTCTGAATTTGGGGTTTTCATAAGCTGTAAGCCATAATCATAAAAATTATATCAAATAAAGGCTTGAAATATCTTACTTTGCTTGTAATGAGTCTATATAATATATTAGTTTCACCTTTTAAGTTGAATTACTGAAATTAATGAACTTTTGCACGATATTCTAATTTTTCGAGTTTCACCTGTAGATTTGCCAATCAAATGCTTTCTAGAATGAGAACTTTCCTCCATGTTTCATCTTTACTATTTTGAAGTTGGATATTGTTTTATGATCACAAATGTTTTAATATCCTTAAGGCTCAGGTATACTTTTGTTTTTCTGCCTTCCGGTAGCCTTGCACATGGTCGAGCGCTTTTCAAAGTGTTCTCTTTTGACTGCAAGCAAATAAGAGCAGGTTTGACACATGCACACTACAAATGCGTTGAGAATCTTTTAGGACAGTCAACAGCAGGTGCATGCGCCGACAATACACAGACTGTGATGATGAAATTTGCATCACGCATACTGTGCAAGTTCTGATCAGCAACACAGACGACAGAAGTATACTTTGGCCTTTCGTCTTATGTTGTATTTGTTTGTTTTTTGGCTTAACAAAATGGTTTTACATAAATACTTAAAATATATATTGGACTAAAACAAGCTATTAAAAGAGAGAAATTTAGGGGATAATTAATTGCATCCATTCTTATCACACAAGTCTCCACACACTCATCAGCCAGCCTACAGATATAAGTGCAAATTCACCCATGTCTCTTCTTGTCTCAATTTATGTGTGTTCTTTTTCTCTCACAGACAACATTGGGCAGGATAAGGAACAGGAAGCATGCAGGATCATTTAAAGATGGTTTGTTCTTCACTGTTGTTCCTTTATCATTTTGTTCATGTTACGTGTCCTGTAATCCCTAAAAAGCACTTCTATCTGCTGAAAGTCTCTATAGACACATAAGCTAAAGTATAATACTGCATTGCTGAATTCTTAATAATATAGAAGCTATTTTTAACATTTACATTTTTTACTACATTTGAAATGATCAGTTATGTATGTCAGAAATACTGTGAATCTTATTTGATTAATTTGCGAGCGATAGTTGACCATTTTGAGATTATCCGCATTGATACCTCTTCCTTCATTAACAATTGTTAGGGGCCGTTCACACACAGCTCTAGATTCAGCACATCAAATGGAATTTAGGTGTCTCGAAGATTTTTCAACATGACACCGTGTATTAAAAACACTGCGCTCATGGTATGAGGCACTGGAATTGCAGTGAGATGCTTTGCAACGATCAAAGATGTCTGGTGTGAACAGCCCCTTTGTGTTAGTTTCGAGTTCTATAGAAAGTGTTGTTTTTCTGGCTTCAATACTTTCAGCGAATTGTAAATATTGTTTAAAATAAGTCTTGTTTTAATACTGTATATATGGGTATTATGTTGGCCTTCATTTACTGTTTTCTCTAAATATTGGTATCTGCTGTAAAAAAAAAAAAAAAAATCTCATACGAACACTATCTAAGATCAAATGAAATAATTTTACTCTGCATTTTTTTTTTTTTTTAGTCATTTTATGAAATAGGCCCAGTGTCATGCTTATTGTCTTATGTCGCACACCTTCATCAGATCCACGGTTCTACCAGGAGATCAAGGAGCGAGGTCTGAACTCCAGTAACTTGAGTCCAGAGGAGGACGAGTTCACACTGACCGAACCCCCGGAGGAGGACCAGGGCATTGTGGTGAAGAACTACAGGGCTGCGTACATGACGTGGAGTCAACTTCCACAGGTGAGCTATCAGGTGCTGTTGAACTCTAACTCACTGTATACCAATGCTATTTTGAAACCGTTTTAAAGAGATGATAGCTTGTGGTCATGGGTTTATTTTTCTTCGCGACTTAAATTCAAACTCCAAACTTCAAGTTTAAATACAGAAAGGACTAGTATTGCTTTATTATTATTATTATTATTATTATTATTGCTACTATTTTTTTTTTTAACCTTAATCTCAAATACTGTGTAAGTACTGAGTACATGGACAGATTAAGCACATGTTTGTAATGGAGTGTTGCTCCTGGTTTCATACTCGTTTTTCATACTCTCTTTGAATGTTTTATCATATTTAATTCTTAACATAGGTAAAGGAAATGGGCATTTTGGACATCATCTCCCCTGAAGAACGCAAAAGACAAGAAGTGAGTCTTTTCACTGGTTTATTTTTTTTTATTAGTGGTATGTTTGAGTATGTCTCACTTTAACATCATTAACCAAACATGTCCACATTACCTTTTTATATATGGTATGATATGCTTCTGTATTTTGAGGCTATTTCAGCATGTAAAATCCAGTAAAACATTTTTCACACTCTCACTAGTTTTTTTTTTATTTGTCTACTTGCAATGTCCAACAGTGTTTGTGCATGCATCACAGGAGAATTATCATTTTAGTTTTTTTACTGAAAATCATTAAATTCCCTCCACAGTGTAATTTGCAGCACATTTAAAGTCCTGTCTTGTGTTTAATAGAAATGGAAATTACTTTTTTTTTTTTTTTTTTTTTTTAACGTTTGAAATAACATGGTCGAATCCTAAATGTACACAATTAAGCATGTAATTTAGCAAAAAACAAAATCTGATATCATATTTTATCTTAACCTGTTGATACGCAATCCCCCCCGCACGTGGTGGTGACGTCACTCTGCTTACATTTAATATATAATTTACCATCTATAAATGAAATTTATATTAACAAATTATACATCTTTTCAAAGGTCTGTGGGTTCAACATTGATATCCGATCTCTGTTTTACGATAGCAATGCTCCAGAAACAGCAATTTAGTTATTTGTGCAGGAGTACAACTGAAAACATACAATATCAAAACAGGACTTCATACCTTTGTTATGAAAACGTGATCGCCAGATGAATCCAGTTCGCCACACTTTTCGCAACAGTGTTCCAATATGGACACTTTTTGTCCATAAAAGTGATAAATCTGAGAAATATTGATGTATTCGCCATTGTTTACACGAGATCTCGCCTGAAAGAATTACCCTTAGTCATCGTTCTTCAACAAACTCTTTACAGACACTTTTTTTTTTTTTTTTTTTCTTGGTTATCAAGTAATAAATGATGCTACAAAAATGGGACAGTCATAATTTGAGAAAATATAGAACAATTCTATACAAACAATAGTGAATTGAAAATCGAAATTTAACATATAGTGTTAAAATTGTTTTCTTAATTGAATTCTACCCCCTTAAATTCTTTGGACATTTCAATGATTTGAAAGAATTAAAAGAACAGTTTCATGTCTATCTTTGTTTTTTTCATCTCGTCGAGGTTGATAAGGGTTTTAGAAAGTAATTAGTAATAAGTAATGCAATTACTTTTCAAACAGAGTAATTAGTACAGTAATCTAATTACACTGTAGAACATGTAATTAGTAGTTTGTAATTAATTACGTTTTTTGTAACTTGCCCAACACTGCTCATGTACTGGTACAAATGCTCTGACACCAAAAAAACGATATCATATGAAGTACGACTGTCATTATGTAAACATTCAGCCCACAAATTATAATCAAGTTACACTACCGGTCAAAAGTTTTGAAACGCACTCATTCTTTACTATTATTCTAAAATGTGAAATAATAATAATAAAGTCATCAAAACTATGGATTAACATAAATGGAACGATGGAAATTATGTTGTGACTAAACAAAATCCAAAATAAATCAAAACCACGTTATATTTTAGCATCTTCGAAGTAGTCACACTTTGCCTAAAATTTGCAAACATGTACTCTTGACATTTTCCTCAATCAACTTCTTGTGTTATCACCCTGGGATGCTTTTTAAACAGTATTGAAAGATCTATGTTGGGCACTTATTGGCTTTTCTTTATTATTTGGTCCAAGTCATCAATTTCAAAAACTTTTTTAATAAAATTTTAGTTTTATAATGAAATAAATTAATATGGTTGCACAATTATATTTTTGTCTACAAACTCATTTCAAACCTGTTGCAAAATTCATTTGTTTGGACCCGAGTTAGAAAGTCACGCAGCTGTCTATATAAGGTGTCAGTTGAAAATGCATGTCAGAGCAAAAACCAAGTCATGAGGTCAAAGGAACTGCCTGTAGAGCTCAGAGACAGGATTGTGTCAAGGCACAGATCTGCGGAAGGCTACAAAAACATTTCAGCAGCATTGAAAATTCCCAAAAGCACAGTGGCCTCCATAATTAATTTTCATGCACCACAGTCATTAGAATTGAATCTGAATGGTGCCAAAAACAAAAAAAACATCCAGTGAGCGGCAGTTCTGTGGTCGGAAATGCCTTGTTGATGAGAGGAGTCAACAGTGAATGTCCAGACTGGTTCAAACTGTCAAAGTCTACGGTAACTCCGATAACCGCCCTATACAATTGTGATGAGAAGAATATCATCTCTGAATGCTATTCTGAGATGCGGGTTGGCACTGTTTCACGAGAGAGACCTACACAATATTAGGCAGGTGGTTTTAATGTTGTGGCTGATCGGCGTATATCAGTGTGATATTTCAGGGGGTTTTTTTGTTTCTGTTTTTTATTATTATTATTTTATCCCCTTTTCTCCACAATTTGTAATGCCCAATTCCCACTAATTACTAAGTCCTCGTGGTGGCGCAGCTACTCGCCTCAATTCGGGTGGCAGAGGACAAATCTCAGTTGCCTCAACTTCTGAGACCATCAACCCACGCATCTTATCATGTGGCTCATTGTGCGTGACTCTGTGGAGACTCGCAACATGTGGAGTCTTATTCTCCGCGATCCACGCACAACTTAACACATGTCCCATTGAGAACGAGAACCACTAATCGTGACCACAAGGAGGTTACCTCATGTGACTCTAACCTCCCTAGCAACCGTGCCAATTTGGTTGCTTAGGAGACCTGGCTGGAGTCACTCAGCACACTCTGGATTCGAACTCGCGACTCCAGTGGTAGTAGTCAGCGTCAATCCTCACTTTACTCACAAAGTTTTCAAATATCATTTTTTTGCTTTGTCATTATGGGGATGGAGTGTAGATTGCTGTGGGAACAAAATCATTTAAAGCATTTTAGCATACGGCTGCAAAAATTAAGGGGTCTGAATATTTTATGAATGCACTGTAAGCAGTATCTAACATCAGTGATGCTCTGTTATGCAGCACTTTATTTAACAAAATATAACACCAATGTTGTATTTTGGATTGTGCTGTGAGGTTCTCCATACAAGCACTTCATTTGATAATGATGTTATTATGTTGAAAAATTTACATTTTTGTTTGATTACATTTTTATTCATTTATTTAAACACCATTTTTATGATAAAATTGAAATAATCTGTTTATGGATATCATATGGATGGTTTTTATATTTAATAGTTTAATATTAAAAGTCTGGGTCTGGGGTTAAAGGTGGAAAAAGTCAAATCTGTACATAAAAGGCATTTTAAAAGTACCAAAAATAAATGAGGAAGGCCCGGTAAAAAGTTTCTTAGTCATTTATAATAACCTTCATATAACTATAATATAAGTCTGTTTGTTTTAATAAAAATCTACCCCTGGGACATAAAAGTGGCTAAAGCTAAAGAAACACCCATGTATACAGTGGTATACAGTAAAGAGTATTAGGAAGCTTAAAGGGATGGTTCACCCAAAAATGAAAATTCTCATCATTTACTCACCCTCATGCATCCCAGATGTGTATGACTGACTTCAACAGAACACAAACAAATATTTTTAGTCTAAACAATTCAAGTGAATGGTGACCAGAATGTTGTAGCTCCAAAAATCACACAAAAGAAACGTACTGTAGAAGTAATCCTTAAGACTTAAATCCATATCTTCAGAAGCGATAAAGTGTGGGTGAGAAACAGAACAACATTTGTCTTTTTTTACTCTAAATCTCCACTGTACCTTTAAATTTTCAGATGAGAAAGTGAAACTAAATAGGCACCACATGTGATTTTCAGATGTAAAAGTGAAAGTGGAGATTTAGTGTAAACAAACTGACTACTCACCCACACTTATTATATTGCTTCTGAAGATATGGATTTAAACACTGGAGTCATATAGATTACTTAAATGTTTCCTTTATGTGTCAGAAGAATGAAGTTCTAATAAAAGCTCTAGAATAGTTTCTCTGCAGGTTATCTAACACATTGACATTCAGACATTAATTGTGACTTTAGTGTCCAAATAAATTTTGTGGCTGCTCTATGTCAGACTGGCAGTAGGAAGTGAAGTGCGGTTACACGGCTGTGTAAACACTAATGTCCACCTTGTACACACTCCACACAGACACACCTTGACATCTGACTCCTACCTGCTCAATCATTTCACCTGCTGCTTTAAAAGAGGCTGTATTGTGGATTTTCATAGAAATTTCATTCATTTCTAAAGCTGTTCAGGCATGTTTGTGCCAGCAACTGTATCGCTTGTCCTATAGAACCGGATTTACTCACTCTTGTGGCTTTTCAGGATAGAAAAAGAGAAACACGGTTATTATTATTGTTATATTATAGCCCCTGATTAAAATGAATATTTGTATGAATATTATAAGGATATCTTACTATTATACTGTAAGTAAGTATTTTATACATTTCATTGTGTTTCTTTGGGATTTGATAAATCTGTAGTATTTATTTTTTTCTCCCCTTTTCTCCCAATTTGGATTCCCACTACTTAGTAGGTCCTCGTGGTGGCTCGGTTACTCACCTCAATTCGGGTGGTGGAGGACAAGTCTCAGTTGCCTCCGCTTTTGAGACCGTCAATCCGCACATCTTATCACGTTGTGCATGACACAGTAGAGACTCCGCATGTGGAGGCTCATGATGCTCTCCGCGATCCACATGCCCCATTGAGAGCAAGAACCACTAAACCCTAACAAGGTTACCCCATGTGACTCTACGCTCCCTAGCAACCAAGCCAATTTGGTTGCTTAAGAGACCTGGCTGGAGTCACTCAGCACGCCCTGGATACAAACTTGCGACTTTAGGGGTGGTAGTCAGCGTCAATACTTGCTGAGCTACCTTGGCCCTGATAAATCTGTAGTAGTAAACATTTAGTAATACTTTATTGATATTCAAGTCAAAATAGTCCACCCCCAAGTCTCTATGATATTCTGGTCTTTAGACATGGCTCGGATTCCCCCTTCAATGTAAGTCTTTGGGATTATTTCACCCATTTGATCGTCTGCCAAACCATAATTGACAGTCTGATCTATTAGCGAAGTAATAGCACACCTCTTCTCAACAAGCTACATGATTTGAAGAATCATTCATGGGAAGCGTTACACGCAGAAATGTAATACTTGGGATTTGTTCAGATCACTAACCCTAAGCATTAGTAAATGAATTCCTTTCTTAGCACTTAAGCACATTCTTAACTCTTGAACAAATATAGACACTCTTGTTCCCACACAGTGATTTAAGAAATATTTTCTTTACATCTGTGCAGTCTTTAAATGGATATTTGAACAACTGCAGTTAACAAAACTGTTATGTGTCAGTGTATGCACTGTTGCAATACTAACTGAATGTCATTTAGTAGATGTGTTATCAGTAATGATGTACAGTGAATGCATGGGGAGAGTTGCTCTACGTTTGAGGTTACTCTTAAAAATAAAGGTATTTCAATGGTTCTTTGTAGCACCTTATGTTCAACAAATAAACCTATTTTGTATCTTCTACCATTTATGGCTATAAAGGGTTATTTGGAGCAAGTGAAAAGTTCCTGACCTTGCATTAGGTTCTTCAGATCTGTGTATTGGCTTGTGGTTTTTAAAGAACCAGTACATTGGTGGTATGTACTAAAGGTTCTCTTTGTAACTATCAGGATCACAGATCAGTTCTAATTAGGATTTAATCTGTAATGTAATTATGAGCTCAAACCACCACTCACTATACAAGTACCACTATTTTGCAGATTTAAATGGCCTAAAAATTAGAGGTACAGCCGTGGCCAAAAGTATTGGCAGTGACATAAATTTTGTGTTTTGCAAAGTTTGCTGCTTCAGTATTTGTTGATAATTTTTATTTTTTTTCCCCACATGTTTCTATGGTGTTCTGGAAAACAATGATAAGCATTTCATGAGTTTTAAAGGCTTTTATTGTCAAAACATTCAATATATGCAAAGAGTCAATATTTACAGTGTTGACCCTTGTTCTTCATAACCTGCAGTTCACTCTGGCATGCTGGATATCAGCTTCTGGGCCAAATCCTGACTGATGGCGATCCATTCTTGCCTTATTAGTGCTCTGAGTTGATCACAATTTGTGGGTTTCTGCTTGTCCACTTGCCTTTTGAGGATTGAGCACAGGTTCTCTATGGGATTAAGATCTGGGGAGTTGCCTGGCCACAGATCCAAAATGTCAATGTGATGATCTCCGAGCCACTTCATTATCACTCTTTCCTTGTGACATGGTGCTCCATCATGCTGGAAAATGCACGGATCATTACCAAATTGCTCCTGGATCGTTGGGAGAAGTTGCTCTTGCAGGAGGTTTTGATACCATTCTTTATTCATGGCAGTGTTTTGGGGCAGAATTGTGAGTGTACATTCCCTTGGATGAAAAGCAACCCCACACATGGATGGTCTCAGGATGTTTCACATTGGCATGACAGAGGATTCATGGCAGCATTCACCTTTTCTTCTCCAAACTATCGATTTTCCAGATGTCTCAAACAGTCGGAAGGGGGCTTCATCAGAGAAAATATCTTTGCACCAGTCTTCTGCTGTCCAATCTTTGTACTTCCTGCAGAATTTCAGTCTGTCCTTTATGTTTTTCTTGGAGAGAAGTGACTTCATTGCTGCCCTTCTTGACACTGGGCAAAAGACTCACCTCACTGTGCGTGCAGATGCACTCACACCAACCTGCCGCCAACATTGAGCAAGCTCTGCACTGGTGGTGACACGATTCCGTAGCTGACTCCTCAGGAGGAGACGGTCCTGGTGCTTGCTGGACACTCTGGGACGTCCTGAAGCCTTATTCACTGCAGTTGAATCTCTCTCCTTGAAGTTCTTGATGATCTGGTAAATGGTTCTTTACAGGTGCAATATTCTTTGCAGCAATTTCTGCATGTGAGGCCATTTTGATGCAAAGAGATGATGGCTGCACGTCTTTCTTTAGAGGTAACCATTGCTAACAAGAACAATGATTGGAAGCACTTCTTCCCACCTTTTATAGCAATTAGTCTGCTCTTATAATCCAATCAGAATGATAGAGTGATATCACCTGACTAGTACTAGTACTTCACACTTTCCCAAGTGCTGCTGATATGATTAGTGAAATGATGTTGGCTGGTCATTTTGTGCCAGGGCCAAAAAACAGTGAAATTTGGGTTTTTGTGATAAAGTAAATTTTTTTGGCCAATGAAACTTTTTGCATCTCATCTGATCACTCTGCACAATAATATAGAAACAATGTGAATCAATGCCACAACAACTGAGGCAGAAAACTTTGTGAAACACAAAATTTATGTCACTGCCAATACTTTTGGCCACAGCTGTATACAGATATATTGTTTTTATCAATTAATCGTTGCCAATAAATGGTTATAAATTGTAATAATAGTTGCTTTTCGTTACTTTCGGCCGATTAATCGGTTCTCGGCCTCTCACCACCTTAGATCTCGGTATCTGCAAAATCCACTATCGGTCGACCTCTACTTAAAATGCACAGTTGGGAAGACTCTTATTGTAAAGGAAACATTTAAGTCCAATTCTTTTATCTGATACATGTATCTATAGAGATCTTTACAACTGCTTGAACCTTACAAATCAAATCTTTGTATTTTTGCAGGCCATCTTTGAAATCCTCACGTCAGAATATTCCTACCAGCACAGTCTGAGCATCCTTGTGCATCATTTTAAAGACAGTGCGGCTTTGAAGAAGACCATGAATGTAACTGAACACCATCACCTCTTCTCCAACATATCTGTCATCCTGGACGTCAGCAAACGGTACTAAACTAACATTATCTAAAGTTATTGAAATTGAATATAGATCATCATATGATGGCTATATTTTTCAGTTGGCAATAATCTAAAAATGGCCAAATATCGGCAGATTCATTAGCCTGGCTAATGTCACTAAAGATAGCCCTTGAAATTATTTTATGAAGTTTGGAAAACATAGGATTAGCCAACCAATATGGCTTTTCAATGGTCAAAACTGATGCTAAGATATAGAGCATTGTGTCCGATAAATTGTATTGCTGAAATGTAACACTTATTTTACACAATTTTATTTAAAATACACTAAACATTAATCAAGCTGTTAGTAGATCTACCTAACCCTGACCAATTAAACGCTAATTAACTAGCTAACCAATCACTATCTAACCAACCAACCAATATCTAAAAAAACAACAACCTACTAACAGCTAACTAACCAGCCGACCAGCCATTCGAAAGTTAGTCTAAATAAACCAGGCTTAACCAGCTAACAAAACAACCACTAATTAACCAATGAAACACCAACCAAACACTAACCAACATTTAAAAACCATCCAACCACTAACAAACTAGCTAACCAGCCACAAACCACCAATCAATCAACCAACTAACTATCTTACCTCCTAACCAATAACCAGCTAGCCAGTCGACCACCAATCTAGCTATCCAACCACTAACTAATCAGTTAACAACTAACAACCAACCAATAACTTGCCAACCAACTGCTAACAAGCTAACTAACCTCCAACCGCTAACAAGCCAACCAATCACCCAAATAACTGGCTAACCAAAGAACAAACACTAACTAGTTAAATAACATCTAAACTAACTATGAGAGTTTTAGGTCTTCTAAAGCACATATGGAGCAGTATAGCAGTGTGTAAATCCTAATTCTTTAATGACATTGTTCAAGACTCAATGTAAAGGCTCTCCCAATGATACAACTGTACTAATCTGTTTCCTGCCTCAATACTCAGAACTAGTCTGTTGTCTTTTTGTGAGATATCCTCACAAGCACTGCCATACTGTTAAACACTTGATTTCTGTCTTTTAATCTCAGAAAATGGAGAACACGTTCATAATAGTATCTCTATACAGATATAAAATTAGCAGATTTTTGGTATGTAGCATGTATTATTTGTTTCTTCCTACTATCGGATGGAATATCTAAATAATTGTTTGATATGTACCAGATTTTCATGGTTTGATTGCAGCTGTAAATCCATTATATAATGTAAATACTATACTGTGTTATACTGTATCGTTTAATGGCAGATTTACTGGTTCAGCACCTTTCTGAGCCAGGTTTAATGTGGGTTCCAAGAGCTGGATGCAGGATTGTGAATGCATTTGACAGGCTTCCAACAGGCATGATGTCAGTATTTGCAGCGATGGACACGTTTAAACAAGCTGGTCGAACTGGTTGAGCAGCCTGCCGCAGCCTGGATTCATGTTTACCAAAACGGAGTCTTTCACACATTTACAATGAAACTTTAGAACTTTTTCCTAGAAACTGTATGCGTGAATCCGCTGTATTTAAAAACACTGAATGGGGTTGCAGCAATATATAGTAAAGCAAAGAACCATTAGTGTCAAGTATGCAGTTTGGTTTTGTGTATAATTGAGTGCTCTAAATAAGCTGGATTGTGGGAGTGTGACTTCAGTCTGGGAGTTGCCGTGTGGACAACAACAACGTTTGAAAAGGTCCTTAAAGAGGAACACTATCTCACAATTATCTTGGATAAAAAAAATTGTTGCATTACCTTAATGATATTTGCCCAGAAAAGCAATACATTTGACACTTTTTTTTAAAATTTAATATTATATATTTATTTTTTGGTCTATCAATGTCAATATTTTAGGTCAGAATTTGTACAAAGGTGTACACCGATCAGCCACAACATTAAAACCACCTGCCTAATATCGTGTAGGTCCCCCTCGTGCCACCAAAACAGCTCTGGCCCATCGAAGCATGAACTCCAAAAAGACCTCTGAAGGTGCCCTGTGGTATCTGGCACCAAGAGGTTAGCAGCAGAGCCTTTAAGTCCTGTAAATTGCAAGGTGGGGCCTCCATAGATGGTCAATTGGATTGAGATCTGGGGAATTAAGAGGCCAAGTCCAACCATTCCTGAACAATGTTTGTAGTGTGGCAGGGAAAATTATCCTGCTGAAAGAGGCCACTGCCATCTGGGAGTACTGTTGCAATGAAGGGGTATATACGTGGTCTTGCAACAATCTTTAGGTAGGGGGTACGTGTCAAATTAACACCCACATGAATGTCAGGATCCAAGTTTTCCCAGCAGAACATTGCCCAGAGCATCACACTGCCCATGCCGGTCTGCCTTCTTCCCATGGTGCATCCTGCTGCCATCTCTTCCCCAGGTAAACTATGCACACACATAGTTTACTTGATAAACAATGTCCGTCCACATGATCTAACAGAAACATAATTCATCAGACCAGGCCACATTCTTCCATTGCTCCATGGTCTAGTTCTGATGCTCACGTGCCCATTATAGGCACTTTTGGCAGTAGACAGGGGTCAGCATGGGCACTCTGACCGGTCTGCAGCCATGCAGCCCCATACTCAGCAAGCTGCGATGCACTGTGTGTTCTAACACCTTTCTATCATGGCCAGCATTACGTTTTCCAGCAATTCATTTGTGCTACAGTAGCTCTGCTGTGGGACTGGACCAGACAGGCTAGCGTTCACTCCCCACACTCATCAATGAGCCTTGGGTGCACATGACCCTGTCATTGGTTCACCAGTTGTCCTTCCTTGGACCACTTTTGGTAGGTACTGCATACCGGGAACACCCCACAAGACCTGCCATACATTGCATACCGGGAACACCCCACAAGACGTGCTGTTTTGGAGATGCTATGATCCAGTCGTCTAGCCATCACAATTTGGCCCTTGTCAAAGTCGCTCAGATCATTACACTTACCCATTTTTCCTGCTTCCAACACATGAAATTCAATAACTGACTGTTGACTTGCTGCCTAATATATCCCACACCTTGACAACAGGTGCCATTGTAACGAGATAATAAATGTTGTTCACTTCACCTGTCAGTCGGTTTTGATGTTGTGGCTTATCAGTGTGTATATCTTAGGTCCTCAATTTATTCACCATTAAGTTTTCCATTTTATTTTCTCACCTTTTTGCCTTAAAAAATCCTGCAGTATGACACATGCATTTTAATGAAATGAAAGTACAAATAGTATTCCATGTAGTCGATCAATTAAAATGAGCTAATAAAAGCTGCATGCATAATAATTTACTTTTATTATAAATTGTTGGACAGAGTGTCCTCAAACAACAAGTGGAGCAGTAAAGTGCCATCACATGATGCTTTTGTGCCCCCTGCTGGTGTGATATCTGTCAGATGCTTTACAAAATCAACCATTTCTTTGAAAGTACCATGTAGCCTTTTAGCTTACTTTTGTTAACATTTGGATACAAAATATTTTTCACACATTTCGTAAAATGTGTCATGTTTTCAGAATTTAGATTCGCACCAAACTCCTGCAAAATTATAAACGAGGATTTCATTTAATGATTGTGTAATGACAAAATGTTTATTAATTATTATTATTATTATTATTATTATTAATATTAGCTTTTCAGGTTGGCCGGGTTCCAAAAACAACAGTGTAAATGTAAAATGGACCAATAGTAAATTTGGCCAAAAAGAGATTGACATTTTGGATATTTAAATTAATATTTTTCATGTCATTCATAATTTTTAAAGCCTTAAAAGAAATGATATCCCTATTTTATTATGATTCCAAGTTAAATATGAATAAATGACTTTTTCAGGTGTATAAGCACACATGAACTTTAAGAGGTATGACAATTTGTCATAATCATGAAAGCCCTAAAACAGACAATTAATTGTCAAAATCGCAATTATTTATTTGAAAAGTAAAAATGTGAGTCAAATTTAATAATCATGACAGCCCTACATACAGGTCATAAATGGTTGAAGCAGAAACGAATCGGTGCACATACATTTTTGCCCATTACCTTATGCCTGTTCTTACCAGTGTAGTGCTGAATTAGGACTTCCTACTGTTCTTATGTTTGGGGGTAGGTGTATGGATGGGCTTTAGGGGTAGGGAGCATTAAAGTTAGGGTTAGGTGTAGGGGTGGGATTTAGGGAAAAGGGCCAGTCAGGTAGAATGGAGTAAGAATCTGTGGGGCAGTTAGATTTTGGTACAACACCGGCTTGTCCAATGAGTGCAAGTGTCATGCGCATGTCTGTTTACATTTTGATGTCAAAAGCAGAGAATATACATTGATTTCAAATCTCATGGAAATGTGGGTTTACAACATGGACCAATCACAATCAAGTTTTCCGGAGAGCTGTATAATAATGGGTAATACCCGGAGTCATTTGTTTCTCAGTCCAAATTAAATCTGTATATACAGTAAATGATGTATAGTTTTGTGATTTATAAATAACTCCAATAATTAGAAAACAGTATTTTGTTTTTTATGATGGCAAAAATTGGTTTTAATAATAATTTTACATTTTGATTTTATTTTTGAATGTTGAATCTGACATGATTTACAAAATGTACTGTAAAATAACTCATACATACTCCATATATCTGATGTTTGGTAGGTTTTTCGAGGATCTTGAGAAGCGCCATCACAGACACCCCGTTATCCAGGACATCAGTGATATAGTGCAGACTCATTCTTCCCAACACTTTGAGCCGTACATCATCTACTGCTCCAATGAGACCTTCCAGCAGAGAACACTGCAGAAACTACTGTAAGCACACTTCAGCTACATCACAGGCAGCTAGTGTGCACTGTAAGGATGCTTTGGATATGAGCTTCTGCTGAATGCATAAATGGCAGTTGAGTTAATAATGAGATGATTGTGATATGGGCAAAGGCAGCCGCAAGGACAATCACACCACCAAAGATGATATTTATTAGCAGTAAAACAATGTTTGAGCAGAAAAAACCAAAGTCATCCGAAAAACAGCAGTGCAGACAAACAACCTGCCTCGGTCTCTATCAGTGATGTATGTTGTTTTGTTTGTTTAGTGCGACTAACACTGCATTTCGTGAGACACTGAAGCAGATAGAAAGCAGTGAAGAGTGTGGTGGTCTGCCCATGATCTCTTTCCTCATCTTACCCATGCAGAGAGTTACTCGTCTGCCTCTTCTCATGGATGTAAGCTACTCATTCCTTCTATACCAAGAGCTTTATATTGAGCTGATATTGCCTATATGACATGAGAGCCAAGTCTTCTGAAGTCCAGGGTTCAGTTCCAACCTTGCTGTCAATCATTTTCATATTTCTTTCACTCTTTTTCACTTCTTGACAAACACATGAAGCTTTTTTGGAGCGCTTGGTTGAGTTGGGCGGCTCATGCATGCAACACGAGCAGAAATTGTTCTTGAAATCATTCTTGTGTAAATGGTTAAGATCAATTCAGTGTGAAAGTAAAAAAAAATATTTTGTGAATGATTTTCACAAATAATTTTTTTACTAATGTTTCATGAATGAGGCCCAAGTGTGTAATGATGCTTCATCTGTGCTTTTATCATTCTCATGCCAGAGACACTTTGCATACAAACTAAACTGCACGGTCAACATTCTCAGTGAAAACAGAAGTGGGTGTTTCTTTAACTTTGGGTGCTTTTATGTCACAGAGATTGATTTCTATTAAAAACGGACAGATTCCAACTTTTTATTTCTGTTATATGAAGGTTATATTGGAACTTTTAACCTGCCGTCATCATTTATTTTTGGTACTTTTCAAATGCCTTTTTTTGTTGTTGTATATTTTTCTGTTTTAGCCTCGTCCCAGACTTTCATTATTAAATTATGAAAATCCATTATAAAAAGACATAATACTGCATGTTTAAAACTATGATAATCTAACCTAAAAAATAAAATAAACCATTTCAGTGTATATTGTGTGAAAATAACAATGTCAGAACTTTTTCTGTAATGAATCCTTAAAGGAATATTCTGGGTTCAATACAAGTTAAGCTTACACGAAAGCATTTGTGGCATAATGTTGATAACCACAAAAATTTAGTTTTACTCGTCCCTCCTTTTATTAAATATAGGCACTTACTATGGAAGTGAATGGGGTCCAACTTTTGAACATTAAAATACTCACTTTTTCAAAAGTATTACCACGAGACAAACAATATGCGTGTAAAAAATATTTTTTGAAATCACTTATTAACCTTTTCCGTGTAAAGGTATATCCAATTTTAGAACTTCGTTGCCATGTTGATGTGATGTCAACAAACCCTAAAATGACTAAAATTGACAATTTAGTTTTAGACAGACAAGAGTTTTAACAGAAGAAATAATTTGTGCTTTTATATCATTAAAGGATTTTTAACCCTCCAAAAATTGTCCCCATTCACTTCCATTGTAAGTGCCTCACATTAACCTAGATTTTTGCTTTTTTTTATTTTCTCCCCAACTTGGAACACCCAATTCCCAATGCGCTTTAAGTCCTCGTGGTGGCGTAGTGACATGCCTCAATCTGGGTGGTGGAGGACAGATCTTAGTTGCCTCCCCAACTGAAACCTTGAATCCACACATCTCATCACGTGGCTTGTTGAGCACATTAACACGGAGACATAGCACGTATGGAGGCTTCATGCTATTCTCTGCGGCTTTCACGCACAACTCGCCGTGAGAACCACACATTATAGCGACCACAAGGAGGTTACCCTATGTGACTTCACCCTCCCTAGCAACTGGGCCAATTTGGTTGCTTAGGAGACCTGGCTTGAGTCACTCAGCATGCCCTGGATTCAAACTCACAACTCCAGGGGTGGTAGTCAGCATCAGTACTCGTTGAGCTACCCAGGCCTCTGATTTTTGCTTTTTTTTTTTTTTTTAAAGAAAAGAAGGGATGAGTTGAAATACGTTTTTGTGGTACTCAACATAGTCACAAATGCTGTAGATTGAGCTTAACTTGCATTGAAACTGGAATATTCCTTTTTCAGTTGTGTATTGTGAGTTTTGCTGACGTCCTTATTTCTGCATACACAGACCGTCTGTCAGAAGACCCCTAAAGAGACAGCTGAATACTTTGCTGCCTGGTGGGCTTTAAAAGCGATCAGTAAGGTGCGATACGCTCTACAGATACGTTGCATCATCACCTCATTGCACACACATTTTCAATATTGACTTGGGATGTGGGATGTCTAAAATAAATGTGATTTCTAGAATAAAAGCCATAGAAAAAAAAATCTAGTCGTTACATATAGTCAACCTCACTAATCAACTAAGACATCCAACAATCATCCTGTCCCACCTCTACTAGCAGCACAAAGGCAAAGAGCTTTTCAAAGAGACTGGAATAATATAGGAAGGAAACACAAACTCATGTACTGAAGCAGTTGTTCACTGTTGATCTAAGCCAGTGTCAGATGTTACTTTAACTGAATGGTTTTCTCCTGTCAGTTGGTGAAGAGCTGTAATGATGGAGCACAGAGGATGGAGAGAACGGAACAGATGTACACCATCCAGAAACAAATGGAGTTTGGCAAAATCAAGGTACATGTTTGCAGGTTATATCTGAACTTGTTATGTCCTGACTACAGATGCACGATTACCACATGTAGAATGAGGAAAACATGGACCGAATCACGGAATCTAGTATAAAAATGGCATTAGCTGTAAAATGCCGAAAATGATTAAATATGACATTTTGATTTAATTTAATTTTGGAGGAACAAATTAAAATGACCATATGCCCTAGTGCGATAATTAAACTGCAAAGGTATGTGATTCAATTAAATAAATATCTAATATCCAAGCGATGCACGCTTAAAAATGAATGTGTAAAGCACTCTCATACGCTGATAACAGCTCCCCATGATCATCACGGGTGCTCTTGTGTATGTGAGATGAGAGAGAAAAGACCACTCTGAAATGCACTGCACATACAGACTGTATTTTTTTTTATTAAATCACAGTTTTACTGGGATTAATAATTACATTGATTATTATGTAGCAAAATGCTTATCTGGAGATGAGAAGAAAAAATCGTCAAAAACACAGAAACAGCCAAATAAAATCTTGGTTTATATGGACACATCACCTGTTGAATGGACCACAGTCTACAGCCGTGGCCAAAAGTATTGGCAGTGACATACATTTTGTGTTTCACAAAGTTTTCTGCTTCAGTTGTTGTGGTGTTGATTCACATTGTTTCTACTCAGTGGTACTCCGTGTGAATGAGTACTAGTCATGTCATAACACTCTATCATTCTGATTGGATTATAAGAGCAGACTAATTGCTATAAAAGGTGGGAAGAAGTGCTTCCAATCATTGTTCTTGTTAGCAATGGTTACCTCTAAAGAAAAACGTGCAGCCATCATCGCTTTGCATCAAAATGGCCTCACATGCAGAAATTGCTGCAAAGAATATTGCACCTGTAAAGAACCATTTACCGGATCATCAAGCACTTCAAGGAGAGAGGTTCAACTGCAGTGAATAAGGCTTCAGGACGTCCCAGAGTGTCCAGCAAGCACCAGGACCGTCTCCTCCTGAGGAGTCAGCTACGGAATCGTGTCACCACCAGTGCAGAGCTTGCTCAATATTGGCGGCAGGTTGGTGTGAGAGCATATGCAGGTGAGTCTTTTGCCCAGTGTCAAGAAGTGCAGCAAAGAAGCCATTTCTCTCCAAGAAAAACATCAAGTACAGACTGAAATTCTGCAGGAAGTACAAGGATTGGACAGCAGAAGACTGGTGCAAATATATTTCCTCTGATGAAGCCTCCATCACCTGTTTGAGACATCTGGAAAATTGATAGTCTGGAGAAGAAAAGGTGAACGCTACCATGAATCCTCTGTTGTGCCACCAGTGAGGCATCCGGAGACATCCATGTGTGGTGTTGCTTTTCATCCAAGGGAGTGGGCTCTCTCACGATTCTGCCCAAAAACACTGCCATGAATAAAGAATGGTATCAAAACGTTCTGCAAGTGCAACTTCTCCCAACGATCCAGGAGCAATTTGGTGATGATCCATGCATTTTCCAGCATGATGGAGCACCAAGGCAAGAGTGATAATGAAGTGGCTTGAGATCATTGCATTGAAATTTTGGATCTGTGGCCAGGCAACTCCCCAGATCTTAATCCCATAGAGAACCTGTGCTCAATCATCAAAAGGCGAGTGGACAAGCAGAAACCCACAAATTGTGATCAACTCAGAGCACTAATAAGGCAAGAATGGATCGCCATCAGTCAGGATTTGGCCCAGAAGCTGATATCCAGCATGCCAGAGTGAATTGCAGGTTATGAAGAACAAGGGTCAACACTGTAAATATTGACTCTGCATAAATTGAATGTTTTTGCCAATAAAAGCCTTCTCATTGTTTTCCAGTATACCATAGAAACATGTGAAAAAAAAAAATAATCTACAAATACTGAAGCAGCAAACTTTGCAAAACACAAAATGGATGTCACTGCCAATACTTTTGCCATGGCTGTATAATCGCACCGCAGCGAGCATGGCCAGCTGCTGTCAAGCTCCAAACCTGAAGCAGCTGTGTATGAGTAGAGGCAGTTCTGTTTAGATGGTGTGCATGGATAGGACAACACGGCTTGTTCAAAAACAGAAGACGATGAAAACTGAAAACTCTGTTGGTGTCGTCTTCTTGCTGACTGAAGAAGAGCAGAGAGCTGGCCATGTACACTGAAGATCTCCGTATCTTCCGGAAGGCTTTCAGTTACAAGAGCTACTACCTGTTTCTCTTTAATGATGGGCTCAGACTAGTGATGCTCAATTACATTTAATGTACACTCATGGGGCCTTATTCATGAACATTTCATAAATATAAAAATTACACGTAGAAAGGAGCTTCTCGAAAACTTTCCACCAGATTCACGAATGCTTCTTATTCACCAGATTTCTAAGTCATGTCAGCACACTTTATAGCATCGAGCGGAAGTTTCAGGGGTTTACACCTACATGGTTTACCAGCGCTTTGTCGTCATGACAGTAGAGTTCAAATACGGGATAATTTTACACAGACATGGTTAGTAAGTGATTTTTATTACACTAGAAACTTGTTAACACGTATTATGCTTCAGTACTGTAGCTATACTTTTGATACCAGTGTGCATTTAATGTTTTGTGTATTGGACCCGTTTACTTTCATTGTATGTGCCTTACAGCACACATTTTTTTCTTTGGAAAAAGAGGGATGAGTCAAAACTATTTTCTACGGTAATCAACATTATGCCACAAATGATGTCAATAGAGAATAACTTGTATTTAATTCAAACAAACTCTCCTTATAAGAATGAATTAATGTGAAGTCTCAAAGCAGTGCTGGTTCTGATGGTAATTTATGCTCTGTTGTACTCGCTTCATTCTCAAAAGAGTGAAACACCCAATCATCCAAATCATTTTTGCAGCTTTGCAAACTGTTCTATCGTCTTCACTTGACCCATGATTGATATGTACAGCAAAGTGTCCCAAAACTCTTGTTTTAATCTCCACTCATAATGTGATGTTCAGCCATCCCTGTTGTTTGTGTGTTTTGGAATTAGCTTGTCCCTTCCTGTCCTCCCACATTTTCACACCCATTTGATGAGCCTTTTTTCAGTCTGAGGTGTGAACGATTGGCACTAAAATGCCTGTTGTTCTGATAATTTTGTGTGTTGTAAAATGTTTGCAATTGAATCTGTTAACATCTTGTGTCTGTATGTTTTTAGCCTTTCCCATTGGTGTCGTCGTCTCGCTGGCTGAAGAAGAGCGGAGAGCTGGCCGTGTACACCGAAGATCTCAGTATATTCCGGAAGGCTTTCAGCTACAAGAGCTACTACCTGTTCCTCTTTAATGATGTACTCATTGTCACCAAGAAAAAGAGGTCAGACTAGTGACGCTCAATTACAATTACATTTAATGTACACTCATGGGGCCTTATTCATAAATATATGAAAAAATTGGGAGTAATTTACTTAAAAGGAGCTTCTCGAAAACTTCCACAGGATTCACAAATGCGTCCTACTCACCAGATTTGTTAGTAAAACGTTTTTATGTTAAAACGCTCGTAACGTGCGTTAACGTTCATTCACAATTATCATAATGCACGGCCATAAAAATGCCATATAGGGAAAGCTTCAGACTTGCTAGTACATAAGAATTGGAAGCTTTCAACATCTATGCAAACAGTAATAAAAGTTCTTTTAAATGAACGTGCATTCACATCAAAAAATATTGATTTAGCAAAACACTTCTAAAAAGAAAGTGAAAAACGTAGTCATCGCATGCTTTTACTGTCATCAGAGGTTCTTTTGTTTATTAAACAGTCCAAGAGGTCAATAAAAATGGTTTGACATGAACCTTTAGCGTAAAAAGTGTTCAGTTCACGCCGGCAGGAGGATGTCCACCACTATGTCTTCTCTGGTTCAGTTGAGTGCATTGTCAGCGTCATTGGAGAAACTTCTCAAGAAAATCCAAGAATTGTAGCTGAAATACTTCCCTTGCAACAGGACAAATCTTCAAAGAATTTAATCAAATGCCTGATAAAGGTCTGACCGAAACGCTGTAAGATATTTCAGATATGCAAGCTATACGACAGAAGGCTTTTTCTTTTTTTTTTTCCTCCCCGTTGTGTACGTTCTTACGGAGATGTGTTTATGGGTTTAACGGCACCATTGACCATACGTCATACCTCAACGCAATTTACCGATGCCTACACTAAATTATGAAACCTAAATTATAGAGATCATATCAATAAAGAAAATGTCCAACCAGTCATGTTAGAGGGAATTATTTTCTTTAGAAAATCAAACACAATCTTTCCGTAAACATTTCACCACATGTCAAAAAATTCTGCTGGAAAACGATGTAGAAGTAGAGTGACAAATAAATGAAAGCAGCAAAGAAATGCTTCTACATTTTATTTTTAATGTTATTTTTTAAGGTTCATTTCACTCATTTAATACAATTTAATTTTACTTCAAAATGTAGTCATAGCAGTTTGTCTGAAAGAACAAGACATTCGGATGTCTTGCGTACGATTTACACATGGTCGGGAGCAGGAGTCAATTTTGTTCGTACCGATTAATGTTTTGAAAATACAAAAACTTTAATTTATCCGAACATTTATGTCAGGCCGGCTTTACACCAAACGTTCTGCTCATGTTTCATGAATTGGACTCTTGACTAATACTCTGAATACTCATTGCTATGGCTCCCGTAAAGTTGTAATGCTTTAAAGGTATTCAGACCCCTTAATTTTTTTCACATTTTGTTACGTTGCAGCCTTATGTTAAAATGCTTTATATATATATATATATATATATATATATATATTTTTTTTTTTTTATTTACATCAGTCTACACTCCATACCCCACAATGACAAAGCAAAAACTTGAAAATGAAATTTAGCTCAGGTGCATCCCATTTCTCTAGACAATCTTTGAGAGGTTTCTACAATTTAATTGGAGTCCACCTGTGGAAAATTCATTTGTTTGGACCCGAGTTAGAAAGTCACGCAGCTGTCTATATAAGGTGTCTCAGTTGAAAATGCATATCAGAGCAAAAACCAAGTCATGAGGTCAAAGGAACTGCCTGTAGAGCTCAGAGACTGGATTGTGTCAAGGCACAGATCTGGGGAAGGCTACAAAAACATTTCAGCAGCATCTAATTTTCTCAAGAGTACAGTGTCCTCCATAATTCTTAAATGTAAATGTAACTACCAGGACTCTTCCTAGAGATGAGGGAAACTTGCAGAAGGACAACCATCACACCATCCCTGCAACACTCCACCGATCTGGGCTTTATGGCAGAGTGGCCAGACGGAAGCCACTCCTCAGTGCAAGACAAATGAAAGCCCCCTGGTAATTTGCAAAAAAAAGCACATAAAGGACTCTCAGACTGTGAAAAACAAGATTCTCTGGTCTGATAAAATGAAGATTGAACTGTTTGGCCTCAATTCCAAGCATCATGTCTGGAGGAAACCAGGCACCGCTCATCACATGCGCAATACCATCCCAACGGTGAAGCATGGTGGTGGTAGCATCATGCTGTGGGGGTGTTTTTCAGCAGCAGGGACTGGTCAGGGTTGAAGGAAAGCTGAATGCAGCAAAAGGCAGTGATATCATTAATGAAAACCTGCTCCAGATCTCTCGGGACCTCAGACTGGGCCAAAGGTTCACCTTCCAACAGGACAACGACCATAAGCACACAGCAAAGACAACACAAGAGTGGCAACTCTGTGAATGTCCTTGAGTGGCCGAGCCAGAGACTGGGCAATCAAACATCTCTGGATATTTTTTTGAACATTTTCAGTTTTTTCTTAAATTTGAAAAGTTTTCAAACATTTGCTTTATGGGTTATGGAGTGTAGATTATGTTAAATTATTAAAAGCATTTTAGCATAAGGCTGCATCATAACAAAATGTGAAAATATATATATATAATTTTAAGGGGTCTGAATACTTTTTGAATGCCCTGTACGTAAGTGCTCTACTAAATGGGTGTCAGAGTAGTTATGTTCAGTCAAATCAAAATCAAATCACTTTATTGTCACACTACCATGTACACAAGTGCAACAGTAGGTGAAAGTCTTCTGCATGTATGTGTCCGTAACAATGTACTTATCTAGTGAGGAGATTTATGTGGTGTTGGACTACGCCACTGTGGAGAATGTGGAGGTGGAGGAGGAGATGATAGACTCTAAACTCAATCTGAAGCTGGTGATGAGTCCCAACAGTGACGGCCGCACTGAACAGATGATACTCGTTGCGGAAAGCAAGTAAGATGGAAATACTTGTTTATTAACAGAAGACAAAAGATGCTAATCAGTCAACAGAATATTCCAGGTTCAATTCAAGCGCTCCATTGACCGCATTATTGTGGCACTGTGTTGATTACCACAGAACATTTGACAAATTACAGTAATGAACTTACAATGAAAGTAAATGGGGCAAGAGTTTAAAAGGCAGAAATAGGCTGTTAATATTTTGGTAATGCGCATGATTTATGAAGTCAAATCCTATTTAAACTTTTTTTAGGTGGCAATTTTTCTAGGCATATGAACTTTTGTTATCCTTATTTTTATTGGGCAGAAGTTACCGGCTTTACCGGTTGCGTGGTCGTGATGTTGAAAAGACTGGTTAGAATTGCTTACTCTCAGTGTCGAGTTATATCACATTAGTCTCGTAAGTATAATGTTGAAGTCTGTAGGCTATACAACATTTATAGCCATATCAACATTTATGTTGCCCTGCATTCATCAATTACAAACTTAACTTGTTTTTATTCATCACAATCTTCATCAAATACAATGAAAATGACTGAAGTTTACAATCAGCCTAACATCTCCTTTTGTGTTCCAAAGAAGAAACTTGCACTCTTTTTGGTTGCATTTCTCTGACATGTTTTCTAGGCTGGACAGAGCCCGTTGGGTTGCAGCTCTTTGTGATCTCAAACAAAACAACAGCCTCACGGGTGAGTCCGATTCAGTGCTACACTAAACATCTTTGAATGTAATTTAAACTATTCCTAAGGTAATATATCATTAAAATCCTGCCTGGGAGCCAATCCCCATTTCTCTAGCTTACAGCTGTTATCTTCAAGGAAGCAAATCATTAACATGTCATTTTTGTTTAGGGGTGGAAGATTTGTCTCAGTATGAAGCTACTAAAGCCTACATGCCAAAAGCACCAGATGAGCTGAGCCTGCAGCAGGCAGAGTTGGTCATCGTCCTACAGGAAGTGGAACGTAAGCATGAAGGCTCTTGGCTTTTTTTAAATTTTTATATCCTTCATAGGGGAGGGAGACGAGACAATTTAATGTTGTATCAGAATTACTGCAAATGCATTGACAATGCTTGAAACAAAACAGATCCATGTGCAATATTTTTGTCAAATTTATAAAAAATGCATTTGAATGATAAAATGTGCATTTCAAATATTAGATGTGTGCCAAGCACTGCTGTTGACTTTTTGGCATTTACCAGAGTCCATAAATGTAATTTCAAGAAAACTCTGGTAATGCCAGTATTTTGAAGCTTGATTTACAGGGTAGTATTTCACCATTATACAACACACAAAAACTATTGAAACATTTTTCTTTTTACTTGAGAACATGAATTGGCTTTATTATTTAATGCACTTTTGTTAACCAACAGTTATGTTCTTTTCAATGAACAATATAACAGTACTTTTTGGATTATGTTTGTTGCAGCTTCCTGTAGGCTTGAACTAAAACTGTTTTTTTTTTTTTTATACAAGTAAAATATTTGGTTTCTCAGCCCTTTTGAGAGCTGTAATATCAGTACCAGCAAAATACTAATGTAACTATTGCACCAGGTTACACTGGCTATGAAAATATTAGTGGTTGCTACTGGAATAACTTTAAGATCAGTGCTATTTAGATTTTTACATCACAACAGTTAAGTGGAAGTCGAGAGGTTCATAAAAATTCATAAAGTCAGAAACTCAATTACTGCAATTCCAACTGGATGTAAACGCATTAAAAATCCTGGACTTTATCACCCATTAGTGTGATTTTGGCTCTCTGCATTGCAGTTTGGTGTCATGGAGTGCGAATGAGAGATGGGGAGAGAGGCTGGTTCCCTGCCAGCTGTGCCACTCAGATCACTAACCGAACTGCCATGGACAGCAACATACAGCGTATGGAGCGCCTCCGCAAAGAGACAGATGTCTGACCGAACGCAAACTACACCACTGAACAAACATCTGACACATGACACTCAGTTTACAGCCAGACACTCCAAAGACTTTTACTCAACCTCATGTTGTTCCAATCTTATTTGACTTTTATTCTGTGGAACACACACAAAGAAAACTTTGGCAGAATGTCTGTCACCATTCACTTTCATTGTAAAATGATTGTGACAGGTTGTAATTCTGACTTAACATTTTTTAAGTGACAGTTGTCTTTTTAGCAATGAACTCTCACTTTTGAAGTTAATATAGGTTATTTGAAATGGATGTAAAAATGCAAATAATGAAAACGCAAACTACAATACAAGCAGACCTCAAATACAGTTAAAACAAACACCACACATACTATAGAGGAACTGTTTCTGGTTTTATTTGAGCTTGCCTTGTTAAAATTCATGTTTTGGATACATAAAAAGTTATTTAAAAATGTCAAACTGACCAGATATCAAATTACTTTTAAAAACCATTTGGTGTAAAAACTTAAGACCGATTTAGAAAAACATCTGCTGTTTCCCCCCAAACTTTTAGCTGTCACATAAAAATAATGGAAATAAAACAGGTCTGCATAGAGTCTGCAGGCAATCGGTGGTAATCTGGTCGAATTGCATTTTTGCAAGCTTAGACGATCGACAAGTCATTTCTTATTGCTCAGATCTTGGATGTTTCTTCTTGACAAAACTGCAAACAAGAGAGAGAAATGTTAGCATTTCAAACTACTTTTAAAACTGATCAAAATGTACACTAGCTCAATGTGCCAGTAGAATAGACACAAAGGTGTATGCCAGGACAGACAGTCTGTGAAATCAAATCCCCTGCATCATCATCTAGCCTTTCCATCAATGAAAAGTGCAAACTGAAGCTGAAACACCATGATGGCCAGACACCATTCTCCACAGAATCCATCCCCTCCCTTTCTACTGCCACATAATTATAGCTATCAAAACACAATGCCATTAAAAAGGTTGCACCTCATGATCATGTCTGGCTCATCCAGAAAAAAGCCTATTTTCAAAACCATTCAAATTTCTTTGAATTGCAACAATGTCACCTAAACACATCTTCCCAAATTCGCATTGCTTTAATGTATCAGTCAGTTTTATTAGTTACTCACTAATATTATTCTCAATGGTGATTCTCATTACTTTAAGAAAAACAATGTAGTATAATGATTATTTTAATCAGCATAAAGTTAGTACAACTAATACTACCATGATACATAAATGGCAATTCTGTTAATACACCTCATTTGACATGTAAAAAGCACTGAAGTGGAGAAAGCCAATGAGCACCCACCCGGCCGGATGGTCTAGATGGTCAAGCCGGTGACGGTTATTCTGCTCCGCCCTGTTCGGCTTCGGGAGCGGCTGATTTGTCAGCTGATGCATCTGCTGCCTTGCTGTCCTTGCCGTCTTGAAGCTTGGTTGTCTGGGGCCGTCTGCGGCGGTAGTTGAAGTTGCGGCGATAGCGGCGCTGACGGGGCTCCTGGTTCTGCCCACCCTCGCCCTGGTTCTCCTTATCTTCCTCCTCTTCCCGCACCGGCCGGGGACGGGGGGGACCCCTGTGGGACACATACAGAGTGATGTTAGGAACTTGCTGTACACCAAGCACTAATGCACTTCAAATACTAAATATAAATCTTTAGATAAAATCTTATGAGAATATGCAAATTTTCAAAATGTAGAATTATGACGGTTTGGGCATTGCTGCTAAAAAAAAAAAAAAAAAAAAAAAAAAGCTTAACATTGAGATGTTTTTTCCTCATGACCCATTAAAATCAAACAGCCATTGTAATGAATAACTTTTCTACGGTTTCACTAAATGAACATGCCATTTACTACTGCATTTACTAATACACACACTATAAATATATAATACTTATGTTCATAGAAGTGTCTGTGGCGTTTATATAAGTGATGATGCGCAAAAAAAAAAACACCTTGAAATCATTTTGAATTCATTCACAAACTGAAAGTTTGAACCGATTTATGAAAATTAAACATACCAGCTTCGATGACATTTTTGCCACTTGAAATGTTTAAATAAGACACCATTATAAAAATGTCGAGGTTTCACAAAACTAGTCAGTCTTAATCTTAAGGAAGTCTAATAGCATAAAGCTCATTAATTTCATATTAACAGTGATGCTTACATCGACAGCAAAAAAACCCACATTGTCAATATTTGATATGGGTCAATGATGTGTCGCTTATATTAGTCCAGATTATTATTAGATAGATTACAAATGCAATTCACATAAAACAAGTTGAATATAATTTTATGATAAACATGATTTCAAGTAGTGTTCAAACTGATTTTTATATTTTTTTTCTTGTGGGGCTTAAATTAAGTGGTGGTGTAACCATCCAAAGACAATAAAAATTCTCAAACACACACAAAAAAAACAACAAAAAAAAAGTCAAAGCTGAAAAAAAGTGATCATTTTATATCATTTCTTAAAACCAGTGAACCAATTTTATTTATAAAAGTATTAACCCTCCTATTGTCATTAGAAACGGCACCTTAATTTTGTCCTCTGGGTAATTTGACGTATTGAAACCATTCAAAATGCATAAATTCTTATACAACGCCACTATAGACCCCCTTTATTTAAAATCTGTTTTATTCTGGTCCCTAAGTGTATGTTTTTATGTAAATAAAAAAGTGCATTTTAGAGTTTACAAATTTTAGTACATGCCTATTTTAAAAATAAACCTCCATTGCCTTTACCAGCATTCAAAATGGGCCCACTTTAGACATCCATTGAGACAAATACTCCTTCCCACTAATATGAACTACTCTGTAAAAAAAACTACACTATTTTTACAATTTTTCACCTGTACCAGGTCAAAAATTACTCTAAGACAATGGGAGGGTTAATATTTGAAAAGATTTGCTCCTACAAATCAAAGTCATATGGTGTAACCAAAATATAGGTAGCATTTGCCATCATGTGACAGAAATAAATGAATCTTTACACCATCAATACTGCTTGTGAAGTAAAAAAAAAAGAAAAGTTTCCCTATCATCATCAAACTGACGTTTTTATGAAAGTACATTTTATATTTTTTAATGGATGATTAAGTTGCATACACATTCATGTATTAAAGGTGCAAGGAAAGCATTTAATACCTTTACTTGGTTACACCACATACATTTTTGAAAGTAATTAAGTGCTGCAAGCCATTTTAGTAATTTTGGAACTTCTACCAGACTTGCGGTTGACTAGCCATGCCCCCTCTTTCCAAAACCCTACATCCGAAAGACATGCGTGTACACCGACTGGGGGTACGCAAACAATTGAGATGAACGGTTTTCAAATTTCATCAGTCTAAAATAACATTCAAACCCAGTTCATTTATTTCTCAGTGGCAAAAATTATTAAGTGTAGAATCACTAAATTTGTTGTGTCATAATGGTCAGAAAAATATGCAATGAAATAACCATATATTTTGCAGTTAAAAAAAAATGCATCTACTCATGACACACAAGTCTCTTTTTTTAGTCAGCCCAGCACACTGCTAGGTGACAACTGTTTTACCAGACTCGCACATGTCAGTCGTCCACAATTTGTATTTTTTTGTAGTTTAAAACTTAATTTGTATTTAAGGTTAGATGCATGAGTTTTGATTTTGATGGTATAAGTTCATGAGCTTCGATGACAGGTGTCAGACATTCAGCGCCACCAAATAATTTTCCACATTCACACGCAATAATTTTCACTCACATTTGCTAACACGCTAGAGACCTGTTTTTACATTGTATGATGTTTTGATGTGTCAAATGTGACAAGGCACCCTGAGCTGACCACGCAATTGAACAGACACTTACCCTCAATGCTTGAATTCGGCTGGCAATGCCGTACGTGCAATGCGCAATTCCAGGCACAAAACCGAACGCTATTCTACACTACAATGAGGAGGGGGGAGTATAAGTTATATCATATCTAGTACTCCCATCTCAATCAGCAAACCATTTATTCAGTATGTATAATATAACATGTACAAAACATGTAAAAATATAACTTGTTTAATTAAGGGAGTTGTTTAACAAAGATAATTAGTTAAAACAGACATATTTTCAAATGACCTTGTGTGAATTTGATCTATACATTAGAGAGGGGGTACATGAAAGGATGTTGAATGTTTGAAGGGGTATGCCACTGTAAAAACTTTGTGAACCACTGCACTAGACCAATTTATTAGGACAGACGGAGGGTGATGGGTCCCCATGGGCATTTAGCCATACGACCCCGAGTGTTTAGCTTGAGCAGGATGTGATATGGTACTTATACAAGCAAATATAGGCTCCACTGTGAACACTCGCAATGACCGACAGGCAGAAAGTCTTCTGATTGGCTAAAACTATCTGACTGCGGCCAATTTTTACTCTGCATTTTAAGGAGCCTAGGGCTGTTATTGAGACAGGTGTGATATTTTATGGCACCTATTTCAATGATACCTGACAGGCAAAGGCACATATAACTTCTAAAATTTGTGAAACCAACATGGACACAAAGATCAAATTTTTTACAAACTTGAGACACGTTTAAGACTTCAAATTTGTATCGATTTAAACAACCTTGCGTCAATGACCCATCACCCAGTCCTAATTTCAACCTTGTTCATGTTGCTGTCTCACATTTGTGAACACAACATGCAAACCTGGGTCTGAACCTTGGTCGGAAGCCTCTGTAGTAGTTCTGCCTCATTGGTTTGTTGCCCTGTTCTGGACCACCCTGGATCTCATCACCTTCCCCAACCTAGAAGTCAAAAACAGTGTTGAACATTTAAGAGAGACTGGAGTTTTGGGGTTATTTATTTAGTGCAAAATTAAATTACCCACCTCAATCATTTCTCCTCTCTGTGGTGCATTGGTATAGGGCGGACGTCTGCCATAGCGCCTTCTCACAAAGTACTGTGGGTAGCGTCGTCTGCCGGGGTAGGTGGGTCTATGCTGCTGCTGCGGCATCTCACCCTCAGGGGGGTTCTCTCCCTCTTCCCTCTTCTCATGCCCCTCTCCCTCCCCATCGCTCTGGTAGTTATCCTGGTAGTCACGAGGGGGCCCCCTCCTGCGTGGGTACCGCCTGTAGCGGTTCCTGTCAGCTGCATATTTGCTTCCCTGCACAGGGACGCCACCCGGGCCTGTAACATTGGCTGCCTCGGCGCCCTAAAAGAACAAAGAGGCGACGTTTATCAAATGTCTTATTCAATACACACACATTTGGTCTAGATAATGGAAGCAAAGTACAGGAACCATCTACAAATCACTAAACATTTGGTTCTCAATTCTGGGCAGAAATTAGATATTTAAAATCAATATCACCATCATACTCGGACACTATAGATGGGAATTTAAAGATTTTGATTCCGATTCCACTTAATGACTCCATTAACAATCCTTTAAGTACACAAGGAAGCACCAAGTGATCCTAATAAATACTAAACAAAAACCCTATTTTTATGATTAAGAAGTTTTGTGAAAAAATGTGTTGTATTTCAAACCATATGCACTTTGGTAACATTTTAATATAACACAATTATAAAATTGCATGAATCGAAAAAAAATTAAAAATACTCTTGGGATCTCAAACTACACGTCGGCAGATGCATAACCTGTCAGTAATTTAAGTAAATCAAGGCACTACTGGACCCTTTAGCCACACATGCTCAATTTTGCACATTGTGGTGTTGAACTGTAATGCCACAATCCTAACTCAACACACATTGCCACAAGGAGCACTATTGCGGGAATAAGTGTAAACTGTCTGTGAAAAGTTATCTTTCGTGTCAATAACAGTTAAGCAGAGCAACAGTTTGAAGATAATATTGCTTAGCAAGTTAAAGTCAATGCTTACAGCAATTTACCAGAATAACAACATCCGGCTACATTGCATATATTTGTCCGTTAAGCTGCTGCTGCCACACTAGCTGATTTTTTTTCCCAGTGATTTTCAGGTGCTAGCTTCTTTAACATAATCGACAGCCAGGCGGAGGGAAAAGATCACATTAGCATGTGCCAGCGGGAGGTCGGTAATCCCTTGACCGTCGGTGCTGCCTATTAAGTTAATGATTACAGCAACGGGAAAAAAAGGATCCAACATGACAAACTATTTGTCACAGGAGTGCTCTCTTTAAGTGACCAATGAGCTTCTTTTACTGAAGAGAACAAGAGGTGTGACTCTTCACTGGCCACGATTCGATTTTAAAATGGTTCTTGATGCATCTGATGTCTTTTTTTCAGTTTCTTAATTTGTTTTTTTACTCTATTTTTCCCTTTCAGCTTTTTATTTAACAGCCGTTTTAAAAATCAGAACGAGTCACATTACATAAACTGGCCTTTTACATTCAGTATACGCTGTGAATAAAACATGGAACATCCACAAGATTAAATACAACGTTATAAATTTTAAAAGAGTATCCGTTTCATTATTTAGAACCTTAAAAAAAAAAAAAGAAAAAAAAACACCTTAAAAAGCACAAAATGGTTCTCCATAGTATTTAATTATTGCTCAAAATTAATCTATGCCATGCTATTCATTTTTAAGCACAAATGGAAGTAGGATGAGATATATCTGCTTCTATGAGTGTGCAGCTGTCAGCTTCTCTCCTCACCTGCACAGGTGATATTTAAACCACAAGTGGTTTAAATGGTGCAGTTGTTGCTTCAGAAATTTATCAAGTATCCCATATGCACGTTTCTATCTGTTTGCACTGCGAAGATAAAACCTTTATCAGTAATGACTGGCAATGACAAAAGCCAATGAAATGGAGCCCGCAAGAGTAGAGAATGGCACCGGGGGCATCACCAACATCTCCCGAACCGCTGCCTCGTCATTATTTTCTTCTGCGTTTTCCCGTTGTGTGCAAATCAGTGCAATTATGGGTGCAAGCTCGTCTTTCAAATTGTTTGTTGGCTTCTTATCACAAATAAACTAACCCGTTGCTATGTGCTTCGTTTGTGCACTTAACTTTAGTGTACGCACTTAACTCCAGTCTGTTTCCACATCACATCTGTCTTTGGTGCGCACCACTGCTCTGCCGTGATTTAAACTGAACACAGAATGTATTCCGATTCTTTTGAGAAGCGCTTCAGAATCGTTCGAGTATGAATCACTGAAATGATATTTTCCAACAGCTCTACTCCACAGGGACATGAGCATCAACCAAAACAATGACGTAACGTACAAAATGACAACGTGTTTCACCAGCATTTAGCTGACAGATGAGGTAGCATAATAAAAAGTTATGATTTTTTTTACTACAAACTTTGAGACTGAATATTATATTTGAATCTCCAGTGCTGGAACAGGGCTAAAACAAAGTGTGGATATAGGTTTTACTATGCATGACTGTAGTTTGAAGTAATCACTTTTCTTTGCATGATAGCATTTATACGATAGCCTATGTTTGTGTTAGCAAACAAGCCATCTTTATCAATAGCTGTTAGCTAAATTTGGTGGATGAAAGTAGCAGTTTATAAAATAGATTGTACATTATAAATACGTTGACAATTCAGTATTCATGTGATTCCATCACAACTGTCATTTTGATATATCGATGTGCTATTGTTTTATAATAGAATGTATATATTTTCTGTATAACCAAGTTAGTTGCACTAATGAATATCTTGAACATTGTCTAGCATTCATTTCATACGTTATTGTAGTTTAGCTAAAATTACACAGATCAATCCTTGCGGCACTATATTTCACATGCTTTGCAGTTATGTACGCTTACCTGTCCAATAAGAATGCCAATTCAGGGTCAATTTGATCCCCAAAACCGAACGAAAGTCTCTCCAGGAATCAAATGCCCTGCCGATGTTCACTCTAGTTTTCGCTCAACCACGATCATGTTCCCGATTAGCCAGATTCAGTAGATATTTGTATTTTTTTTTGGCTTACTCAGTCGGTGTGGTGCTGGGAGCCGGACATTTGCTGGATTCCATCTCTAAGATAACATTACCTAGTGTTTCAGTTTGTTGTTGCTGTTGAATAGCAGAAGCACTGAGGCAAGGCTCTTGGGAGCACGCATAGACATCACATCCTTTGGATTTCACCAGCAAATGCAACCCACTCCCTTCACATAAAAATCAGTCTACAGGCTTCAATAGGCAACCAAAGTCATCCAGGAAGGGCTAATTTAAGTTGCATTACAAGCAGTTCACACATTGGCCAAAAAAAAGGGCAAATATTACATGAAAATTGTTAATTATTGCATTTAAGTATTTTAAATGGGTCACATAAACAATATTCTAGACTTGTTTTACGAGTGGTTCCTTTTAGACTAGTTGACACCAATTTTTTTTAGACGTCAGTGAAATTCATCGTTCCACACATTCCTAGTTGGCAATACTTTAGCCAAGTGCTGAAAGCTACGTACTTGTGTTGAGTATGTTTCTAGGTTAAGTCACATGGACCTTAAGTACATAGTTCTCTATTTTGAGTTGGACATGAGCGAGACTTTGACAGATTCATTGAAAAGACCCAACTAAATATCAGCCATTTGTGAATTAACATACAAAAGTTGTGCTACATGTTTGTTACGTGCAACCAGAGAGAACCACACAACCCCCCCCAATGGTTTCTACAGTGTTCACAAATAAACAAAGCCTTCCAATGCCTTGGAATTATAAGGACAATTTTATTAGTGAAATTCTAAATGACACAAACCATTAAGATTTAAGCTCACCTTCTCCCCCTCTACAACATCAAACTCCACAGTCTCTCCATCTCCAACGCTACGAAGATATTTCCTTGGATTGTTCTTCTTTATGGCAGTCTAGATACATAAAGACCAATCAGAAAATGATGTCTTCCTCTTAAAATAACCTGGATGTGTGTATGTTTGTTATTATGGTGACATTTAAGAAAAAAAAAATTACCTGGTGTACAAAGACATCTTCCTTTGTGTCATTCCTGAAAAAGTTCAGAGAGAGATAAAATGGCAATAATTGAGTATATCTGGCAAGTTTAAAAAATGGCAACTTGTAGGTTTACAGTGGCATATGGCCTCTAATAGACATTACATGGGGTGTATAAATGTGAATAAATAATAGCGTGTTAATGCAAGCAAAATCTGGCTTTGTAAGCATATAAAGGCTGTAATAGGATTATGGATGTTCCCTGCCCCACAGATTATATTAACAAGAATCTTTAGAGGCTGAATGTTATATTTACCTGTTGATGAAGCCATAGCCATTCCTAACATTGAACCATTTCACTGTCCCCAGGACTTTTGTTGCTTCAAAAGAGAAAAGACAACAAAGTTAATTTTTTGTGCACGCACTGCTTAAAACTGACATTTCTGTGACAGATGCATCAAACTGGCAAAGCCATTTAAACCATCCATGGCGCGTTAATTTCATGCCATCTATTTATAACCTCCAACTGTGGTGCTTTAAATAGCCTGCGATGTCGAGGCAGCTGCTCTTATCAGAAGAGCCTCCATCACCATGAAAGGTCCTGATGGCTAACATGAGTCCACATTATTAACCTCCTATGTGATATGTTGACTGAAGTATTGACCACAGAATGAAACAAGTGTAAGAGGAAGGAGTTTAAGTGAACGAGATCTTACAGGTTGTCTAGATCAGAATCTAAAGATGGCCAAAAATGATGCACGGGAAGGTGTTTTCTTTCACTGGATCTTACGAAATTGGTCAAGAACATTTTCATATTTCACTTCAAATAATAATAATAAAAAAAACAACAGAAATTAATATAAAGATAAAAGAAATAGTAATACTGTATAATATAAATATTTACTAGTACTAATGTGTAGCATTATTATTTGGCATGAAAATATTATATAGGTCCTTAAGATTTTTGGTTAAAAAAAAAAGTGACCTAAACATTCACCCTGAATATGGCAAGCACTTTTGACATGTATTCCTTAAAGCTTACTAGTATCTATTTTTGTTACAAGTAAGAAATTCGTCTTTTTTTAATATTACTATTACAAACTGAAGGTTTTTGCCACTGAATTATATTGGGATACATATTACTGTAATAAGTACTTGGAAAATTTTAAATGATACCGTTCACTTTAATACTTGCTATTAAAAAAGTACTAGTGTAATAAGATTAAAAAAAAAAACAACATTAAGCTTTATAATAAAAAATGTTTTGTCAAACGCGCTAGCCATTCGATGAAGACGTATTTCTCGCGCGCCAGTACTGAAGTATCTGAACGCGACGTACAGTGAAGTGATGCTGTTGAGATGCTAACCGTAGTTAGCACATTAGCCTCAGCCATGTGGCTGGATCAAAGCCAAACAACCAAGACTATCCATAATCAAAACAGGACACGAGAAACGTGCTAAGAGTTTATTTGTTCAATCTCAGATCTAGATTAACCGGTGCTCGGGGTTTCCAGTTAAATGCCTGCTACAGGTTTTTATAAGCAACAGCTGAGACAAAAGACGCGTCAATCATCCAAACACTATGGCGGACATTTTATATGGGGGATGGTGAGTCAGATGACTAGTGTGAATGTGCAAGTACCGATCGTTAGAATTTTTCAATAAGAATCGTCGTTCTGATGATAGCGCCGTAAATATGACGTATTGAAAGCGTTAATGGAGACAGGGACACGTACACGCCGCGTGAAACGCTCCACATGAACAAAGGGGAAGAGCTTAGGCTGACTTATTCTAGTATGCATGCTAAACAAACCCGTACAGCAGGTTAAAACTCACCGATTTGGTTTCGAATCGACGCCGTTCACAAAAAAAAAAACATGAATATTGACCTCGTTTAACCCGAGGAATTTTGTGACTCTCTGAAGATGACCAGGGTCATGTCACGATCAAGGCCAAGCTCATGGTAACAACATCGACGGACTGATCAGTCAATAAATGCATTTGGGCCTTTTTCCATGCACTTGGGCGAATCGTTCATGAATAAACATTGGGACAGTTTACGTTAAAAATATTTTCTAACGAATTACACACGAGCCTCCACTGCTTTGATTAAATATCAAAAGTCAACTGAAATGTATTAATATAATCGGAAGTTTCTGACGTATAGTGAACCCTCGCACTGTGCGATTAGAACCACGGTGTGCCGCAAGTTCTCCTGGAGCAGGCCGCGCGCTCGAGCACGCGTCATGGCGGGTTCTTAGTCCGCACGCGGATGTGATGGAACGCGGCACGCGAATGAGTTTTTAAACCGACAGAGTCCGTTCAACGTCTTAAGTTTTACCAATATTATTACATATAAGAAACCAAATCCATTTAGAAACTGGGCCGGTCGCCACACGGTCATAAAATGCATTTCATCGGCTGAAAAAAGGACACCACACTGTCGTAGACAGGCCACGCGCTGTCCCTGACTGAATATTAGTTATGTTATTTGTTTTAAACCCCTCAAACAACGGCGCGTTAAAGAACCCGGTAAACTAGATATTGATTAAAAAATACGACTATCGCAGTCATACAGGCGGAGGTAATGCTGACGGACTTACCGATGACCTTCTTATCCCCCGCGGTAGCTGCGGCTGCCGGGCTGGACGGGCTCTCCGCGTCGGCGGCAGGCTGCTGCTGTGTCTCGGCCTCGCTGCTCATGTTGTTTTCTTGTTTGTGAAGCCGGCGGTGGCTCTCTAGTGTGTTTTCCCGGTGCTAGATGGTAACCTGGGCCGGCGGTGGTGGGGGCTGCTGCCTTCGGGCTCTCCGCTTTCTTATCTCCGCTCCCGTTGCCGATCGAACTGGTCGGACTGTGATAGATGCCGAACGATATTCTGTCACATCTCTCCACCCACTCCTTAATCCCATTGGTCGATTGTTTTGCGACTAGTGAACGTCACTTATTTCACTGGAGTTCATTGGTTGAATAGGCTATCAATTATATGGAAATAACGTTAAATCTTCCCGTGATTGGTTCTTAAAAGATTTGACACCACCCAGAATACAAAACCCCATTAACCTCCCGGCATGCAAGAGGATAGTGTATTATAATCCAGACAGGAGGTAAATATTCCTCTATTCAAGAAAATGGAAAAAAATGTTCAGAGGAAAAAGTCCTTCCCTGACACGTAAACGGTGAACATTTACGAATGCATATTCGCACAGTGGTAGTTCTAATTATGAATAATACATGGTTTTGGAATATTGAGAGAAATTACTTTCAGTAGTCTTAAATTCTCAATGTTAGCTCAAAAATCTATTCTTCCCTGGGTGATTATGTAATTACAAAACTATTTCTATCTCAAACATATAGAAGCAAACATAAGTCTTTCCAATTCCTATTTATCTAATTGATTAAATGTTTAATTATATCTATCCATCTATAAACTACACACCAACAAGAAGCATTAAGTATGGGTAGATTTAATGACTACCGTCCTTAAACACACAGATCAGTAACCTGAATATATCCATGGTTTCACTCACAGCCTTATAAAAGGAAGCACTCAGTGACCGTAACTGAGATGGACCATGGCTAGTTAAGAGACAGGCCCAAACTACCCCCTTCCCCATTGTCATGTAAATATGTTTCTGACACTGTTGAGAAGACCTGGTTGAAGTGTGGTTTTATTGTGAATGGTCTGCCCTGTTGTCCCACATAAATACAGGCTTTAACATTGACCCCACAAGCCTCCCACTGAGCCCAAAACTCTTCCTGCACTTCGGCTGAAAGAGTCCTTTTGTGTCCGTGGGACACAGTCCAAGAGATGGGGGAAGGGGTTTTCTGGGTTTAGGATGTGGGTTAGGGCAAGTAGCTATAAGAAAACAAAGGAAGTACACTCAGGGAATTTGCATCGAGTAGGGTGCCATTTAAGGTATTGGTTTAGTACCATAAACACAAGAAGTTTGATGATTTTATTAATTTCTAAGTGATATCAATTCTGTCTTGAGCTTTAACTAGGTGGAATAAAGAATGTTTCAAAGCTTTAAAAAAACAAGGGTCAGAATTTATTTAAGAAAACAGAGTCAACAGTCTTAGTAAAGCCATTTCATAAAGGAGATCAAAAACAAAAGCCTTGCCCTTTGAAATGTCAAAAAAAGGGTTTTTAAATTTGTAGTTGTTGAATTCAGAGACATTTGCAAATATCACCAGAGGAAAGTGGAGTCATTGATGAAATCAGCTTCGAAAGAGTGATAATCTGTGATTATGTTGCCATTTACAATATGCAATGTAAAACCAATTAATGATGTTGGTCAGATGCCTTTTCTGTTGTGTAAAATTAGAGTAAATCACATTTCTCCACACTGGGCGACAACGATGGGCAGCTTTGGCTTGTTGTTGGGTCCTGTTGGTACGTTCTGTGCAAGAAATTTAAAGAGATATAAGAATACATGTAAAAATGAATAAATAAATTCTCATTACTCTCCTCAAATATATTTGTGTATGATAGACCTTCAATGTGGCATATCAGTTAATTGATAAATCACAAATAAGATGACTAATAAATTGAAGTCATAATTTATGGCTCACAAAAATTCTGATAAGACTCACCTCAACTTTTCTCATGGCAAGCAAACCATCCACCACTTTTCCTGCAAAAACAAACAGGGAATTAATGAGGAACTATGTGTTTTATTGTTATAGTACATTACACTAGATATGTCCAACTTACCAAATACCACATGCTTCCCATCCAACCAGTCACACTTTGTACAGGTAATGAAAAACTGACAGCCATTAGTTCCTGGCCCACTGTTGGCCTTTAGAAAAAAAGCAACAACATAAACTTCATGACTGAAAGCAACTTGAAATAATAACATTAATATGAAAAACATATTGTCATTACCATGATGTATAAATATTTTTCAATTATAATACCATTGCTCATTTTCACATTACAGTAGTGTTTGTTGTATTGGTAATGAGGCACATTACAGTTATGAGAATGAGATATTTTTGCATTGTGGTAATCACTAACAAACACACACTCGTTTCTTATTTCATCAACTTTGGACACTTTTAGCACTGTGGATTTCTAGAAAGTAAAGTCTCATTAAAATGTTTCACTCTCTTACCATTTTCTCTTTTTTTCCCCCTAAAAACTTTGTTCAAAATTGTTTGTACATGATTCTCAGGAGATTTATGTAATTGTGAAGAGGAGGCGGCATGGCCGGGCCGTGAGGGTGCACGGGAGGGGGATAGAGATGAGCCGCGGTGTACGCGCGTCTGTGTTTTATGTTGTTTCAGTTCTTTTATGTCATTAAAGTTGACTGTTCTGCCGGTTCCCGCCGCACCTTGCTCATTTTTGTCATGAAAATTCCCACCACAATATAATTTCCAGCTCATCTAAAATACTGTACTGTGTTTAATTGTGTTTAATAGAATCTGTGCTGGAAGTGAGGCTGATGGAATTTGCATTTTTAATTTTTTTGTAATAAAATGACTGACTCCTTTGTCATGCTCAGGCTAATTTAAGAGCTAACATTTTATGTCCTAAATACACACAAATAAATTGCAAATCATGTTTTCACACTTTTTAATTTGGCAAAAGTATAGCTTGATTGGTTAACAAGTACATAAAACTTTATTAGGTGCAAAATCATTTGGTGTGGTGGAGGACTGCAGGACAGTCAAAATCATGGTTACACAATAAATATGGAAAAACTTTAGCACTAAAGTTTCGGGATAATGCTAAAAATTAAAATCTAAACATAAATGACATTTAAAAAGTACCAAAAATAATTGATGAATGCCTGGTTAAAAATGACCAAGTTGGTTTTAATATTTGTTTAATATTTAATAAAAACCAACCCCTGGGACATGAAATTGCCTGAAGATTAAGATACACCCATTTATGTGCGTAGAAAAAGTTCAGCTGGATCCACGACAATGGAGGAGTGCATTCATGCAATTAGTAATTTGTCACAATGAAAAAAAACAAAATAAATACAAAATCTTAATGGTTCCAATGTGGCTGGATCGAAGCACTTAATGGTCCCACAGGCTTTATGCTACATATTATTTTGATTTCTAAATGAAATATGACTCGGACATGTTGAGATTCTGACGTCGAGATAACCGTGCTCTACGAAATGGAAAATTCAAGCACCATTATTCTAAGATTTTACACAGCCTGTGTATGGCAGCTTTACCATTGACAAGAGTCCTGGGCCGGAGTGTTTCATTCGGAAGTTCTCATCTGCAAATGGTCCCCTGTAGATGCTGCAGATGCCAGTGCCATCACCCTGAGAGGGCAGGAAAAGAAGTTTAGCATCTCACTCACCGGGTCTCAACTACTGTAGGTCTCTCAGACGACAATTGCTCATTAAAGTGTGTTTGAACTAGATGCTCTTAAAATTGCAATAGGACTCGATAGCCTCTAGAAGCAGAGACAATCGAGACAATCTGCTGGACGTCCTGTAGTTTTGTCACTTCAAACTACGTTTTCTGCACATTCATAAAAACACGTTTGCTGAGGTCATTTAACTTAACACCTTAATGGCATTCATTTCAACCTACAATTTTAAGCAGTCTATTCCTGAATAAAAATTTGTTTTTGTGGTAAACTATATTATGCCACAAATGCCATCTTGAGCTTAACTTGTATTGAGCCCGAAATATTCCCTTACTGCAAGGAGGCCAGAGAGATTTTAATGATCTGGATATTTTTTAAGCACACTCTCTACTAAAACTATGTGAATCTTTCAAAAACTTCTTGTAAAATGTTCTCCACAACCACTATTGTCATGACCTATGTAGAGGTATCCTAAACGGCGCATCAAAATGACACACTATTAGCTCTGATTAATGAAACACTGGTTTACTTTGTGAAGTAATGCCATTATTACTGAAATCCAGCAATGATTCTTGTAGCCTGTTCATATTGCCCTCAGCTCATCCAATGAAAAGTCACATCAGAAATGTTTTAGGCTTCTCATCTCTTTAGTGAAGGTACTTAGTTTGCATCAATAAGTCATATGCATGGAAGCGCTCAAATGTAACCATTTTACTCTAGATTTAAACATTTTCCTAACAGTTGTTTGATGGGACCTGAAAATAAGGTTACCACCCCCTGAAACAAGCATACAAATCTCTGAATTTTTTTAATGATATGTTACATCCAATGGCAAAAGCATGTTGATGTCTTAAAACTTTCATTTCTAAAAGGATACATTTGATAGAAGAAAATACTGTAGGTATTTACATAACAGAAAATACTCAATTTTACGGAAAGATTTATGTATCTTCAGAATCCTTAAAGTAGAGCCACATGGACTTCATTTATGATAGTTTTGGGTTCATTTTCATTGACAAAATTTACATTCTTTGGTGAACTAGTCCTTTAACTGTATTTTACTTCTAGCACACTTACAGCCTTTTAATGTTTATTTGTTTTGTTTGTTTTTTCTATATCGCTCAGCAATATTATCAAGACATTAATACCAAAGTCGTCGCTGCAAATGTAAGTTCACATGATGACAACAATTAGTTTCGACTCTATTATGCATTTGAACAGATGGAATTCATGCACGGCAGTCAGTAAGTAAACCGTCGGCATTCTTTGTTTGCTTTACTTAAGAAAATAACTTCAGAAGCATGTCAAATCCATACACCTAGAAGATCAACTCATCTCATTATCTGGATCACAATGCAAAACTTACATTGACAAAATCACCACCCTGGATCATGAAGTCCTTTATCACTCTGACAAAAGAACAGAACACACATTCAAACAATTCAAGTGCAATGGACATTTTGAATTACAAGCAGCTTGCAAAATTAAAAGTACACAGGTAATTCAAGAATTTGGGTCATTTTTATTTGTGTTTAAAGGTGATGTGTTTTTTCTTTTTTCAATGCCTAAATACGTGAATATGTATTTTAACTTAAAATGGAGAATCAACTGTAAGTAATCCATCCGTATGTTGAAAACTGTAAACACTTTGGCTCTGTAGCACTATCACTCCGACACAGCGACACTGACTGCAAGCGATGGAAGATGGGGAAAAATCGTTGTTGTTGAATTCGGTTTGGTGACACTAGTGGCATGAATTGATTGATACTGGGATGCTTAATATCATGCACATTCTGGCCCAAGGAATCTTTTTCACCTTCAATTTAATTGTAAACAATGCCATATTAATACCGATTGCAATAAACAGAAATTTGTAAAGCTGATCCTTAAGGTTCAGACATGTTCATGACCTGGCCATTGATCCTAACATTAGTGATGCTTGACTAGAAATTGTAACCATCATTTGTACAGACAATACCATGACACATATTTAACTGTTTTCAATTGCAAATCGGAGTGTTTGCAATAAATCTGACATTCATATTAGTTTGATAAATGAAAAGTCAAAAGCAACAAATCATTTGATCACATTCTAAGAGACCAAAGCACACATTTTAGTGCCATTTTATTTCAGAGAGAGGGAAAAGGGTATTTGTGCCTATTTTATCATTCGGTAACTAAATACCTCAAGTTATCCACAGCGCAAATAGTGCATGAAACTCAATCCTATTGGTGCGCAATATATTGGCCGATAACTGGGAAAATTAAAATATTCTTATCGAGAGTGACAGGAAGTAAACTACTATAGTGAAAAGGACTTCAGTATCAATCTGTTTCTCACCTAGAGCGTTCACATCACTTTAGAAGACATTAATTTAACCACGACTGTCTGTACTTTTTTGGAGCTGATCACCATCCACTTGCATTGTATGGACCTACAGAGCTGAGATATTCTTCTAAAAATCTTAATTTGTGTTCAGCAAAAGAAAGTCATACACATCTGGGATGGCATGAGGGTGAGTAAATGATGAGAGAATTTTCATTTTCGGGTGAACTATCCCTTTAATGTTTCAATTTGCTGTTAGTGCCATCTTGTCATAATAGTAGTTGAACACTGCTTTGTCAGGTGTTTTAACTAAGAAATGCTGTTATTTAATAATTATTATTCTTAATTATACCTTTATGTTCTGCGCAGAGCTGCAGCACTGTCTCGCAGAAGAGATGTGGCCACTGCATCTCTTCGGTCAATGTCCAAACGTGACTGTGCTGCTCACGGTCCGCTCAAGAGTATGTGTGAATCAGGCATTAAACTTTGGTAACGTTACAACACTAGTTACTAGTGAAAACGCGTATTTTTTATATCAATAACTGATCCTTTGCTAAGCCCCGCCTTAAATAGCATTTCTGACCAATCCTATCATCTGTTGACGTCCACCATAGACATTTCTCAGTCTAAGGGAGTTTATTTAAATTCCTAACCCCAAATGTGAGTAATGTTGCTTTCCACAACAAATACCACTAATTATCAAAAATAAAGTTTCAAAATGTGGGTGTAATTTGTAGTGTAATTGTTTTTAAACATGTTTCACGAACACTGCCATTCATCATCTGCCATTGGTCCGGCCAAACATATGCAGTAGTCCCACCCAAAACACACATCTAGTTGAGCCAATGTTGCTCAAAAAGCACCACAGAGCCAGTGTTTACACTGTTCAGGGATATCAACCTTCTTATGGTTATCTTTGCATATTTAGATGTATTAGGAGAAAAGTATTAACAAAAACGTATTACATACTTCACCTTTAAATATACAAAACAGACTAAAGTGTCTCACCTATGAAATGTGCAGCCTTTATAGCCTACAGGAACACCGTCCTTCCTGCATTGGAAAAGCATGTACATGCAAATGAACAGGACTGGCAGCGTTTCGGGATAAGGAAGAAAGTGCTTAATAAAAATCATTTGGATTACAGCCGTGGCCAAAAGTATTGGCAGTAACATAAATTTTTCTGCTTCCGTTTTTGTGCTGTTGATTCACAATGTTTCTAGATTATTGTGCAGAGTGATCGGATGCATTTTAAATAATTGCAAAAAACATAAATTTTACTGTTTTATTTGGTCCTGACACATAATGACCAACCAACGTCATTTCACTAATCATATCAACAGCACCTGGGAAAGTGTGAACGAGTACTAGTCAGGTGAAATCACTCTATCATTCTGATGAGCAGACTGTTTGCTATAAAAGGAGGGAAGAAGTGCTTCCAATCATTGTGTTCTTGTTAGCAATGGTTCTAAAACCTCTAAAGAAAGACATGCAGCCATCATTGCTTTGCATCAAAATGGCCTCACACGCAAAGAAATTGCTGCAAAGAATATTTCACCTGAAAGAACCATTTACCGGATCATCAAGAATTTCAAGGAGAGAGATTCAACTGCAGTGAAGAAGGCTTCAGGATATCCCAGAGTGTCCAGCAAGCACCAGGACCGTCTCCTACTGAGGAGTCAGCTACAGAGTCGTGTCACCACCAGTGCAGAGCTTGCTCAATATTGGCAGCAGGTTGGTGTGAGTGCATCTGCACGCACAGTGAGGTGAAGACTTTTGGACAATGGCCTGGTGTCAAGAAGGGCAGCAAAGAAGCCACTTCTCTCCAAGAAAAACATCAAGTACAGACTGAAATTCTGCAGGGAGTACAAGGATTGGACAGCAGAAGACTGGTGCAAATATATTTCCTCTGATGAAGCCCCCTTCCAACTGTATGGGACATCTGGAAAATCGATAGTCCGGAGAAGAAAAGGTGAACGCTACCATGAGTCCTGTGTCGTGCCATGTGTGGGGTTGCTTTTCATCCAAGGGAGTGGGCTCTCTCACAATTCTGCCCAAAAACACTGCCATGAATAAAGAATGGTATCAAAACCCCCTGCAAGAGCAACTTCTTCCAACTATCCAGGAGCAATTTGGTATGATCTGTGAATTTTCCAGCATGATGGAGCACCATGTCACAAGGAAAGAGTGAAGTGGCACGGAGATCATTACATTGACATTTTGGATCCGTGGCCAGGCAACTCCCCGGATCTTAATCCCATAGAGAACCTGTGTTCAATCCTCAAAAGGCGAGTGGACAAGCAGAAGCCCACAAATTGTGATCAACTCCAAGCACTAATAAGTCAAGAATGGATCGCCATCAGTCAGGATTTGGCCCAGAAGCTGATATCCAGCATGCCAGAGTGAAATGCAGGTTATGAAGAACAAGGGTCAACACTGTAAATATTGACTCTTTGCATAAATGGGAGTGTTTTTGCCAATAAACGCCTTTAAAACTCATGAAATGCTTCTCATTGTTTTCCAGTATACCACAGAAACATGTGAAAAAACAAATCTACAAATACTGAAGCAGCAAACTTTGCAAAACACAAAATTGATGTCACTGCCAATACTTTTGGCCACAGCTGTACTGTCTGTAACAAAATATTGTGCTTTCTTCTAGGAAAATGTGTGATTATGGGTAGCATACAAATAAAGCCATAATAAACACAGCCTTTAATTAAACCACTGAAATTCTAAGACAGACTTACTTGAATTCTCCAGTACAAAACTGCCTGTAAAGAAAACAAAAAACAAATTCATATCTCTGTGTAATGAGAACAAATACAAATCTAGATCTTTCAATGCAATTACCTAGTTCTTCAAATTGTAGGTTGTGGTAAAAAGGGACTTTTGCATAAAAACACTCCCTTTCACTTGCTAGCATTTATGCATGAAAGGAACTGGAAACTTACCGAAAGTTTTCAGCAGTCTTCGGAACAATGTCAGCAAAAAGCTCAATCTTCATTCGGCCCACTTCCTGAAGAAAAGATTAAACAAGAATCCATTAAACAAAACCTGATTGCAACCAAAGAGGAGATGTATTGCTTTTATTGCGACCATGAGTCATGCAGCACATAAAAAAGACAACGCATTCTTTGTATGCACAGATAACAGGCGCTGCTAATAAAGTTCTACTCAGCAGTCAATGAATCTGTAGTACTCTGCACTTCAATAACTATATGGTTTGAGATATGTTATATCAGATATGATGTCGGAAATCAGAAGATTACAAAAGGACAGTTGGGACAGCTGAGAGGATTATTGGTTTTCCCCTGCCCTCCCTTCAAGAACTGTACACTTCCAGAGTGAGGAAAATGAGCTTGACCCCCTTCACCCAGCCCATTAGCTTTTTGAATATTTTTTTTGTAATTTGTACATACGTGTATGTATACTCAGCAAAAAAAAGAAACGTCCCTTTTTCAGGACACTGTATTTTAAAGATAATTTTAAAAAAATCCAAATAACTTTCTATTATTGTAAAGGGTTTAAACAATGTTTTCCATGCCTGTTCAGTGAACCATAAACAATTAATGAACATGCAACTGTGGAACATTCATTAAGGCACTAACTGCTTACAGATGGTAGGCTATTAAGGTCACAGTTATAAAAACTTAGGACACTAATGGGGCTTTTCCACTGCATGGTACAACTCGACTCAACTCAACTCTGCACGCTTTTTTGGGGTTTTCCACTGTGGATAGTACCTGGTACCTGACACTTTTTATAGTACCATCTCGGTCGAGGTTCCAAGCGAACCAAGCCGATACTAAATGTGACGTTAAAATCCTACAGATCACTGATTGATCAGGTAGAATCGTCACTACCAGCGTCACTGGATTTACTACACATGACATCAACCCGCTAAGTTAGCAACAGTGTAACAGTATCATTTGTTCACGCGACTTTCGAATTGTGAAAAAAGAAATGGCTGTGTGCAAAACCACGCCATGGTCAAACGAGGTGCAGGCGGTCCACTAGTTAGCGATGAGTGAAACTAAAACGTCTCTCAGGAAGTGTATCAGCTGTTGGCCGCACACGGCTACCACCAGACCTACCAACTGTGTAGGGAAAAGTAAAAAAAACTTAAACGTGACTACAGAACCATCAAGGAAAAGTGGAAGTGGTTTGATCAAACGGACACTATCTAAACCGGTGAGCAATGGGAGGGAGAGCGCCCTGGACTGGCGTTGATCCACGATGGAGGATGGCATGTTTTGTTATGTTAACTCTACTCTGCTTGAAAGCTTCACTTTATTTAGTTGACAAGTTACTGGAAGCTTGCTTCTAAAACAACAAGGCCAATTTAACTGTTACACTTATGTAAAATCACAATCCCTCCATCAGTGCTCAGACTGTCTGCAATAGGCTGAGAGAGGTGTGACTGAAAGCTTGTAGGCCTGTTTTAAGGCAGGTCCTTACCAGACATAACCAGCAACAACGTCGCCTATGGGCACAAACCCACCTTCGCTGGACCAGACAGAACTGGCAAAAAAGTGCTCTTCATTGATGAGTTGTGGTTTTGTCTCACCAGTGGTGATGGTCGGACTCAAATAAAACTCAAATCTCGCTCAACTCATGGCCAACAAATGAGTTGCAAATCAGGTTAAAAAAAAAGAATACTTCCGCACAATCTATGGTCTTCAAAGATAATGACAGTAACCTAACAACTCCTCAGCTGTAAATAAAAAGTCCAAGCCACACCCACAAATAGTTATAACCAATCATCAGTACTCTTCGACCAGATGTGTTCTCTAGGATCGAGAATTTTAGAGATGTGAACAGGAGAAATATCACCAAATGTACAACTTGGCAGAACAAAAATGTCACTGCATTTCGTCATCATTTGCAGGCAAACTAAGCGAAGTGTGTTCGCCCAATAAGTATAAATTAGCCTTGATCCTGTGTCTCAATCAGCTCCTTATATCCCAGTTGTGAATCAGTATATCGTGAACACAAATTCAGGCACTTGTAAGGGTACTGATCCACTGAACATTGGGACACTCTGGGACCTGCGGCACGATAATGAGCTCACGCAAAGAAGCGTAGCTGCTATTAATCAACAACATCGCTGTATAAATGACACTCATTAATTTACTTTGAAGATATTCAAATGTACAGTGTTATTATAACAGATAAATGGCCTAAATAAAAATATATAGTAGTGTATTTTAAACCTTTTGACAACTCAAACATTTAAGAGTTTTTCACTTTCATCACTTGAATCATCTGATCGGTTAGAAGACTACATGAACTCATTGAGATGCTCCCTAACATACAGTATTGGATTTGGATCAGGTGATTCAGGTATCAGATAAGAGCATATCTAGACAAACCTGACCACAGTAAATGGCTAATTAATTACCTAGTCCTGGTAACTCTGACAGGATCTAACACAAAAGCAGAGCGCGATCATGAAATGTTAACCAATATTGTTGAATAGTTTTAGAAAGTGTCTCCCCATTAAACCTACCTTTGAGAAATGGGCACTTTACGGAAAACAAAATATGAATAATGTGTGTTATTTTACTTAGAGTAACACCTAGTGGCAAGGATGTAGCATAATACAAAAACAAGTTTTTAGTTACCGATGCCATTGTAGAAATTCACTATTCACAGACAGTAATGATTAATTTAATCCAAGAGTGAAAGTGTCCAGTATCAGTGCAGTTACTGAGATTAAGCGAGTAGTATTCAGCTGGTCATGTGATCCAAACATGGCTGCCCCTATGAGGGGACCCTCTCCATGTAGAATAAAACAGCTTTTATAAAGTTACTTATATGACTGGAGTAGTGTTTTCAAACGTTAAAGGTACTTCGGTACCAATTCGATACTTAAATTAAAAAGATGTACCGATACCAGTGTTTCTGCAGTACTGGTAGTACCGAGCACCAACTCAATCCGGTACCAACATGCAGTATGACTGACACACGACTGCTTTAAAATGCTCACAGGCTTATTTTAAACGCACGCTCTATTACTCCTTGTATACTGAAATGGACAATTAATTCATATTAAAACCTTGACCTATGACCCATGTCCTAGTGTGATTTATTAAACCGCTAAAGGCTGCACTCTTACTGTGGAAGAGCTGTGTACTTTAAATACTTCAAAGAAACTCCACAGATATTGAGAATCATTCACGTTGTATGAGATGACAGACCAGAGCACTTATCCATTGCGAACCACTGATCAATTCGTCAGTCCAAAAGCAAAAAGATTGTGAAGACAAATTTTTTATAAAATCAAATCAAATCACTTTGTCACACTACTGTGTACACGAGTGCAACAGCAGGTGAAATTCTTGTGTGCAGTTCCGAGCAACATTGCAGTAATGACAGTGACGAGACATAAACCACTTTACAATAAACAACATATTTACACAAAACAATTTACATAACAAATGTACACATACCTACACAACAATTTACATAACAAATGTACACAATACACACAATGTAGAATACACATACACTAGATAAGGGTATAAATATATATATATATATATATATATATATATATATATATATATATATATATATATATATATATATATATATATATATACACACACACACTAACTGAATTGGGAGCGAGAATATATTGACAGAATGAGGATTAATAAAGTGCAGTGCTGATTGTTGATTGTGAGGGATCAAGTGTTCAAAAGTCTTATTGCTTGTGGGAAGAAGCTGTCATGTAGTCGGGTGGTGCGGGTCCTGATGCTGCGATACCGCCTGCCTGATGGAAGCAGTGAGAGCAGACCATGACTCGGGTGGCTGGAGTCTTTGATAATCCTCCGAGCTTTATTCACACACCGTCTGTTATATATATCCTGGAGGGAGGGAAGCTCACCTCCGATGATGTTTCTGGCCGTTCGCACCACCCTTTGCAGGTCTTTGCGGTTGTGGGCGGTGCTATTGCCGTACCAGGCGGTGATGCAGCCAGTCAGGATGCTCTCAACAGTGCTGGTGTAGAACCGTGTGAGGATGTGTTGGTTCATTCCAAACTTCCTCAGCCGTCTCAGGAAGAAGAGGCGCTGGTGAGCCTTCTTCACAACGGCCTCAGTGTGGACGGACCATGTGAGTTCCTCAGTAATGTGGACACCGAGGAACTTGAAGCTGCTGACTCTCTCCACCGGTGCTCCATTAATGGTGATGGCTGTGTTGTCTGTCTTTCTTCCTGAAGTCCACCACAAGCTCCTTGGTTTTACTGACGTTGAGGGAGAGGTTGTGCTCCTGACACCAGCGTGTCAGAGTGTGCACCTCCTCTCTGTAGGCTGTTTCATCATTGTCAGTGATCAGACCTACAACCGTCGTATCGTCAGCAAACTTAATGATGGCATTGGAGCTATGTGTCGCCACACAGTCATGTGTGTAAAGGGAATATAGGAGTGGGCTGAGAACACAGCCCTGCGGGGCTCCAGTGTTGAGGGTCAGTGATGAGGAGATGTTGCTGCCCATTTTAACCACCTGACGTCTGCCTGACAGGAAATCCAGGATCCAGCTGCACAGCGAGCTGTTTAAGCCCAGAGACCGGAGTTTCACATCAAGCTTGGAGGGCACTATGGTGTTAAATGCTGAGCTGTAGTCTACAAACAGCATTCTCACATATGTGTTCCTTTTTTCCAGGTGGGAGAGAGCAGTGTGTATTGTAGATGCAATAGCATCATCAGTGGAGCGGTTGTTACGGTAGGCAAACTGCAATGGGTCCAAAGAGGTGGGCAGAACAGAGCAGATGTGATCTCTGATCAACCTCTCAAAGCATTTGCTGATGATGGGGGTGAGGGCAACAGGACGCCAGTCATTTAAGCAAGTGATTTTGGCTTGCTTCGGTACAGGCACAATGGTTGATGTTTTGAAGCATGTGGGGACTACAGACAGGGAGAGGGACAGGTTGAAAATGTCTGTAAAAACACCAGCCAGTTGGTTCGCGCATGCTCTGATGACGCGGCCCGGAATGCCGTCTGGACCCGCAGCTTTGCGAATGTTCACCCGTCGAAAGGATCGGGTTACATCCGCAACAGAGACGGAGAGTGAACCAACCTCTGTAGTATCGGCCGCGAGTGCTCTCTCCGCGAGGGCGGTGTTGTTGTTATCCTCGAGGAATGTGAAGTCCGGTTTTCGGTGTGTGATTGCCGAACCAATGTCCAAAAGCGTTTGTCTGTCGTACACAATAAGGCAGACAACATCCAAGACAAAAAAAACACAGAACTGTAAACAAAACAAACAATAAACTGCAGTGTTTTGACGGAGCTCGCGACGCAGCAGCCATACTCGGCGCCATCTTGAGATCGGCCCTTTTATATTTATAAAAATATAAATACTAAACTTATGTTTTTGTCTTTGGCATTATCTAGGCCACACAGGCCATTACGTAACATTAACCAATCACCAAATAGTTATTTAGGCATTGTTTTAGCAAACTCCCATACAGGTTTGGCTCCATTCTGGTATGTTACACCCTATTTTAATAAATTATTAATTTGCAGAAGAAGAAAATCAAGTCCCGCCCTTGTTGTTTCGTTACTTCGTTACCGTTTCAGAAATGGATCACATTACGCAAGTAAAAAGGGCATACTTTGCAAATGGCAATACTCACATGGTACAAATAAGTCAAAATCAATAGTTTAGGTCATACTCATGAGTCAGACCAGTATTATAGTAGTTCAGAAAAACTACAATGAAAGCCAAATGAAAATATTTCCATTAACTGAAATAAAAACATAACTGGAAAAAATGAAACTAAAATGTTTTTATGACTTCAAAATAGAATTCAATTAAAAAAGGACCACAAATTAATTTCAGTTTTTGAAATAAGTGTATTAAAAAATGTAAAGCTTTACAAACCACCTACATTGAAAATGTGACAGGAATAACACTAAACAGCCTTCGGAAAACTAACAGTGTAAAACATATTTCAATATTTGTTATCCATAAAAACTAAAAAGAAATTTAAAATAGACTTTTTGTCTAATGAAGGTTTTGACGTGAATCAGATTGTGTCAATTACAACAGATGGCGCTCCTGCCATGATTGGTACTCACCGAGGGTTTGTGAAACATCTGCAAGACCTGAACCCCAATTTGACTTCCTATCACTGTGCAATCCACCAAACTGCACTTTGTGCAAAGCTCAGCGATGAGTATTCTACTGTAATGTCAATGGTAATAAAACTTGTCAACTTCCTTCGGTCAAATTCAGCACTGCAACACAGGCAGTTCAAAAGCTTTCTTTCAGAATAGTCTGCCGATTACAATGACCCTCTTGGTCCATAATGATATCTGCTGGCTGAGCAGAGGGCAAATGCTAAGGAGGCTGTGGGAAATTCGAATTAATATGGAAGAATATCTGCATACCATTCCAGGGAAAAGGGCAGAACAACAATACACATTTTTGAGAGATGCCGCGAGCATGAGCATTCTGGCATTCCTTGTTGATTTGACTGGCCACTTAAAGTTACAGGGGTGAAATCGCAATGTAGTAGCAATCTCCATAGCAGTGTCGCTTCATTTAGAAACAAACTGAGTCTATTCAAAAGTGATTTGGAAAATGGGGAGATGCTGCATTTCCCAGCGCTGATAAGCTGCTGGGACACTGCAGACTTGAATCAGATGACGTCATCTCTGGACAGGCTCCTTCAAAACTTCCAGCAAAGGTTACAAGAATTTGAAAGTGTTAAAGACACGGTTTGTAAAGAACCCATTCATGGTGTAAGCAAACGGCACTTGGTGCGATCAAGCAAAAGCATCCTTTCCGGATGTTGAAAAGGCAAAACTACAGCTGGAGCTTATTGATGTACAATCTGATGTAGTGCTTAAGATGCGGCACACTGAAACTACGTGTGAAATTTTCTGTACAACCCTTGTGCTGGACTCCAAATATCCACACTTGCGGAAGGTAGCATTTAACATCTCTACTATGTTTGGCTCGACATACGTGTGAGAGTCTGCGTTCTCAACAATGAACAACTTAAAATCGCGTAATCGCTCCCATTTCTACAGTACATTATTCACATATATTTTACTTCAAATTGTATTGCTGTATGAAAATACATTTTCAGTAGTGATACCGTACTATAGATAACAGGTTTCATTATACAATAATATTTATACAAAAATATTTAAATCATTAGTCATTATTCATGATTCATTTGCTTAAAACGTATGTGGGTGTGTATTTGTTATTGGAAAGACATGAATCATAAAGCTAAGAGTTCATCAACAAGACTTCGTAGATTATCTATATTAATCTATGCCTAATATAATTTTATTTAACAAAACCAAAGTTAATACTCTTTGTAAACTCTAAATTCAAAACAGTTATCTGAAAGTGCTTTAACGCTACTATTTACATCTGTTTGACATTTTATATATGCACATTCTCAAAGTCTCAATTTAATGTATTATTATTTTTTTTTTTTTAAATGGACTAAAAATATAAGCAATGGAGTATATTGCTCATTCACATCATTGCATGTGTGTTATTTTGACAGGGGCACTTGCAGCATGAAAAATCTTTCGGACCATGACTTTCAGATGAGTCTGGACCTTGACTATAACTTGACTGTGACAAAAAATATTTGACAATCCCTGCTCTAAGGTGTTTTAGATATATGATCTATCAATTAAATTACATCTTTAAATAGAGCTCAGGTCCCTACCTATAGCTGAAGGGACTCTTTATAGAAAAACAAGACATCCAGTGTGAGCTGATTCATGTGCTGAAACATGCAAATCTGCAATTATCATTTCAACTTGGGACAACCCAGTTGTTAAATATTTGAATTGCAAAATGTGGTGTGCAGTTTGTAAAACAGAAAACACAACTTGCTATACAATTTTTCTTATTCTAAAAAGTCAGGACCAATCGTTATTGGTTATATCCACCCAGGAAAGAAGCATTTACAGATAAATAGGTGTGGTTTAAAAAGAATGCTTCGGCAGAAAACAGGTATCACTTTCTCGTCAAACAAGACTCACAACTTCACCAATACACTTGCATTTGATGGAGCGCTTGAACATATATCAGGATCACAACGACTACACCTGGTAAAACTGTTTATTTACACTGCTGTTATATGAACATGTTGCAAGAAATGGGTTAGAAAAAATACTTTTGATGGAACTAAATTTTTGATTAGAGGCAGACCAAATCATCCTGTTGAGCAGGTTTGTGCAGGAATACAACAGAAGTTTCTGCACAACAGAAGGAAGATCGATCCTTTCTCATTCAGATACATGTAGTACTGCAATGAAGTACTACATGTACCCGAATCATGTACATGTTCAACCAAAATAATGAAGACTTCACCTTGCTAATGTGAGTTGAATGCTTTACCATCACCCAACACTGTGTGAATATGTTCAGTAATTGACATTTGTTGGACTGAGTTTGGAAAACACGATAAAGGTAGTAGCAACACATTACGTGTCTCGTCAGCTGTTAAACGGCAAATGCTTCCTTGTAGTAAAAAACATTGTACACTACAAAATTCATACATTATATGGCTTAGTGCATAGTGTATATTTTAAGTCCACGGTGTGTCACTTGGGTCATAGTTTAATGCTTATAATTAGCACTTACTAAAAAAATCTAACCATAAGTATTAAACTTTGGCACATAACTTGTCCTGAACCAACGGAGCATCCGCGTGTAGGACGCGAGATGCAAATCTCGTCATTAGCAGAGTGCTATGAATGCGTGCAGGCCAATTTTTTTCTTTGGACACGGAGAATGCGCATGCGCCTGGAATTGTTTGCACAAATCAGTAGGTCCACAAGGTGGCAATACTCACATTTAAGCCACTGGTGTCATGAAGACATGCTAGAAGACATTATCGCTGGTAAATAACAGGAGACGAAGGTCAAAACAGTAACAGTGGATTTGCACATCAAGAGAGCATGCACGAGGAGGTCAGGAGACCTTTGTATTTGTATAACTCGAGTCTGAAGGAATATAAAAGACATCTTTAAGGGTATAATCTCCTAAAAAGAGAAAATAGTCCGGTGTCTTATAGTAATCGTAGCACTCTAGTGCCAATTGCCTGTGTATGCACGCACGCACGCGCCATCAAATAGATTATACTATGAAAGGCTCCGTTCGATTGTACGCAGATGCTGAGCGTTCGCGTCAAAATCGAAGTACATTTTGGGCTTAAGTCATCGCCACACTAGCAGACTCCAAACCACTCGATTTTGGTTTATCGTTTCACACATGAGGACTGTTTTGCGGAGATCTTGCTCTTTTCAGTAGAAGGTATGGCACACTTGCCCAATAGCAGCTCGTGGCCACAGACAGGTTGAGGAGATCTTGCAAAATGTTTTTTTTTTTACATTATTCCATTTGTTCAACTCATTATTCTTAAAATAATATAACAGAACTATCTACATGCCATTTCAACATTTCCACAGTGCTAAAAAAAGGAAATGCTTAATAACAAATGCTTTTTCAAACTAAGTGTTTTAAACATTTTATATGTTTGGAGTAGAAATGTTACACTACTATTCCTTTGTTACACCACACTATTTGAAACGAAAAAGTAAATATGGGAAACATAACATATTACCCAGTTTACACAGTCGAGGCTTTTTGACACAATAAATATAATGTCTTATTGCCAACCCTTGTCTTTTGATTTCCAAACTATTTTTATGTCTGGCTTGTCAGGCTCAAGTTATTTGATGGCCAACTTGTCTGAATTTGCAATAGAAATTACACGCCGTTACACATTCATCGATCACGCTCGACATGTTAGCAATCTGTCACCCTACTGATGTGCACTTATAATAAAGTTACCTTTGGTTTGGCTCTATGTTTATGGACAGAATAAATTCAGCCCCAATGCATCTCAATGAGCGCTCGTTGCAGTACCATATTAGACCACAGATTTCTATTAAAAGAAATGAGGGGAGCTGTGGAGTTCAGGAGGACAGCAGATTCTCTGCTCCATGCTTATCTAGGTAAACAAATTTACATGTAAAAAAATTACATTATTGGCGGTTTGTAGTTTAGATTTATGTTTTCAAGTGGAAGAATATTTTAGGTGGGGCTTTGCCCTACCTGCTCATATGAATAAGACGCGCCTGCACTTGCCGATACAAAATGGTGGAAAGGTGACAAACATACCGACTCACCGCTACTCACTCTCTCTGATTCCCTGTCACGTGGAGCTCGCCAAAATAACAACAGTGCAGCATAAGTATAAGCAATTTCTAATTTAGGTGATTTTGGGCATTTTAAGACCTGTAGCTTGCTCAATTTGTTCCGAAACAGGTTAAAATGTTTACAATGTTGCATTTTCTGCATGGTTCTGGTATGCTTTCACAAGATTATATTTGAAAAAAGACCAAAACTGTAAAAGTCTGTTCTCACGGAGCTCTCTCTCTCTCTTGCACCCGCACATACACACAGGAAGAGTAAAACCACGTTTTTACCAGTCAAAATGCTCCTGATGCCTTCCTACCTGCCTCTGTTCTATCGCTATACAAAGAGAGAAGCGATTGTGAAGATCGACCTATATACTGTATAATGTAGACACCAAAAGGCTATATCTGTGTTTATGATAAATTACAGTGACGATCTGTCCTATAGAGTTCATCTCCTTCAAGAAATATTTTGTTGCGGAACCGAGTGCTATTGCCTTCATATATGCCTATACGAACCGAAACAAGGGAGAAAACACATGCTTTTTCTAGTTCCAAACCAAATGCTCCAAACGAGGCAGGTGCGATTCATGGAGTAAAACCTTGTGAAAGTGCTTTATTGTGTATTCAACCCCTCGAGGCTAGCCAAAGGACGTGTATGTCCATATGCATCTTTCAGTGAGTAAAGAAAGTCAGTAAAAACAGACCGTTGTGGCTCTGAATTTTCAAGAATTTCACCTACTGTTGCACTCGTGTACACAGTAGTGTGACAATAAAGTGATTTGATTTGATTTGCTTTTTGATGTCATTTGAGTGTGTTTGTGATATGATATACGTGCTATAGTATAATAAAACGTTCAGATCAGCTTGACCATTTGTCAGTTCTTTAGTAAAAGAAGCTCATTGGCCATTTGACGAGAACACAAGACCCAGCCTCGGCGACAGAATGATTTATTTTTTTTTAAATAGTTGTGATGTGTTTTTCTGTCGCTGGAACCATTAACTCAGAAGGGAGTCCTGGAGGTCAAGTGATTAAAGAAGTTCGCTGAGCAACGCTAATGCATACTACTACTCCTTCTGCCAGGACAAATATTATGTTAATGAAGCTCACACCTGCAACTCATTGAAAAAATTGGCTTGTGTGGAACTGGCTTTTGCATCCACCTAGCAATCCCCACAGCCAGGCCCCAATATCTAGAAGACAACAGTTCCACCTGGTTTAGACCTTTTTTTTTTGTTCCGTCAGTGCCAATTTATGTATGTGTCGGACAGGATTTTTTGTGTTTTCAGCACACTGCATCAGTTTAAAAGTAGTTGTGACAGCTCTGCTCGTTTTTCCAAACACTTTAAGAGACACATAAATAAGAGGCAACGAAGACGACAAAGAACTTTAGTGAACTGTTGTTGCCATTTTCAGATATTGTGTAGCTTGCAAGTGTGCGAAGAATAGATTTCTAAAACATTAACACAGTAATGTTAATGTCGTAGTAACAACTAAAATACAGTTGGAATCAGATAATACCAAGTCCCGTAATTAAAAATGACAATGTGGCACAATGATGATTTCCATCGTAATTTCAAGTTACAATGCAACACAATCGTACATTGCCATGCAGTGTGAGTAAACATGCGGTTAAAAATGTATAGCTAGCACCTAGCTATATATTAGTATCTGGCTTGCCATTCTGAAAAACATGCACAGTATTGTTGTAGACTAGCTGGCTGGATAACATTAGTCTAGCTTTAATTTAACATTAACCTCAACAAAAGAAGTTCTGTGCTGATCTATATTGAACAATGGCACCATGGCAGAATGACCATTTAAGACATCAATTGTCTTCACTGGCTATGTGTCTATGGTGTTGATGGTTATTTGTTATCTGTTAATTTAAAAGCCAGTTTGGTAATGAAAAAGTTATTGAACTTGTTACTAAGAGACCAAAAATAATGTTTGTAAATTGTTCAACACTTTTTGTTTTTTATATAATTCAATACTGTGATAAAAGCTTTGTTATGTGAAAATGTTATACGGTCACATGCCTAGAGCCTATCCATTTGCCCTTTTCAAACTTTGTTTCAATAGGAACTACTTCAACACAGTAAAGAAAATTGTGCTCATCATACAATATCATGGGATCGTTTCATGTCAATGGTTTTAAAATAAATTGCCCACCAAGCACATATAGGTGTGGTGTTAATGTTAAGGTGTACTCATATTTTTGGTCATGTTGTGTATTAACTAATTTCAAATAGCTGGCCAATCTTTTGATTATTTTGTGTTTTCAGGGTGTCATCAGATAGAATGATGGCCATTCTCTGGTCGCTTGAGCCAAACAAGACCAGTGTCCATGATGAGGCCCTGCAGTACATGCTCATTTTGTGCTGCAAAGTAGCTTTGAACACACTCATTTTGTCCTTCTGGATGCGCAGTATTCGCAGATCATTCATGGGGCTCTGCAGCATCTCTATGTACGTGGCAGATGTACTGTTGGTCGGTGCCATCTTCTGTGCATGGGTCTTAAGAGAACACCTACCTACCTCCACCTCTATGTGCTTTATCCTGGCACATGGCTCGGCTATCTACGCCCTGATACCTCTACCCATTCTCATCGCTGGGGCATTCGACTACGCCACATACCCACACCTGGTTACTGAGCACAGCTCCCAGCGCAGGACAGTAATTTACTGCATTACAGTTGTGGTTATCTGGGCATCAGTGTGTGTATACTCCTACCACCACACTGACACGCGACCTGCAGAGATTTACAAAGAGGTGAAAGTCTTAGTGTGTCACGTGCAGGGATCTAATGTTGTGTTTCATTTTAACGCAGAAGTATCCATAGTGGTGGGTCTCATACTTCTGTTGTATTCAAACAAGCTAATTGGCTGGACTAGAAGGGTCAATGAAATGGAAGAACAAAGAAATAATGCCTTTGATCCTGAGAAACATCAGTACTTACCTGACAGTTTGGTTGGGGAAGGTGAAAATTGGGAAATTCAAGAAAGTTCCGCTCCTCTCTTTGCCACTTTGACTCTAGGTTTTGCTATCAACTGGATGCCCTACCTGTATATGTGTGTAGCATGTGACTTGGTGGGTTGTGTAGTGCCAGCTTATGCAAGTGTGAATCTCCTATGGATGGCCTGTGCCAACAGTCTACTGGTTGGCATTGCTTTTTGGCACAAGAGTGACAAGACTGGACAATTCAGCAAATTCCCAGATGATATTTGTTTGTGGAGCATCTACTGGCACTTGAGTAAAGGAAAATTGCCAATCGTTGCCACAAAGCTGTCTAAGGGACTACACACAATAACCATTATGCCTTCTCAAGTGGTATAGGCCATTTCAAGGTTCAAGTGCTGTTATGATGCTCTCTTGCAACCATGTTATATCATGTTATGAGCAAAACCAAAATCTATAGCTCTGTTCTAAAAGAGAGTGAGCAGCCTACCAAGGAAGCATTTAAAGGCATCAGAGGCAGGGAACAAAAACTTTTTTTCACTGCCATCCACAGTGGCAGATGAATGCCCAGTTTTACAGGCCACTTCGATTACATTTTGTATAAATTGGTAATTAATTAACACAAAATAATACTCAATGCACAGCTTAAGGAAACAAAATGAGTGGTACTGTTATACTACAGCTGGTACATTATCATAAGATATGATTATGATATTATGACAATCCTTATCTATGCATTGTTCCACAGTACAGGTGTAAGCCATTTTAAAATCAATTTAATTGTGCTGAACAAATAACAGGGAAACTAACAGAATGTTCTGCTATATCAGAATATCTGAAATGATAGCACGAAACATAAGTTTTGTGTCACTGTTAGAAAAAATAAAAGCTGTTGAGGATCTAGTGACCTATTGGACTTGCAAATCATTAGTCTTGAATTTACTCACTGCATTGCTCTGGTTTTCAAAGTTGGCCTACACTGGCTCACCTTTCTATGTACTTAAAGGGATATTTCAAGACCTCTACTGGAGCCTTCTACAGCCTGAACTCCTTGGTTCTACAGTCTAACGGAACTTCTAGAGGTTAAAAACAATTAAGTAAAAATCACTGACTCCACCTGGAGTTTGTTGTGCAATGTGACTAGGCTATTTATAGAGACAGATGCAATAAATGTGGTTTTAAAACATTGACAGAGAAAAGCCAAATTATTGTATACAATCTATGTTATTATTATTGTCATGGTACAATAAATCATTAATTTAGGACAACCAAAGGTAGTTTGATAATTAATTTGTTTATAACTAATCGCTGCACTGAAGAATTGCATTGTCAACAAGGTGGAGGGGACAGGCAAATGGACATTAGCCAGAGGTGAAGCTAGAGGACAAGGAAACCAAGCAAATGGTTGTCATATAAATGACATATATTCTTGATGCAAAACCAATGAATTAGAGATTGCAATTTTGTAGGCTATAATCTTATTTTCCAAATCTAGTAGTCATGTCATTGTGCAATTCTCCTACGTAAACCATTCAACTCCCGCTTAGAGGTACCTTACTCCAACCTCATCACGCAGATTTCTTTACCTGTTGCAGCTGACTATCAAACACTGTCGGACAGCTCGTCTGAATGTGAGCCAAATAGTTAGCTGTGACCGAATAGATTAGCCTACATCAGAGACAAAAACAAATAAACATGAAATTACACTTCAAAAGAGGTGTAGCCAAGCAAAATTATTAAAAAATTAAATAAAATCAGCAAAGCTGTGGAAAAAAAAAATGGCAAGAATTAAATTTTTTAAAGAAATAAACGTTGTCAGAAAACGCATCACCCTCTCATGTGAGCCGGTTGCACCAGCTGTGCGTAACAACTTGACTAGTTATAGCGTAAATGCATAAACAACTAAACAGTCAGGCACTGACTGCGCTGGTCAAGCATCTGTAATTTATATCTGCTCAAACAGTTACTCATTCAGTCTTTTAAACCACAGAATAAGTTTATTTTATATACATACATCCAACTCGTCACCAAACTACCATGATAAAAAGTTTACAGCTCATATACACACAGTCAATATATCAAACGCGATCTGTGCTACCATTTGTTTAAATTAGCAGTGGCTGTCATTCATCAAGCACATAATGTTTATTTTATGTAATAAACAGCATAATTGTCACCAAAGTACCATGATAACAGTTCACAGCTTGTATATGCACAGCCATCATATCTAAATGCAATCTTCACAGGCACGCAGATGCGGTTTTCATTCACACAAACAGCAATCCCAAGCAGAAGTGAACAGCAATCACTTCTCGTAAAGAGTAGGGGGTGTAAACCCAATGTCCTAACCAAATTCCCCCATTGGCCCTTCTCAATCATGGCCTCTCATTCCTGATCCATTAATTGGCTCTATAACTCTACTCTCTCCTCTCCACCAATAGCTGGAGTGTGATGAGCGTACTGGTGCATTATAGCTGCCATTGCATCATCCAGGTAGATCCTGAACACTGTTGGTGGTTGAGGAGAGTCATGTTCATGGTGTACAGCACTTTGAGTGTAGTGTCAGAAAAGCGCAATAAATAAAATTCATTTATTAATAAATTGTGAAACAGAAACAATAACAATTTAAATCTCATTTACTCACAGTGAAAACATGCTGATATAATGTAATTATCCAATGCATGCAGCCAAGTCTGTTTACATTAGCGCTTGTCACACATATCCAATGTCTGAGAAGTCAAATAGTGCATATCTGCAAACCAGACTGCTGGTATTATTTCTCTGTGTTTTTTACATCTATAAAAATTTAATAAATAAAACAAATATAGTACAGCAAACATAACCCATTTGTTCACATGTTTTGCTATATTAAATACAGTATTTTATTATCATTTTTATTATGACAAGAAATTAAATAAATAAATAAATACTCCTCTACACTCTGCCCACCTCTACCTGTAGTGCAGTGTCACATGCAAAAATATCTCACTCCAGGGGGCACTGCAGGGGAATTTAGACCCTACAAATTAAAAGATTAAAAGGTGTGATGTTAAGTTATAACTCTAAAAAGGAGACCTCTGTTCTATTTCATTAAGCTACGCAGTTTCTTACTGTTTTTAAGGCATCCTGGATCATTTTTGCACTCATCTGTGCTATATTTAATTGTTGGCATTTTGTAAACATGCACTCAATGTTGATTTATCATTTTGATGCGTATCCGGCAATATGAGTCACGTTTTATGAGCGGCAAATTTTTAAAACTTTCAGTGCGGATTCATTGGATTGAATGTTTTTGGGCTCATATCAGCTCAGATATGATTCAAACAATCAAAGTATGATTAAAGCTTTGCAAAGGAACTGTTATTGAAAGACGAGGCAGTTAAACACTACAAGACCTTTGAGAATTCATTCACAAATGTTTCAAATGTCATGACAGGTCGATAGTTACTGTGCTTGAGTTAATATTTCTATACATTCAGATGAAATGTGTTGGGTGTACATTGTGTTAACCCTGAAATGTGATTTATAATGTGTAATATAATGTGAAGCTTGTTAATTTTCTTCTGATTGAGATTACTTTTTACCTTTTTTTTTTTTTTTACTAAACATCTCCTCTTTTGACCAGACCCAACATGGAGGTGGCTGAATGTGAGTCACTTTCACACCAAAATGTGGATGTGAAAGTGTAGATTTACAGTATAAATTGACAGATATGGATCTGATTTTCACCCACACTATCATATTACTCTTGAAGATATGGGTTTAACCACTGGAGTCTTATGGATTTCTTTTAAGCTGGCTTTATATAATTTTTGAAACTTCTAAGATCTGGTCACCAATCACACCATTAAGTCCATTATATGGACTTAAAGAGCTGAAATATTTTTCAAAAAATTCATTTTTTTACTATCAATCTCCACTTTCATTTTCCACACTTCTTTGTTTTTGGCAATTAGCATTCTTCATGCATTTCACCACCTACTGGACAGGGAGGATAATTTATAGTTAAAAGGGACTTATAGTGTAGATATAGTGGGCAGTGCGTCACACAAGGAGGGCATGTTTAAGAGTGGGGGAAAGCGATGCCCTGTTACCATAGTTACTCATCCATTTCTATTAATCAAAAATTTGTTTCTATTAACAAATAAATGACAAAAACATGACAAAAAAATTGTGTTGGTTTTTACACTTGGAACTGAATCTTTCTCACCTGTCAGCTGACAAAAATTGAAGAGCGCTATGGCTGCTGTTGACATTATGAGGGATACATGGTTTACAGTAGTTGAGAAACAGCAGACCGGATTCAAGACTAAAATCAATCATCATGTCATCACATCAGCGGTTCCAGCAGAAACACAAGGATGAGTTAACACCAGAGAACAAGACAAGATACCTGAGAAAACTTGATCGGAGTGGAGCACTGCTGATTTTGTTTTTTATGCTTTAATAAATCAAATGTTTCTTGGTGGATATATTTGTCGGTAAATTCGGTTTGGGGAAGTGTTTAATAAACAAGATTTTTGGTAAAGTTGCTGTGAAATGTTTAGGTACACAGCACAAATGTATACTCATCTCCAAAGCACTGTCTTTACTGCTAAACAAGGTACTTCAGTTAAAATGATTAGGAGAACTGCTTATGACTGTAGGTCTAATTGTTGACATATTGCATATTGATGCATCTTATTTTCCTGTTTAATAAAATATTTTATCACAATTTATTGAATCAAAGTTTTTGTGTCTTTTGTTCACAGTTTTACTGAAGGTCTGACTCTAACACAATGGTTCTCAATAGGGATGTCCCGATCAACTTTTTTGGCCACCGATCCCGATCCGATATTTTAATATTAAATATCTGCCAATACCGTGTCCTGATCCAATACTTGTATTTGCCTAGATAATAGAGCTGCAGACTGTTCTTTGTTTGTTTACAAAAATAACTAAGTAAACAAAGTAACTAAAAGATGTCTTCAGCTTAATGCATTTAACTTGAATTTTTATAAAACTCACATATTAACACTTCAACTTAGAATGGTGTAATAGCTTATTTTAACTTTAACATTCAGGTACAAAAATCAATCACAAATCCACAGTAGATTTCTGTATGGATGAACAGAAATCTTACATACACTTACAAATGGTGCAAACAGCTTGACTTGAATAGTCACAACAAAAAATGTATTCTATAATAAACAAGTCAAAATTTCGCAATTCCACTTAAAAGTGGCGTAAACAGTTACACTTTAAAGTTCAACAATAATGAAACAGTTATTAATAGTTCTGTTGTCAATATCAAAATGCCATTGGGAACCATGAAAGCATCACACACTGCAGAGATACACTCAAAAATAAGAACAATATATTCATAAGCTCTAAAACTGCTCCAGTGGGAAATCATTAATATCTATTAATGTCTGTTAACTGTCTTTGAGATATGCTGTAACACAAATCACTAATTATTAAGCAAATGCATGAAGACGCGGTGTCGTTATTGAAGGTTAAACAGTTCTATTTATTATTAGTGGTACTGTGACCAACATTAATCTGATTTCAATTGGGATGAGTGACTGATGAGATATTGAGAGCACCTGAAGAGTGCACGTCACGATTGACACAGAGAGCGCACGATTGCTCAAACAGTCTCTATCACTCAACATAATGTCTGATTGTCACAACTCACATCATATATTATGCATGATTATTTGTTGTTAAACCTGTTAGCAGCCTCTTCCTGTTCACTGTGCAAGGAGTCCAAATAACTACCATAACGACTCTAGAAAATGGGCAAATTTATTCATACAAATTTTTAAAAACAAACCGGCATATTCATCTCAATTACATACTGTCTGAAAGTTTAAACTTGTGAATGCAAAGAATTGCCAACTACTCGCCCTCCATAGGCCATTCTGTCAAGCTTCAAGGGCTGAGAAAGCACTCATTCATTAGACGATCAGTGTATGTGTGATTGCCTGCATGCTGCAAAAAAGATTGGCCCTAAATCTAGGCACGATCGGCCGATCACTCAGGGTTCTCAACCTTTTTTTGATGAATGGGCCCCCTACTTCATTCCCTGAACTTTGGGGCCTATAAAAAGAAAACGTGAAGACAGAAACTAATAACAAAAGTTGTACTATTATTATATTCCAAAAATAAGTGAAATGACAAAAAATATTGCATATTTTGGATGCAGATGTAAATAAGTGTTAACAACAATGTTGTCTCTAACATAATCAAAGTATCGGCAGATTTTTTGCATAATCGGATTAGAATATCTTTACATTATTGTGTGAAACTAATTTGAGGTACACTTTAATGTGTAAAGAAACACAAAGCTCTAACTATACATTATTTCAATATAAATGTAAAGCCTATTAAGAAAATCTTTAATGTTAACATCTATAAAAAAGTGCAAAATTAACACCTAATTTGTGGCCAAATTATTCTGACAGTGTGACTGAATTGAAACTCCTTTCATCAGATTCTGATTGATTCAAATTTAGTCATGTCTTTGTGCATGTAACAGAGTTTTCTTCGGTTCATCTTATCAGTGCTATTTAGAATGTTGATCATTTAATGTGGTTTTAAACTAGTTTACTCACCAAGGGTGATTTAGAGATTTGCACCAGAGAATTCTACAGATCCATTTTGGTGCATTGGGGAGGTTGTAACTCTGCCTCAACGCCTACCGTCCCGTCGCACCCGCACCAATCTTCATGAAGTGCTTTGAGAGGCTCATCATGAGGCACATTAAGACCCAGCTGCCCCCCTCACTAGACCCACTGCAGTTCGCAAATCATCCAAAACGTTCAACAGACGATGTCATCGCCACCACCCTCCATCTGGCCCTCACTCACCTAGATAAAAAGGACTCATACGTTTGAATGCTGTTCATAGACTTCAGCTCAGCATTCAACACAATCATTCCTCAGCACCTGATTGGAAAGCTGAACCTGCTGGGCCTGGACACCTCCCTCTGCAACTGGATCCTGCAACTGGATCCTGGACTTCCTGACTGGGAGACCTCAGTCAGTCCAGATCGGGAACAGCATCTCCACCACCACCACACTGAGCACTGGGGCCCCCCAGGGCTGTATGCTCAGTCTACTGCTGTTCACTCTGCTGACTCACGACTGTGCAGGAATGCACAGCTCGAATCACATCATCAAGTTCGCCGATGACAGGACCGTGGTGGGTCTCATCAGCAAGAACGACGAGTCAGCATACAGAGAGGAGGTGCAGCGGCTAACGGACTGGTGTAGAGCCAACAACCTGTCCCTGAATGTCGACAAAACAAAAGAGATGGTTGTTGACTTTAGGAGAGCACAAGGTGAACGCTTTCCACTGAACATCGACAGCTCCTCTGTGGAGATCGTCAAGAGCACCAAATTCCTTGGTGTTCACCTGGTGAAGAACCTCACCTGGTCCCTCAACACCAGCTCTATTACCAAGAAAGCCCAGCAGCATCTCTACTTTCTTCGAAGGCTGAGGAAAGCAAATCTCCCACCCCCCATCCTCACTTAATTCTATAGAGGGACTTTTGAGAGCATCCTGAGCAGCTTCATCACTGCCTGGTTTGGGACTTGCACCGTTTCGCAAAGCCCTGCAGAGGATAGTGAGGACAGCTGAGAAGATCATCGGGGTCTCTCTTCCCTCCATCAAAGACATTTACAAAATACACTGCATCCGCAAAGCCACCAGCATTGTGGATGACCCCACACACCCCTCACACAAACTCTTCACCCTCCTGCCGTCTGGCAAGAGGTACCGAAGCATTCGGGCCCTCACGGCCAGACTGTGTAACAGCATTCGGGCCCTCACGGCCAGACAGTGTAACAGCATTATCCCCCAAGCCATCAGACTCCTCAATACTCAGAGACTCGTTTGACACACACACACACACACACACACACACACACACACACACGTGCACTTTAATTACTGTCACTTTATAACTGTCTGCTACCTTATATCTGCTTTGACGAGAGATGTTCCATGAGCACTGATGTCTAACACCATCAGCTCTCGGACGCTTCACTGTTTGTAACACTGCTTGTGTTTGTGGCATTTTAAACTTAAGCGTATGATCAGCGCAGATGTGTATAAGAGCTAGATGGGTGTCATTTAATTTTCCCTGTGAAATTAATGATTTTAGCAAACAGGTGGCCATTTTTACGTTGAGCCAGTAAAGTTTGACGGGCAATGAGTCAGCGCTTTCTTTCAAGACATCATCATTGTCTCTCACTCCATGATTGCTCGGAATACTACAACACTACACCTGGGAACAGCTTTAGCATTAAGATTTCTCACAGCTGAGAGACACATCTGACACTGGAGTTTCCACATTGTGAGGAGATGTAATCAACATGGCAGAGGACAGAACGGTTTCTATAGTGAATGACTCTTGCATACCATCTACAGCTAAATTACTCAATGATGGCCCCCGCTCAGACGGCTATTTCTACACAGAGAAAAGAAAATAAGATGTTTTTGACCAAAATTCCCATTATCTTCAGCAAGCTCACTAACACTACCACTTGGTAATCATGACAGATGCAGGTAATCGCACCAGCTCAATCACTCTCCCTCTCTCTCACACACAAATCCTTGTTTCTCCAATTACTTTTTAGAAACAGCACTAGCCTTCGTTACTAGTTCTAAAGTGACGTTTTTTAATTAGTAACATAGATTTGTGTCATGTTAACATCATGTTAAAGGGGCATTCAGTAGTTATCTAGCTAGCATTAGCATTGCTCTTCTTCGTGTACTTGGAAGTACCGATGTGACAGTGATTTTAGATGCAGTACTGCCATCTATCAACGTGATCGTCTCTGCTGCCCTCCCATCAAAGTTTGAGGTAATTTCTGAAGTTATTTATTACAACTATAATCGAATTGCTTTGCCTAAAAACAAATGTCTGAATTCAAGTGAACAGACTTCTACAGTTAAGGACAGATTATTATTGTTCCTCATATAAACAATCTTTGGAGAAATTATGTGTTTCACACTATTTCAAAAGACAGTTATTACCTTTATTAGAGAACTGCTTACTGCTTAGCGTAACAAACCTTAATTATCTAGTGATACAGAAAGTTATGGTAAAAGGAAAGATTATAATTTTTTTGAAAATCAAATTTAGCATGTTCATTAATACTGTATTTGAAGAACTTGTTCTGTTTCCATCAAACCAATGTCATGGTTTACTCAAAATCCACAACAAATCGCTGTGCCAATATACTAAACTAATGAAAAAACATGCCATTTCACTCTGCTTGTGTTCGTGCCATTCTAAACAAAAGTGTAAGAGCAGTGCAGATGTGCTAAGAACTATCTGTCTATTTACATTTTATTTTTTGACATTACATGTTTCGCCAGCAGGTGGCAGTAAAATACATTTTCGTGTGTAATATGAGTCAGGTGATGTGAAGTGAGTCAGCATCAGTCAGTGTTAACATTCTACAGCACTCCGTGATCGCTCCTATTACTAATACACTACTAAAGCTAGGAAACGGCTTTAAACTAACAACTTCAGGATTAAGGCTCATCACAGCTGAGAGACACAACAGAATGATAAATAACACAAACTCAAGGTGCTTACCTCTTACCAGAGTTTCCATATTGGGGAGGACATACTGTTCAAAATAGCAGAGGACATTGCGGTTTCTATTAGGGCTGCACAATTAATCAAAATAAAATCGAAACCGCGACATGACCTTGTGCGATCATTAAATTGCAATGGGCTGCAATTTAATTAAATAAATAAATAGTCTGCTCCCTTCAAAGTTTATTTGCGCTGTTCTGTCCAGTCTATATTAAGTTAGAGCATTGTTACAGTGTTTTCAGAGCAGTTCTGTGCTCCACAACTCCCTCTCATGCTTGAGTAATAGTCGTAATCAGAGTTCGCTTTATTTACACTAAACTGGCACATCCTGCGTGAAGCGTTTTTTTATTATCATCTGCGGTTGCAGCATCTCAGTCCCCGCAAGGCACAGGTATCATAATAATAACGCAGAATACAAGATGGGGTATAATTCAAACATCTTTATTAAATGATTGCTGAGCAAACAGTATAAAAGTAACACCTGTAGTGTCCAGACACATTTCTTCATTCTCCTGCAATTTGTTTACCTCACGAGAGAGCGTGTCGCCCTTATTACACTCCCCGCGGAATCAAGTGAAAGCGGAACTAATATTACCAACATCCAACAAAATGAAAAGGAACATACATATAATAAATCTATATCAAATATTTAGTTACTATAATATAATGCATTGCTAAATTAAATAGAATAAAATAATGAATAAAAATAATTAAATAAAATTCCACTTTAAATTTGAATACACCAATGGGTTATCAGTTCAACTTCAGTTTGACATTAAGCCTCATTCTTTAGGACTATCTTATATACAGTAAAGAATAGTTTGTATAAGGTCTTTAAGGCCTAGAATAAAAAGTAACATTTATATTTTAAAATTATATTTTGTGATTATTGAATTATTCAATCAAACCAACATTATTTTTGACAGCAAAAACTAGGCAACAACAATGGCTTTACCAACAGGGAAATTTAGTTACCAGTGACATTGAACAGAAAGCTTACATATAACCAGTTTTGAAAGAGCTTCTGATAAAAGTTAAATGATCAGCATCGATTGATGAGATGAAAAGAAAATTGGAGATCAGTATCGGATGTTAAAATCCTGATTAGAGCATCCCTAATATTCAAGTTGACTGTGTTTCAAAAACTAATGACGATGATTAGTGGACTGAGACCCTATCACAAAATGGACAAAAACAGGTACACGGTGGATGGTAACATTTGGATATGAAGAAGACTTTGTTTCACTGTTTATATATTTATTTGTTTGTGGTTGAACTGAAAAAAGGTCTCAGTTTGGTTCTTTTTATGAGGGCTCACGTGTGAAAAAACCAGCAGCCTTTTTGCAGTTTAACATGTGGAAAACATTACCACCATAATCGCAGTTGAAATCGCAATCGCAATATTTTTCAAAATAATCGCATTATGACTTTGTCCAAATCGTGCAGCCCTAGTTTCTATGGAGAAAAACTCTTGTGCACCAGCTACTGTGAAATAGGGAGGAATACCCCAGCGTGGACGGCTATTTTTCCACTGAGAAAATAGGATGAATTTCACCAAGATGACATTATCTTCAGAAAGCTGACTAACAGAATACAGCATCATCAACAGGTGATCTTACAAATTCCACATCTCTGTCTCTGTCTCTCTCTCTCTCTCTCTCACACACACATACACACATCCTTGTTTCTCCAATTTTTTAATTACTAACAAAGGCTTGGACGCATCATTTGGTTTGAACCAGCAATGGTAGATTCTGATCCATCACGGAAGAAAAGCACACATTTTTTACGACAGTACTCTGTTTTTCCTGTATTTTTTCTAATTACTTGTTCATTGAACTGCTGTAAAAGCAATATCACAGTCGCAAACATCCTATAACCCTAAATCAGCACTTCTGTGAATACCTAGGGAATCACAGCAGTGCTGACGTAGGGCCATATTGCACTCTTGCTCGTGTGATATTGCTTCATTTTTTCCCTGTATTTGAATGCAGTGTATTATAGCTGGGGGCTAATGGACCTCAAACACAAATAGTGTTACAACTGTGGACAACTATCACCATATTGAAAAGTGCATGCCTTATTATGGTAAACCAGAGTTAGGTCAGAGACATTTAAAAAATGTATTTTGAATGGAAAATAAAGTTTACTTTCAGAAAAACTAGTAGACATAAAACATAGGGATCTCTTGGACCCCAAACAGAAGAAAGAAAGAAAGAAAGAAAGAAAGACTGCTAGTTAAGTGGCAGTACATATTGTGCAAGCAGCTGAACATGTCATGCATATAGATATACATTCTTCATGAAGACCGCAAGCAGGTATCAGTTTCTTTTTATAATAAACCGAAGCAGTACAGATGGTTTTAAATCAGCTTATTCGGATTTATGCTAAAGACTCACTATATCTTATCTTAGGATGTGTGTCAAAACCTATTGAGCGGACTACCTAGACAGCATTTTATTGCATCAGACGATTAAGACTGTTGTTTATTATGAATATTATAAATGCGACGTGCAGTATTTCAGTCTCTATGATAGCGGACTCTGCACCCGTCCATGATACCCAATATTTTAGCTCAGTAGGTTTTGAACCACAGCCTCAGTGTGATGTCGTTTCAGTTAGCTGACGTGCTAATGAGAAACAGCAGCGGGTTCTGTAACTTACTTGCCCTCCGACGGTGACGTCGAAAAACACGATCGGGTTATTGGGGTTTGAAGGCTGAACGTTCATTGCTGTTTTCGGGCTTATAAGAATCCAGACAGCAGAAATGTGAACTATTAATGTTGTCCACGTTACACACCATGAGTTTGAAAGGAAGGAACGATTCAAAAAGGTCCACCTATGACGTCACTACGGCAGATGAGAGAAGACATTCTAAAATCCAACCAGAGCCCTTGTATGTGTAAAGACTGAAAATAGCATAACGCGGCGGACCGGTAGACAAGAGACCGTACTTTTTAATGGATTTCTGTGGACGAGATGCTGCAGTGTGCTGAATAAAAAGCTTTTTTGAGGAAACAGCTCATCCCTTAATAAATTATCACCCTGTCCGCTAAACTCCAACATGTTTTACACAAAATAAATCTCGTTTAAATGAAGTATGTATCGAGTACAGCAATAAAATAGCGGTTTTCGAAGAAGAGACACTGACAGCTCGCGACAGTTAGATGTCCGTTTACGGCTCTTCCAATTCTTTTGTATGGTATCCGCAAACGGTGACTTACTGTCGTAACACGCTTGTTGACCGTTACCGTAGAGTTCTGTTGCGTAAGTAAGGAATCTCTGATAATTCTACAAATACTCCATTGGGTCTTTTTGGAATCTCGTGGCGTTCCTGTTCTTATTGGAGACATTTGTACCATAACAAAATATAATCGTTTAAATGTGTTTATTCCAATGATTGTTATCTGAGATGCAACGGTGAATACCCCTCAGAAATCTCTATGAAATTATTATTTTAAAATACCATTTGTGGTCATCAGAAACGCCTCTGATTTGTGTTTACTCAGTCACGGTCTGGATCATGCTTTACATCTGAATAATGACAAAGAAACTTTAGACATTGATTTGAAAAACACTCCCGACCAAGTTTCAAGCTGTTTCGTGCAAATTGACTTTTTTATTCCATCCATCCATCCATCCATCGTCAACCGCTTATCCTGTGTACAGGGTCGCGGGGGGACTTTTTTATTATTTAAAGAAAAAGTATGGAAGGCAGATTCTGCCAATTTTGAATAAAGGTGATCATGAAAACCTGATTAACCATTTCATTATTAAAAACTGTACGCAAAAGATGTGACAAAATTAAAAATAGAATTAAGTGATTTGATTTTCATTTCATAAAACAAAACTTTTACAAAGCATTTAATTAATATTCATGCAATAATAGCAACATCATTAAAATTTAAATACAAAGTTCAGTTTAATTTTATTTTTAAATGTATATATTATTTTTCAGTTTTCATGTTCAAATTACAATATGTACATTTTAGGTTAATGAGTGCGTGGTGCTCAAAAGAGGATATTTTAAAACAGTACATCTCACACTAGGAGGAATACACAGCATCACTGACCAACTACTTCAGCAAGTGCATTGATTATGTCACCTTCTCCAAGACCATCACCACACGCTCCAACCAGAAGCCGTGGATGACTGCGGAGGTGCGTGTGCTGCTGAGGAGCCGAGACTCCGCCTTCAGAGCAGGTGACAAGGCTGCCCTAAGAACAGCGAGGGCCAAACTGTCCCGGACCATCAGAGAGGACGTGCAAAATGCGTGCACACGCCTAGAGAATCCACAGTCACTTCCAGGACAGTGGTGACACGCGGCGCATGTGGCAGGGCATCCAGGCCATCACCAATTACAGGACAACATCAGTTGCATGTGACAAAGATGCCTCCCTTCCAGATGCACTGAATGACTTCTACGCTAGGTTTGATGCACAGAACGACATAGTGGCGAGGAAGACCATCCCTCCTCCCAATGACCAGGTGCTCTGTCTTACCACGGCTGATGTGAGGAAAACTCTACTTAGAGTCAACCCACGGAAGGCTGTTGGACCAGACAACATTCCTGGCAGAGTGCTCAGAGGATGTGCAGACCAGCTGGCAGATGTTCTTACTGACATCTTCAACATCTCCCTGAGCAGTGCTGTCGTTCTAACGTGCTTCAAGAACACCACCATTGTCCCCATGCCAAAGAAGTCTTCAGTGTCCTGCCTCAACAACTACCGTCCCATTGCACTCACACCCATCATCATGAAGTGCTTCGAGAGGCTCGTCATGAGGCACATTAAGACCAAGCTGCCCCCCTCACTAGACCCACTGCAGTTCGCGGATCGTCCAAAACGTTCATAGACTTCAGCTCAGCACTGCTGGGCCTAGACACCTCCCTCTGCAACTGGATCCTGGACTTCCTGACTGGGAGACCTCAGTCAGTCCGGATCGGGAACAGCATCTCCACCACCACCACACTGAGCACTGGGACCCCCCAGGGCTGTATGCTCAGTCCACTGCTGTTCACTCTGCTGACTCCGGCTGGGGGCAGTGGTGGCTCAGTGGTTGAGGCTCAGGATTACTGACCAGAAGGTTGGGGGTTCAAGCCCCAGCACCACCAATATGCCACTGTTGGGCCCTTAACCCTATCTGCTCCAGGGGCACTGTATCATGGCTGACCCTGCACTCTGACCCCAGCTTAGCTGGGATATGTGAAAACGAATAAAATTTCACTGTATATATGCAAAAAAATGTGTGTATAATGTGTGACCAAAATAAAGGATTCTGACTCACGACTGTGCAGCAATGCACAGCTCGAACCACATCATTAAGTTCGCCGATGACACGACTGTGGTCGGTCTCATCGGCAAGAATGACGAGTCAGCATACAGAGGAGGTGCAGCGGCTAACGGACTGGTGTAGAGCCAACAACCGTTCTCCGCTGAACATCGACGGCTCCTCTGTGGAGATTGTCAAGAGCACCAAATTCCTTGGTATTCACCTGGCGGAGAACCTCACCTGGTCCCTCAACACCAGCTCTATTACCAAGAAAGCCCAGCAGCATCTCTACTTTCTTCGAAGGCTGAGGAAAGCACATCTCCCACCCCCCATCCTCACTACATTCTATAGAGGGACTATTGAGAGCATCCTGAGCAGCTGCATCACAGCCTGGTTTGGGACTTGCACCGTTTCAGCCTTGCAGAGGATAGTGAGGACAGCTGAGAAGATCATCAGGGTCTCGCTTCCCTCCATCAAAGACATTTGCAAAAAAAACTGCATCCGCAAAGCCACCAGCATTGTGGATGACCCCACACACCCCTCACACAAACTCTTCACCCTCCTGCCGTCTGGCAAAAGGTACCGAAGCATTCGGGCCCTCACGGCCAGACTGTGTAACAGCTTCTTCCCCCAAGCCAACAGACTCCTCAATACTCAGAGACTGGACTGACACATACACACACGTGTCCTGAGTTGTACTTTAATTATTGTCACATTATACCTGGCTGCTACCTCAATAACTGCTATGTCCATACAACACTCTCTCATAGTATGTTATGTTTACATTTGGCATTTTTAGAAACTGTCATCTTTTTTGCACTACTGTTTGGTCGGCGCTGCACTGTCTCTCACTGTGCCTATTGTCCTGTTAATTTTTAGTAATTTATTGTACTGTCCCATACTTTTTGCACATGTTTGCACTTGCACTTTATATAGGTATGTTATTTAGTCTGTGTAGTCTCATGTGGTTTTGTGTTTGTCCTATGTTGTTTTACGTAGCATCATGGTCCTGGAGGAACGATGTCTCGTTTCACTGTGTACTGTACAAAATGTATATGATTGAACAATAATAAAAACCACTTGACTTGACTTGACTAGGGGGCGCAGAGAGGTTGCAGGGTAGATGTTCATTCTCTGTGTACTTCCATGAAGCCGAGAATCCACCATACAGTGCTTTTCGGACCACAAGAGTTGTGATATCAAGTTCACATTTAAAAATCTAAGTAAGCATTACAGAAAAATGCCGTACTGATTTTTGTTTTGTCAGCCAGCTGAATAAATTCAGTAATTCAGTAATTCAGTAACCAATAAATTCAGCTGGCTGACGAAACAAAAATCAGTACGGCATTTTTCAGTAATGCTTGCTTGGTATTTTTACAATCTCGAGGCAAGACTGACCATTTTTAAATATTATAATATATTTAAAACTATTTTTAAATAAGATGTACATTTTTTTTTTTACATAATATTTATATATAAGTTATGAATTAATGTGTTAAAGAATCTGCATGTGTAAATATATTGTATTTAATATGTAAAAGTATAATAAACTAATTGTGTTTTCTCAAGCATGTTTTCTATAAATGTTCTCTGCAAGTTTTCACATTTTTATTGGGGCAAGTTGTATTTATAAATCCAATATATTTACACAGGCTGACTCGTTAACACATTAATTCAACTCATTATTAACTTTTGTAAAAAATAAACAAATAAATAGTTCAGACTTACACAAGCACATTTTTGTCTTGAACTCTTTTACAACAGCTAAAGAACATGTTTATTTTCTCCGGTAGATAGCAGCAGAGAGTCTGTCCAGTGCCGACAAGGGCCAAGTTAGAAATGGCGTACTACCATCTACTCTTATTATTTCTGCCATAGACAGACATGGCAGAAGTATTAAGAGTAGTATTAGTATGCCATTTCTAACTCCGCACGACACTTGTGTATCTGCAGAACAAAAATAGGCCTTTTCCACTCAGTGGGCGTTTTCAAACCGGGATGGGCACGATTTGCCTACTACACTGAAATTCCCTACCTTTATTGGGTAGTTCAGAAACACACATCCTGGTTTGGTAATGCATACTGATTACTACGTTGAGATTCCCTACTTTCGTTGGATAGTTGAAAATCGCCCATCCCGACTTGAAAATACCCACAGATTGAGAAACGCCCATTAAAGTTCCGCAGTGACCAGGTCAAAACTGATATAGCGAAAATGTTAATTAAAAAAATAAACAAACACATAAAAATTAAATAATTGTAATATAATATAAAATAATATATCTTTACAGTAAACTTTTATGATTTTCAATAAGGTTAATAATCTTTATATAATATTACATTGAAATCATAAAATAACAATGTAACATAAAATATTAGTCTTCAATAATATGCTTCACATTATTTTTCCAATTAAACTAATTGTATAAATATATAATTAATAATACTTTTTAGGCAAAAAAAAAAACCACATAGGATTGCCTTATTTAAATAGCCTTGTCCAATTTGTTATGATTAAATAGTGTGTATATATATTTCATTGTGTTCATCTTAATATAAATATAAAGAAAAATATATTTTCTGTGAAAAGGTCATTCAGGGGCAGACTTGCCATTGTGTTGGTCAGTCCATCACACACACAGCACTGGAGCAGCAGGTTTCTTTGCATATATATATATATACACTACCGTTCAAAAGTTTGGGGTCACATTGAAATGTCCTTATTTTTGAAGGAAAAGCACTGTACTTTTCAATGAAGACAACTTTAAACTAGTCTTAACTTTGAAGAAATACACTCTATACATTGCTAATGTGGTAAATGACTATTCTAGCTGCAAATGTCTGGTTTTTGGTGCAATATGTACATAGGTGTATAGAGGCCCATTTCCAGCAACTATCACTCCAGTGTTCTAATGGTACAATGTGTTTGCTCATTGGCTCAGAAGGCTAATTGATGATTAGAAAACCCTTGTGCAATCATGTTCACACATCTGAAAACAGTTTAGGTCATTACAGAAGCTACAAAACTGACCTTCCTTTGAGCAGATTGAGTTTCTGGAGCATCACATTTGTGGGGTCAATTAAACGCTCAAAATGGCCAGAAAAAGAGAACTTTCATCTGAAACTCGACAGTCTATTCTTGTCCTTAGAAATGAAGGCTATTCAATGCGAGACATTCCTAAGAAATTGAAGATTTCCTACAACGGTGTGTACTACTCCCTTCAGAGGACAGCACAAACAGGCTCTAACCAGATTAGAAAAAGAAGTGGGAGGCCGCGTTGCACAACTGAGCAAGAAGATAAGTACATTAGAGTCTCTAGTTTGAGAAACAGACGCCTCACAGGTCCCCAACTGGCATCTTCATTAAATAGTACCCGCAAAACACCAGTGTCAACATGTACAGTGAAGAGGCGGCTGCGGGATTCTGGGCTTCAGGGCAGAGTGGCAAAGAAAAAGCCATATCTGAGACTGGCCAATAAAAGAAAAAGATTAAGATGGGCAAAAGAACACAGACATTGGACAGAGGAAGACTGGAAAAAAGTGTTGTGGACAGATGAATCCAAGTTTGAGGTGTTTGGATCACAAAGAAGAACGTTTGTGAGACGCAGAACAAATGAAAAGATGCTGGAAGAATGCCTGACGCCATCTGTTAAGCATGGTGGAGGTAATATAATGGTCTGGGGTTGCTTTGGTGCTGGTAAGGTGGGAGATTTGTACAGGGTAAAAGGGATTCTGAATAAGGAAGGCTATCACTCCATTTTGCAACGCCATGCCATACCCAGTGGACAGCGCTTGATTGGAGCCAATTTCATCCTACAACAGGACAATGACCCTAAACACACCTCCAAATTGTGCAAGAACTATTTAGAGCAGAAGCAGGCAGCTGGTATTCTATCGGTAATGGAGTGGCCAGCGCAGTCACTAGATCTGAACCCCATTGAGCTGTTGTGGGAGCAGCTTGACCGTATGGTACGCAAGAAGTGCCCATCCAACCAATCCAACTTGTGGGAGCTGCTTCTGGAAGCGTGGGGTGCAATTTCTCCAGATTACCTCAACAAATTAACAGCTAGAATGCCAAAGGTCTGCAATGCTGTAATTGCTGCAAATGGAGGATTCTTTGACGAAAGCAAAGTTTGATGTAAAAAAAATCTTATTTCAAATACAAATCATTATTTCTAACCTTGTCAATGTCTTGACTCTATTTTCTATTCATTTCACAACGTATGGTGGTGAATAAGTGTGACTTTTCAGGAAAACACAAAATTGTTTGGGTGACCCCAAACTTTTGAACGGTAGTGTGTGTGTATGTGTGTGTGTGTGTATATATATATATATATATATATATATATATATATATGTATATGTGTGATGACTGCAAGAAATACAGAGCATAAAATTACACAGACAGAACACTAAATATGTTTCTTGTATGTACAGATCTTTATTGAGAGTATCACACATTTAACATCATAAATCTAGTCAACACTTAGCGGAAGTTCCTTAGCTGGGGTCCCAGGCAAAACAGGGCTTTTGGGTTTTTCAGAAGCCCCACTGTGAACACAAAGAGATTTATTACATGGTTAACAAGCCAGGAAATATATATATACACCAGTACAAGGGGTGCAAAAGTACTCTACTATTTTGTACCCTTTTTCCCCCCAATATTTCCATTACAAATGAAATGATCTACATAAGAATAGTATTATTCAGCATGTTCCCCTTTTGTCTTAATGACAGCATGCATTCGAGCTGGCATAAACAAAACCTGATGACCATAATATCTAGCATGATTTGAGAAGAGCATCTTGTGCTCTTAAATGGAAGCAAGATAATCTGACCAACAGAGTCTTAACATGGTCAATGTCAAAAGTTTGCTTACACTTGATGAGTGACCTAGAAAAACTGAAACAAATTTATGTTATGATGTAAATTGAGATAAGATTCTCTACCGTTTCTTGGTCTCTAATCAAATAAGCAAATCGGTGACACTGACCATGTTAGATCCTTTGTACAAAAGGGCAGATTTCCTTGCTTAGGAACATTCTCAAATCATGCTAGATGTCAGGATCATCAGGTTTTGCAAACTTTTGGAGTCCATAACAATTTGAGTGCATTCTGTTGTTACAGCAAAAAGGGAAATTTCCAAATTCCAACAAGTGTATCTTAGCGATTCTGAATTCTCAGCGGTCTGTTCAGGTAATTGTTTATAACATTTGTTAACTTTATTGTAAGTGGCTTTGATAAGGAAGTGTCTATTAAAAGAATAAAATACACATACAGTACACAACACTTTAAATACTATTTGCATTACGTTATAGCAACCAACCTTCCAGCTGTCAGGGCCTTCTGAGAAGACATGACCACAGTTGGCGGGACAGACTCTCTGCGTCCATCTCTCTGACAATAGTAGTTATTCGCAAATTTATGGCTGGGTCCAACAGGAAGTTTGGGTGGTGGTTGAGTCCTACATCAATGAAATAAACTATAAATCAATATGGTTAAAGCTTGCATTCTTCATTATCATTCAAGTGGTTCGAAATTAAGCTCATTATATTTTAAATCTAGAAATATATAGGTAGTTGACCATTTTATTTCCTATTAATTTAAGTTTAAATGTTTATATGGAGCTACATCCATTATAATTTATTCAGTCCTGCCAGATCGAAAGAGAGATTTTCAGCATTAACAAACATAAAAGAAGGAAAAGCTTTCCTCATTTGTGTGGATACTAGCTCATGGGAGTCTAACTGTTGAAAACACAGTGTGACATGCTTTAATGCATCTAAAACTACTTTGAACGGGGCCTGGGTATCTCAGCGAGGATTGACGCTGACTACCACCACTAGAGTCACAAGTTTGAATCCAGGGTTTGCTGAGTGACTCCAGCCAGGTCTCCTAAGCAACCAAATTGGCCTGATTGCTAGGGAGGCTAGAGTCATATGTGGTAACCTCCACGTGGTCGTGATTAGTGGTTCTTTCTCTCAATGGGGTGTGTGGTAAGTTGTGCGTGAATCGCAGAGAGTAGCATAAGCCTCCACATGCTGGGAGTCTCTGCTGTGTCATGCACAACGAGCCACGTGATAACATGCACGGATAGATGGTCTCAGAAGCGGAGGCAACTGAGACTTGTCCTCCGCCACCCGGATTGAGGTGAGTAACCACGCCACCATGAGGACCTACTAAGTAGTGGGAATTGGGCATTCCAAATTGTGAGAAAAGGGAAATAAATAAATAAAAACTACGTTTTAACGACCTCATATTTATGGCAAACTAAAACTTAAAAATAATTTGTCACACCACAGGACCATTTAAATGAACTTGAAGGAACAAAATGTATAAAAAACAAGCTTGAAAGTGCTAACAAGTGACACCAAATAATAACATACTTTTTCATATAAAAATATAGCTATAAATTAAAATCTAAAATCATAATCAGAGGTCCATCTATCAACAACCCATACAGAAATAATAATAAAAATATTCAATATTAATACCAATGTAAACTTAAACAAGTATAACTTTGATGCTAACTAACAATAAACAATTTTATGTGAAATACAAGCATATCTTGTGGCTCATATTCGGGCAGGTCTGCATAACTACCTCTTTGAAATTTCAGTGTACCGAAGTTGTAGTTTTGCTTGCAGATTTTGCTGTAAGACACAAGAAAGATGAATGTAAGGAGAGGCAAGTCAGATTTTGACTCTAAAGTGCAATTAAATGAATCTGTTTTCTCGAGCATGTTTTCTCTAAATGTCCGTTCACTGCAAGTTTTCACATTTTTATTGGGGCCTTGTTGTAACATTTGTTTTAAATGTTGTACATTTACAATTACAACACATTACTTACAATGTATGGTGCAAATCAATGTTTTGATATTTGTGTTCAATAATTTTTACATATTTGCTTCATAACTGTTTTACTGTTAAGGCCTTTAGGCTGTTTATTAAATCTTACTCCTTATATTTGAGTGTGGCATGTAGTCACAAAATGAGCTGTATCTTTTTTCCTGGGAAATAACAGTGGAAATGTTCAAGAGCAGTTTTTGCACTTTAGACTTGAAGGTTTTGTGTTTATCTAAAAACTGGCATTCTGAAAATTGAAAAAATAAACCTCTCATGAGAAATGTAAACAGGAGTAAAAAAACTGTGACGACTTGCCGCGGTCTTCCCTACATTGAACAATAATAAAAATAGTAAAAACAGTATCTATGCAGTTATGAGGACATAAAAACGTCAGTTGACAACAAACGAAATGGGCAAGCAGGCACATCGAGCAGCGCATACACATGCATTTAAAGCGTTTTGTTTACACGTTGTCATATCACATCGATATGTTCGGTTAAGCACGTCTTGACAAGTACGCTTAATAAATGATTAAATTCTGCGTCATCTCACCCCTGATAGATAATTCCTCAGTTTCTGTATAATCCTCGTCGCCGACGCCATGTTCGAATTTCAAGGTGAAAGCGCTGTTCACTGTCAAACTGTTGCTGAATCAGTTTTGTTTTGACAACACCACCTTCCTTAGAGTGATTGTTTGCGAGTGTCACTGATCCTGAATCAGTTACAGCAGCAGAAAGAGGACTAGCGTTTATTCTCTGTTTCACTGAACGGTCTCATCCGAAAGCCCAAAGGAAACTCGCGCCACCTGCTGTATCAAAAGCAAAGGAAACAACTGACAAAGCTCCACGTGCAAGTGAAAAATAATTATTTCATTAGTTAACTAAAGATTTAACCAAAACAATCAATTTTATAATTTTAATTGCAGCCCATAGGCCTACATAATAATAATAATAATAATAATAATAATAATAATTATTATTATTATCATTCAAATTATAGTAAACATATCATATAACGATACAATCAATTATTAGTTGGCACTGTGTTTCTAATATAAATATTTTATTTTTTTATATTTTAAATGTTGATTAAACCCTAGAATGTATTTGTGGGTACAAAATGACTTTGTGTCTCCAGGTATTCTTCCATTCAGTTTTCTTCTGTCACGGGAACTTATTTTTGTAAAATGTAGGTTAATATGTTTTTCAAATTATAAGAGAATTTCTATGACATTCCTTAAAATTGCATTCTACATTTTCAATGCTTCTGACATTCTTCAGAATTAAAAGATATACAAGCTATTTAAAAATGCAAATCATCATTAGATAATTGATTTTACAATTGAATAATAAGTAGTTTTATAAAGAATAAGCATCTTACCTGGGTCTTTTTTAACCATATATATTTTAAAAGAGGGGTGAAGTTACATATATGTTAAAGAGTTTCATCTCATGAAATATCTGAAGGTAAACAAAACCAATATTTTCCCCCATTAGATTAGAAAAGATTTTATACAGCTGAAAAACAGATTGGCCATAATTTTAGAAGCTATAATTTAAAGCCCTTGATTTAACTTTTTAATTTGTAAGATAGAATGTTTGACCATGGATGGGTCATTATTATATTATATTATATTCTCTCTCTCTCTCTCTCTCTCTCTCTCTCTCTCTCTCTCTCTCTCTCTCTCTCTCTCTATATATATATATATATATATATATATATAGTATACACTGATCAGCCAATGTAAAAACCACTTGCCTAATATTGTGTAGGTCCCCCTCATGCTGCCAAAACAGCACTAACCCGCATCTCAGAATAGCATTCTATGGGTAATGGGTAAAAAATTTGATCTCAGAGATTTGGAGCGTGGTATGATTGTTGATGCCAGATGGGCAGGTTTGAGTATTTCCGAATCCTTTTCCCTCCCAGACACAGGTGGAATGTTGTCATGGACCATGCGCAACACGGACAGGTTAAGGCGTTGCGCACCGTCTCCATGCAGGGTGCGAGCAAAACACCCGACCTTGCCTTGTGGCTATCAGAGCTTGCATGAGGAATGAAAATGTTCCTGCCACCGGCCACTACCAGATGGGGAGATGACAGTGGTAAGACCTGCCAGTCAGTACTGGCAGGTGGCATCCACCTACTGGCAGGTCACGTGACCATCCACTTCGCCAAATGGCTGGAACCAATGACAACGGTCATATTTACGAGGATTTTGAATCTCTTAAATCCATTTACAAAGATCAGAATTTTGCTACCTTCCTTCTACTGTCACTCCACGGAATTACAATCATTTATTCTCATGGAAATAATCTTGTATATAATCATGGATTTAATGCTGTTTACAGAACTTGTCTTTAAAAAGGTTGATCAACTGCCCACCGCTGTGAGCTCTGAACTCTTGAACTCTGAACTTTGTATTCCACTCTCTACAAGGAATTCATATATTCTTTTATGGGATTTATTTGTCTTAAGAGCTATCTAATGAGCTATCTAATGACCATGATCTCAGCTGGTAAGAAACATCCGCTCACACTGGTCAGTAAGTTCAGCTATTGCGTTTAACCATGATTTTTGCAATATTCCTTACATTTTCACTCCAAAAGAATAATATAAATTTAGTCATATTGCTCTGTTCTTATGCATTAAATGTATTTCTTTGTTTAAAAAAGTTGTCTAATGACTGTAATCCCAACTGGCAGAACATTTCCGCTCATAATGGTTAGTCAGTTCAACCCACCATGATATTTGCAATATTCCTTATATTAACACTCCTTCAAAATAATAGCAATTTGTTCATATGGATCTATTCTTATGCATTAAAGGCATTTTTCTGTATTTATTTGCAATGAAAGCTGTCTAATGTCTACTGGCAGAACATTTCCGCTCGTAATGGTTAGTCAGTTCAGCCCGCCGAGACTGCGTTTAATAAACCCGATTGTTGCAATATTTCTTCCATTATCACTCTCCGATGAACGTGATCCCAGCTTGCTGGAAATTTCTGGTATTTCTGAGGGCCGAATTTCCTGATAATGATGGATCTTAGCTCATAATAGCATTTTTTATGGTTCTCTAGAATTTAATTTCTAGAGTGGCCAGTTTGTAGGCTACCAAATCTGTGTTTAATTGATTTAGACCTAATTATTATATCATTCATTGTTTGTTTATTTTTATTTCCTTTATCTTTATATATCTTTTATTTTAAATTGCATAATTATTTTTACAAATTATTTCATAAAAATGGGCCCACAGGTATATTTATATAAAGTGGACCTAGAAATTATGTTTATTTAAATATAAATAAAAAAATACAACTAAATGACCATAAAGCATAACGTTTAAGAATGTCAAAATAAATGTAACTGTATTAATTGAATGACGTGTGATTTCGCAGTTGTCCTGCAGGTGTCAGCATAACGATATTTAATCGATATTCCTAAGATCCGTTCTACTTTGGCTTACGATACTTTTGGGAAACGAGGCCCTGTTTAGTCAATGCAGCCAGCCGCTCTTGCGTTAAACAACCGTGATTTTGCAATCTCATTCCATTATAAAGATTTCAATTTTCATATACATTTAATAATTGTTTTTATGTGCTTTTAAAGCTGTCTAAACGCTGTGATGGTTAGCCAAAGCCAGTATAATGTTTTATGTTTGAATATTATTAATTATTATTAATAATACCAATAGTAATAATAAAGGTAATAATCATAATAATCATTATTAAATACTTTTTCTAATCTTTCATATATATTTTATGTTATGAAATATAACATGGTTATTGCTAAATTATTTAATCATTATGATTGTAAAATAAATAAATATATCTAATATGAGGCTACTAATTACATTAACATTTTACATTAATTTAATGAACAGACACTTTTATTCAAAGAGACTTACAAAATGAGGAACATTTTTTAAGAATGTAGGGTTAAGCGCTTCTATCAAACCTCTGGATGAACTGATTCTTATGAACTATTGCATTATGAATCGTTATTTATTGATTTTATTATTGTAAATACAGATTATTAAAAATGTGTTTAATACTTAAATGTGTTTTTATTTGGTTTTTGTATTGTATTTATATAGCCTAAATTATTTATTTGATATTATAATATAAATGTAAATTTCTGTAAAACAAAAAATAAATAAAAACATAAATAAATAATAATAAAATACAAGTGTTTCAGTAGTCCATTGACTGAGTCTGATTTTAGCCTGCATTTTTGAATGGTAACAGGAAGTGAGACTATACAGTCCAACAAATTGTGGGAATAAGTTTTAACCTTGCAAACAAAATATTATGGTCACTACCAAAACATTACAGTCACTAGCGAAACGCCTAGTGTTTTAAAAAATAAAATAAATGAGCATTTTGATTAAAATCATATACTATATGTATAATGACAATGTTATGGGGGAAAACTTGAAAATCTTAAAATGTTTCCAACTCTGAGTTTGAACCAGTTTGGAAAACAGGCCCATGTAGAAGCTTTCAGAGGTTCCAAATATGAAGCAAAGGATAGAACTTCATTGGGTTCTATGTAGAATCGTTTCTTCTAAGAGTGTATATTATACAATAAATTCTCACATTACTAAGAAAGTTTTTTTAAGAAATAAAATATGTTGGTTTTATAATTGTGATAGTGGTTCTTGTCTTTTACAAAGGACTATTCCAACAATACTGAGGTTGCAAAGGCCATCTCTGCCTGGATTCTTTGGAACCTCTCCATCTTTCAGAGAATCAGGATGGTTATCTCAAATGAGAGAAAAAAAAACAAATACCCTCACTTATAAAGATATTATAAAGATTAACTGTTTTTGACATCATAAATGTTAAATTTGAAAGCCATAATACACATACTGTATGTTCCATTGAATTTGTACAACACTTGATAATATTTTTTCCTGTATCAGATGTACTGTACCTCTGGTGTCATGACTTTCAAAGCATAAGAAGTGCATAATAATTCAGACTTGAACAGCACCCAAACACTGTATATTTTTAATAATGGCCTCGGTCTATGAAAAAGACATCAAAGATATTAGTCTTTAAAAAAAAACTTCATTCCGTAAGGAAGTTGATGTAAAGATCAACTATGTAAATAAGCCATAGTTATTTTTTAAATAAAGATTATTTGTACCTTTTCATCATCAAGAACACAGATCCTTAGGTTCCAATAGTTTTTCAGTTTTGGTGCAAAATTGTGATATTTATGTAGAAACATTTTGTGTGATGTAACAGCACCAGATGTGAGGTCATGGTGCATTTAAAAATAAATAAATAAGTGAAAGCAGTAATTTTATCCAAACATATAAATTATAACTTTAGCTTGTATTGATATCTATTTATTTTATCTATTTAAAATATATAAATATATATATATATATATTGATATTGATAGACTCTTAAATGTCTCACACATTAAATAAACATGTTTAGTTGATATTTAATTTAAAACTTATAAATAATAAAGCTTAACATAATTTCTTTATTCTTCATCAATGTGTCAACCAAAAGTCCTTATTTTAAAGCTATGAGTGTGCTGTAAAATTTGCATCACATAGTAGTTTCAAATGTTCATATATTTGATCATATATTTGTGTCATGGCTATGTTTCATAAGAATACTCTTCTGTTAGATCGCATCAAATCGGAAGTGTGTCACTTGATATTGTTGTAGGGTCTATTCCAGCACAATCTGTTTGTAACCATCTGTTGCATAGGTCACAATGAACCCATTGCATTTGTCTGATGTGTTGATGCAGGGTTCTAAAACAGAACATGTGTACTGTAGATGAAGTGAACATAGCATTGCAAACTTTTCAGTTGATTCACACTAACATTTGCACGCTTCATAAATCATTTTAAACAACCCCCCCCCCCCCCCCCCCCCAATTCTTGGCTTTACTTAACTGAACATTAATTTATAACAAATAGGCTAAAAAAACAAACAAAAAATGTAATATTTTATATAGTGTTAAAGAGCAGCAATTACATAAACATTTTACTTAAAAATTTTTTGCAGGGCACATGGGCTGAAGTGAATCATTTAATTGAACCGGTGCATTTACAGTATATTAATAATCCAAACAAACCTATTTAGTAAAATGAATTGGACAATGAAAAGCTATGTATATGTGGATTGGTAAATCAATTGTTGTAACTGGTTCACTTACATTTTTATAATGAATTATTAATTTTTTGTCTACATTTTACTCTAAATATGACAAATTCAGTCTTGCATATCAACATCAATCTTGAGATATTAATTACTTCAGCAATGTGTAGGCAATAACCCATAGGTCAAATGGTATTTGAGCATATACTGGAACTGAAAATGGGTTGGAAAATTAGTAAATATAATCTGATTACAAGAATTTTTATTCAAAAACAAATTACATTACATTAATTTGGATACTTCGTAAAAGCTTTACACTAAACTGCCCATAATATATTAATAAGTTATAATAATAATAAATATAATTTATTATCACTCACCTGTGACAGTGAAAATGTGGATTTGGATTAGGAATGTGGAGAGTTGTCTCCCCCGCTCCCTGCTCTCCAGACTCGAAGCTCACGCAGGTTGCCGGGATGAGGACACGCAACAGGAATGAGCAAACTGACAATGGCAAGCAACGAGCCTTACACTAAGTTGATCAGCTAATGTATACGTTTGAATTGTTTTTATTGTTTGCAATTTCTAAACCAGCTCATGTGGATTTTTTTAGAAAAAAAATCACAATTTTTTTTTCTGGCAATGTTAGCTAAATGTATTGCTGGCTTCCATGGCTGCAGCATGCTGTTTGTTAGTGTTTGCCCACTAACTTGTTTCAAATCTGGCTACACGGGGTGTCGAAATACTATTGGGAAATAGGCAGTGGGCGGGATCACAGGCCAAAAAACAAACAGAAATTCCGGCCCGGAACAGTACAATAAAACACATCACATTGCAAGGCATCCGGTGTATACAGTTCTTTAATCATACATAGAAATGCACCACTTTAAGGGGGTGGGGTGTCACTCTGTTGCTGCAGTCAATATTTTCTGCCAGTTGGGATAAAGTAGGCTATTCCACTGCGTTATTGGCAAGTAAATTCCATTAATGGCTTTAATGCAAAAGAATAGATGTTGAAGAAATTAATTTTGTTCCTTGTATGTGATAATGGAAGGAAGAGCGCAAAAATCAGTTGTTGTATTAAGCGCAACTGTGGCGGTCTGTACTGTGACTAATCAGCACAAGCAGAAAATGTATGCCAGTTAGGATCACTGTCATTAGACAGCTTTAATGGAAAAATCCAGACAGGTTTAATGCATATGAGTAGATCTATACAAACAAATTGATATTATTCTTTGGGAGTTATAATAGAAGGAATACTGCAAAAAAACTGGCTAAACTAACTGAACAGTGTGAGCGGCTGTTTCCTGCCAGTTGAGATCACGGACATTAGACAGCTCTTATAGCAAATAAATTCCTTAAAGAGGCTTTAACGTAAAAGAATATATGCATAGGAATAAATTAATGTAATTCCTTTTAGTGAGAGTGCAAAGAGGAATGCAAAATTCTGACAAAGCAGTTTAAAGCAATAGCGGCTGACTGAACTTAACCATCCAATAGGATAAGAGCAATAGTTTTCTATTGCTTTTCTATTGCTCATAGCCTACTGTCATTCGAAAGCTCACTGTCATTCGGCTGCTTTACTTTGGCAAGTTGTCCTGGTCCTGCCTCTTCGGTCTTGTTTTATTTTTGTGTTGGCAAGATTGTGACAGTTTCCTCTGCCCGTCACTCAGGTTGTCCCATTCGCTTTTCTCTCTCTCTGCCTCATGTTTCTCAAAGGTGCTGCTCAGCAGTGCGATTCACGCGATTCATGATTAGTGGAAGCACCTGTATCCTATCTCCCTTTCCTCTATTTATTCTATCCTTTGTCTCGTCTTCCCTGCCAGATTGTTATGTTCTGTTCCCAGTCAAGTCCTGTTGTGCCTGTGTATTCCAGTCACCCCCAGTCGGTTTGTTTCGAGTTGTTCCTGTGAATCAAGTTTCTCCCAGTCGGTTTGTTATCTAATTTTATTTTGTACTCTGTGGAGAGTTTTTTTTGTTTTTTATTTTGTAAGTTCTTTTTTTCAATAAATCTTCATTGCCATTCCTGCATCTTGGGTCCTTCTTCAAAAACACATGACACAAGTAAATTCAGTAAAACATTATTAATGCATAAGATTAGATCCATGAGAATAAATGTTTATAATTCCTGTAAAACAGGTGACAGTAGAAGGAAGCAAAATTCAGAGCTTTATGAATAGATTTAAAAGATTTAAAAATCCTCAAATCTGACAGTTGTCAATGGTTCCAGTCATTTGCAGAAATGGCTGGTTACGTGACTGGCCACCAGCTGGCTACCTCTTGCCAGTACAGACTGGTAGGTCATGTGCCACTGCCGTCTCCCCATCTGTCAGTGGTTGGTGGGAGGTCACATGATCCACCAGTGGTGGCTCCTGCCAGCCAGTGAGAGATTGAAGCCTTACTGGAAAATGTTTAGATTGTTTCTGAAAAGTGCAACCAAATGTTACTATTCCTTAATGAATATACAGTGTATTATCATAATAATACCAGGATTTGTTTCATTATAAAAAATAAAAAAAACTTTAGATATAATTTAACCACTTTTACGGTGTGTATATCTCTGACTAAACACAGGGTAAAATTTGATATTTGCCTGAACAGCTCAGCGAGCATTGATGCGGTCTACCACCCCTGGAGTCGCGAGTTCGAATCCAGGGTTTGCTGAGTGACTCCAGCCAGGTCTCCTAAGCAACCAAATTGGCCTGGTTGCTAGGGAGGGTAGAGTCACATGGAGTAACCTCCTCGTGGTCACGATTAGTTGTTCTCACTCTCAGTGGGGCGTGTGGTAATTTGTGTATGGATCGCGGAGAGTAGCATGAGCCTCCACATGCTGAGAGTCTCCGGTGTCATGCAAAACAAGCCACTTGATAAGATGCGTGGATTGACTGTCGCAGCAGCAGAGGCAACTGAGACTGTCCTCAACCACTATGATTGAGGCAACCACCACGAGAATCTACTAAGTACTGGGAATTGGGCATTCCAAACTGGGGAGAAAAAAAAAATAAGCTCCACATTCAAAATCTGGAAATCCTCCTGTGGCATTGCATTATTATAGTTTTTAGGCTATGTTGAATTAATAGCAAAATATATTTGGAAATTCACAAATCAGGGGAAAATAGTGGTTCTGGAAAGAGTTTCAGCCACAGTGTTCAGTATCAGGCAATATGCAATTATTGAAACATGCCTGTTGACATTGTAACAAACATTCCTTAAAAAAATATATTAAATTAAAATAGTAATTTACTGGAATGTTTAATTTAGAAATCAATTATATTACCAACCACAAAAATATTAGTTGATGTTGATTTAATTTGATTAGTAACAGCCTATTATATCTCATTATTCAGATTGAATTAAACTGAAGTATTTGACAATAGATGACATAGAATAAATGTATAAGGTTAGGGCCCTTTCAGAAGAAAACATGCTTTGAATCACTCCATTATTGCCCCCTAATGGAAAAGTTCATTACTGACCCTGGCTAAGACCCAATCACAATGTATTTCTGTCAGTTGAGCATATTTAACTATTGTTCAAAAGAAATCACTTTTTAAAAATATTAGTAATATTGCCGTTTAGATCACAATCGCAATATTTTTCAAAATCAAGATTTATTTTCAATCAGATTTCAGAATGTTATTTAAATGGTCAAAGCCTTAAGTGTATGTTAGCTACTGACAGGTTCATCAGAATTATGTACAACTCAATTATACCGTAGGGTGCTCATCAATATTTAAGACTATATTATCCTGCGTTTTAACTTATCCTAATGTTAGTTTGTTTAAAACTGTCCGTAGTAGAGTTGTGTGGCATCATGCGAGGGTCAGACGTGTGAATGGCGAGCTCGGCGCACTTTGCTAGTTTTTAATACTTGTCATAAACCAGTGATATTCGATACACCCTGTTCCATAACTGTTCTATGAAGACAAAATGTCAAAGAATTCTAAATACACGGACTCTGGAGACATTAAAAGACACTTACGTGCTCAAGCTGATACCCCAGACAGGGCCGCAGGTCAGGGACTCAGTTTGGACGGAGCGGCATGAGAGATTCATCAACTGTCGAGCATGTCGGCAATGCTGGTGAAGGTCGTTGAAGGTCGTTCATCTCCAGTGTGCACAGTGTATCTGCAACAACGTCTTCTGCAAATACACACAGGAGATTTGAGCATCCCCTTTGACCAGTCCATCTACCTCAGGACTAGAAGCAGTCATAGCGACAGCAGTGGAAACAGCAGGTACAGGGGGTACAATTTTAGTCACCATCTCCTGAAACACAGGTTTTGCACACATTATTTCATTTGAAGTTAGGGGTGACAATGAGATGGTCAGTATCACAAGCCATTATATTGATACAGCAGGGATCAGACTTCAACTTTGGTTTAAAGGGGGATTCTTGCGCTACAGTCAACACTACAGGTTCAAAGCCAATTTCAGGCTCAACAGCCAATTTGCTCCCAATAGGATTTGACTCCGAAACCAGGAATGAGTCAGAGAGATCCACATCATCTCTGACCTTCAGGAATTGTGTGAACATCAGTTCACAGGCAGGGAATGCTGAGCGAGGCTGTTTAGTAATGTCAGACTGATTACAGGCATCAGGCTCATTTACAACAACTGGACAGGGGAAAAACCTTAACTCCAGCTAGGTTAATCCCAAAAATGATACTCATGCCATCCTCCGGTAACAGTGAGTGCACACTCATTTTAAATGGACCTGTGATGAGATCAGACTTCACATATACATTGTGCAAAGGTACTTTGACACAGCCCAATTCAGCACCTTGAATTAACACATTGGTGCCAGGGAAGGAGTCTGAAGAAAAGTAAAACACTTTCGAGAATGAGCAACTGTGCTGCTCCTGTGTCTCTCAATATCAAGATGGGCTTGGACACAGAATTGTTAGAGAGAGACACAGAACCAGGCTCGTACACAGAGGGTTTGGACTGCATTTTTGGAGCCGTTCAAAACTGTTAGTCTTGCTAGCTTCACACCATTTTCAAAGAGAGCCTTTTTTTCTCTGGCAAAGTTAATGAAAGTTTGTGTGGCTGTTTTCAAGTGATTAGAAAAACAGCCAAACAGTTCGGAGAAAAATCACTCACCAACTTTTCCACCACAAAAATACAGGCAGCACGAAAGGATAGCTCAAAAGATATCACGAACGAGCCACCAATTGTTATCCGAGTCCCTCATTTCATCTGTTCAATTGCTCAATTGGAAACATCTTAGTCTCAGAGTCTGGTGGATGGAGCTTCGTCTTAAAGAGATTATGGGAGAAAGATTTAAATTTGGTATTGGTGGAGGGAGTGTGGGCTAGGAGTCTAAAAAGCATCAAGTCTACATCTAGAGATGCAAGGTTCTGTCTGAAGCAATTTAAGATTTTGCATCGATTCTATTGGACCCCCTGTAGATTGTTTAGGCTGGGTCTTAAAGACACACCCACCTGCTGGCAGTGCCAATTAGAAGACGGGGACACAACACATGATTTTTGGGGATTTTTTTAAGATCCAAGAATTTAGCTTGAGGGTTCAGAGATTTATGTGTGAGGTATTGGACACTCAATTTGAACTTTGCCCCAGACTCTGTATCCTTGGTGATTGGATGGTTATTAATATTGGGGATAGTTATTTAAAAAGTTGTGTCCTAGCCAGAGTCATGTTTGGAGGAAGTGTCATCCTCAGGGGATGGAAGTCAGCTGGTGAACCCTCCTTTAGGGAGTGGTGTGGGGAGATGGGCGGGGTGGTAGCCTTTGAGGAGGGGATTTTTATAAGGGGAAGTGGGATTTGTTTGTCAGGAAGTGGAGGGGGGTTATTTGTTTTTTTTGGAGGGCTCTCGGGGAGGGGCTGTGGAGAGGGGTTTGTAGTTTTGTTGGGTATGTGTATTGTTGATGATGTTTGAATGTATATGTTTTTATTTTATTTTTTTAAGTTGTAGTTTTTGGAGACCACAGTAGTGCGTGTTTGTGTTGGGGGGGGGGGGGGGGGGGGGGGTTGTTCAGTGGGAGGGGTTTAATGTGAATAATTGATTATGTATTTTATGTTGTGTTTGCATATTTTATGATTGGAATCAATAAATTATTTTTTAATAACAAAAAAACTGGCCAAGTAAATGAGTCATGTTGCATAATTATCTCAGTGTTAAAATGCAGCAAGCAGTGGCGTAGCAGCCATTATAAAAGTGGGGGGGGCAAAAGCTGTATGGTGATGTGACCCAAAGCAAAGGTGATCCATCCATCCATCGTCAACCGCTTATCCTGTGTACAGGATCGCGGGGGGCTGGAGCCTATCCCAGCTAACATTGGGCGAAAGGCGGGGTACACCCTGGACAGGTCACCAGTTCATCACAGGGCCACACACTCACACCTAGGGCAATTTTTGGAGACACCAATTAACCTAGCCTGCATGTCTTTGGATGGTGGGAGGAAGCCGGAGCACCCGGAGAGAACCCACGCAGGCACAGGGAGAACATGCAAACTCCACACAGAAAGGCCAGGGCAACCGGGGTTTGAACCCACGACCTTCTTGCTGTGAGGCGACAGTGCTAACCGCTGCGCCACCGTGCCTCCCAGCAAAGGTGATGTTCATAATAATAAATTGTAGATAGAATAGCAATTGCCATTTTACAGCACCCTAGTGGCAATTTTGGGAACATGCCATAATAGCTTACAGCAACCAATTTTTGTGAAATCATACTCAAAATAAAAAAATACTGCAGGACTTGGGACTTTCAGACCACTGTGGACATCTATACTTTATTTTTATGAAATAAAGATATTTTATGATATTTACAATATTTCAGTTACACTACACTTGAACAATAACTTTGATCTTATCTATACTTTATTTTTATGAAATAAAGATATTTTATGATATTTACAATATTTCAGTTACACTACACTTGAACAATAACTTTTATCTTACTTCTTAACAGTTGGACAAAAAAAAAGTGTTCAATGAGTATATAGATTACATCTACAGTCATTTTATACAAACAGACATTTTATAAAAATATATATCAATAAAACCTAAATCAATGTATTTACAAGGTTTTAATATTATCAAAATTGAAGTGAGATTTTTAATCAAAACTTCCAAACTGAATTTTTCGGCTTTCCTTGCAGGCCACAAATTGTTGAGCAATTGTTTTTCTCACTAATTGATCAAGTTTTTCCTTGAGTATATGACACACAGCAACACTATTCAGCCGTGTTTGTGTCATGGTACTACGAAGCCATGTTTTTAGCCTCCTGAGACCACTGAAACTTCTCTCAGCTTCTGCTGAGGACACAGGAGTGACAAGAAGCAGTCTGACAAGTGTTTCCACCTTATCAAAAAGACTACGGACTTCTGGACACATCACCCGAAGGACGCTTGCTGATTCACTGCTGGACTGCATATTATGCTTTGATCTGAACATTGCCAGTTGTGTCTTAAGGGATATTTTGTCCAGTTCTGGGTACATTTGTACCACATTATCATCAACCACCCCTGTTAAGAGGATGTTTTCCAGATTCCTTGCATCAGCAACCCTTTTCCTGCTCAAAACGTTCTCTGAACTGCATATCCACAACATCAAGCACTTTGTAAAACTCTGTTTTGTAATATTCAGATGGAGATGAATGCACATGTGCACAAGCCTGACCAGTTAGACGTTTAGGAGGATTACGAGTACGGGGCAGTGCAATTGGAGAGAGATCAAGGATTTGGCACATTTCTGATGCTTTGGTGTAGAAAATTTGAAACCTCTCTGAATTTCTTTTATTTGCAACAGCATCCCTCACATAAGCAACAGCAGAAAGCATACCATTGATGGTCTGTGTTCGACTTTGGAGAGATGTGTTGAGATTCTCCAATTCTTCAATAGCCTCTAAGGCAAGCAGAAGACCAAGAACTACATTTCCCTGCTGGAATATGTCATGTAGTCCATTTGCCCTGTTAGCCGTGTCTGAGCTACCCGCTGCCATTTTATTCAGAGCAAGCATTACAGACTCATACTGATTCAGCTCTGCATGGATAGCACTGGAGCGAACTATCCATCTTGTGGGACAAAGGGGCCTTATAGTTTGAAAGGACCCTTGAACAGATTTTGCAACTTCCTTGAACAAAGATTTAAATTTACCTGACTGTCCAAACAAAATTCCTAACTCATGAACCCACTGTAAAGCACTGTGGACAACACGTGAGGCAGTACAAGCATGCTGTGTAATGAGATTTACACAATGGGCACCACAGTGGATGTGATGGCCTGTACTCCAGAATACCTGCCAGCCATATTTGCTGCACCATCATATGCCTGCCCTTGTAATCCAGAAATGGGCAAATTTAAACGAACCAACACATCTTTCACAACCTTTGCAAGATTCTCTCCTGTCCCCACAGATACCTCATAAAGGCCAATAAACTCTTCATGAATCATCAAATCGTTATCTACATATCGGAGACAAATTGCTTCTTGCTCTGTGCCTGAAACATCTTGCGTGCCGTCCATCATTACAGAAAACTGCAACTGAGGGAGTGATCTTATATTCTCTGCGATATCTCTGATGATAGAACTGCTCGACAAACTAAGGAGCTCATTCTGAATTTGAGCAGAAGTGTAGTCCTTTCTGCCTGACAACCACTTTTTGAGACACAGATCTTCTTCTGCCTTGTATTTCAGCACCTGATGAAGATTTCCCTCACTATCATCATGCCCTCTTAGGGCCAAGCCCTGCCTTGCCAACAGCTGCACAGCACCAATGAGTTTTAACAGATTTGCTCTCGCTTCCTCTTGTTTTGATGCCTGAACACTACACAGCCTTAACTGATCTGTCTTCATATACACATGTTGTTACTGCTGTCTTGTGACAATCTGATTTTTCATGTGAACTGAATCGTTCAAGAGCTTTCTTCCAATTCTTGAAACCAGTTGAAACAAATGCTGGTTCTGTATTTTTCGCAAGGGAAGATACATGTGTTTTAAAAGCTTTGCTACAATAAAAACACGAAACACCTTCAACATTTGGATCGAAATGAAGCCATTTAAATTTGGTGTACCACCGTGTCTGAAATGAAAGGGTACAGTCTGACAGTGTCTGCTTTATGATAAATTTGGGATCAGGGTGGTTTGGTTTTGTTGCTGAGAAATGTTGGTCAGAGTCTGCAGATTCTTCCCTGTTCATCAAATCAGTTCTTTCATCTCTTTGGTTCTCACATGGTTCCTCACTTTTTCCCTCATCTCCCTCTCTCTCTTCCTCTCTTTCCTTCCCTTCCTCACATATGACTGACACTTCCTCACAAACATCCTAAAAAACGATATAAACAGCATATAGGGGGCAGGGATCACTCATTTATGGACTCGTTTGCCATTTCCACAGTTAAACACAGCTTCACAAGTTTTTCATTTAGATTTATATTTAGCAACCCATAAATAGCCTAATACAGTACTTAACACTATTGGAACACACTGCCTTTATACATAAAACTAATTTTATTTAACAGTTTGAATATAAAATAAAAAAATTTAAAAAATTTTGTTTTATGGAATTAAATTGATTTAAGGAATTAAATTGATGTGTAATTCCTTAAAAGAGTGGCAAGTAGTCCCGATTAAGAAAACACTGCCTTAATTGTCAATCCTCTTTTTTATACAAATCTCACCTGAACACATTCTGGAGGGGTCGAGCAACTGTCCTCCCCTCTCTCCGTCAGTGACGTCACAGCCTGCCTTTCCTACAGACCAGTTAGGACATAGCAGTAATAAATTAAAAGACTAAAATTTGATAAAGTGTAATAAGATATTCGGCGCAAATTACCGTATCACTCGCTTATTACATGGCTACCTACCAAATAAATCAATAATTTGACACAAAATATTGATTTAAAAAGGAGTTTATTGATTTAAAAACGATTGTATTGATTCTGCTAAAGAAAATAATCCGTTCCGTCAGAATAGAATGTCGTCCCATTGACAGATCGATTACAAATTACAATCCACATTACAGACACTGGTTGATCCACGAAATTAGTATTTTGGTAATTTGTTTTTGTATTTCTGTCGGTAATGTTTTGCTCCTGGTCTTCAAATAGTGCTAACAACTTGTGCAACATATACACGTCTTACTGCGTTACAGTAGGTTAAATCATAACAAAGAAACTTTACGCGTGATTCATGTCATTGCGACATACTGTAACACATTATACTTAGAGTGTGTGTTTGAAAAAAGGGGTGCATTTTACCTCAGACGGCCAAACAGCAAAGTGACTAAACGAACGAAAATTCGCAAGAGCAACAAGAGATTTGAAGCTCATGGCAGACACGCCCAAGAGATGATTCGCGCTGTGATTGGCTGAATGTTAGTTGACTCAAGTCTGAATAACAAATCAGAGATTACTAGGGCAGAAATATTGGCGCTGGGTAAAAAAAAAAAATGCAGGGGTAAAAAAAAAATGCGGGGGTAAAAAAAAATATGCGGGGGTAAAAAAAAAATATGCGGGGGACAGAATCACCTGTTTCTAAAAGTGCGTGGGACGTGTCCCCCCCGTCCCCCCCGGTTGCTACGCCCATGGCAGCAAGGCTCATCTACAGAGCAAGAAGGTGAATCAACTGAGATTGAGGTCAACTTGCAAAGAGAATAATTATCCATTATTAATTATTAGGCAGTGCCAAAATCATACAGGCTTGTTTGGTCTATTGTTAGGAATATGAAAAAAAATCTTCTTGTAGTTAGACTTCAAGTTTGGTTTATTGTAGGAGTAACATTTTTCAATAAGGTTGTATACAAAAGGTTGTCTTAATTTTATTTAACAAAATAGTGAACATGAACAAACGGTTATTTATTTATTTTTTAGCATAATATTGATGTTTAAAATTTTGATGTTAATTTTCACACCTTTTTAACTTTTTTTTTAAACATGTTAACATCAGCGAATATATTAACTAATGTGAATTAACATTTATAAATGGTATTACCTATAGATAACATTTAACCTTAATTAAAATGGATCATTGTTAGTTCCAGAGTGGAACCAATGACCAAACGAAAGTGCCAATTTTCAGAAGATTTGCACAAAAAACTCCCATGCTTTTGTCCAGGTTGAGATCCATGGGAAGCAGAATGTATGACGTGTAAAGAGATCACTTATGTGCCAGTAAGTAAAGGTGCAAGAGATTTAGAAGCACACATTAGCTCTGTGAAGCATAAAGGGTCAACAAAAGATGAAAGTTTATCAGGTAAATTATCTTTTTGCGTCCAGTTAAAATTGTTATCATATTGCTTAATTTTCCATGGCCAATTAAAATGATAGTAGGCCTAACAGTAAATGAAGGTACACTCATGGCATCAAATATTTTATTTTAGTACATGGACATTCAAAAGAATGTTGGAAATGTTTATTTATTTATTTATATATATTTATTTATGTTATGCTAATAGAATGTCTTTTTCTCTGTATTAAAGTTTGCAATCATAGCAACGCTGTTTTGAACCGCATTATTCCACCTCACCCCAATCATTTTTGGGTGAACTTCAATTTCTATATCCTCTCATCCATGCAGTCGATGGACGTGTGAGAGTTTGTGCCGTTGCATTTGGGTTTCTACGGGACTTCCCGTCTTTGACATTAGGTAGATGGGTCTGACTCAGGCGGGTCTAAATGTAGGAGACGAGCTCTTGAAGTTGGAGATTACGACGTAGTTATATGGGTGGGAAGAACTCGGGACCACCCATTGAACACAGAGCCAGCAGAAGACAAGCAGTACCGCCCATGAGCTGTAGAGTTAAAGCAGATTATTTCAAGTAGGTCCCGCCACAGACTGTTATTAAGTCACTAACGCGGAATGAACAGCAACGACACTTGTAGACGACTGGTCGTTTGACGGGGGAAATAAAGCTGCACATATCCGGATATTTAGAGTGTGAAAAAGAAAAAAGTCACAATCATCAACCAAAGGGTAAGCTAAAGTTGAATGACTTTCGAAAATTTGTTTTAAAATCAGTATGTAGTCTGAATGTACACCGCTGATTCTTAGTCGGCATTTATCAGATGTTTTTTCATACGTTGATAATTTGTAAAAATGTATGTTAAACGACATTACTTTAGCATAGATGAAAGCTTAACTGCTAGAACTGTGTTCGATGTTGTACCGCAGCATTACGTGTGTGCTAAAGAACTTTATTTCTGTCTGTGTTTTGGCATGCTATTCATTTAACAGCTATAACATCTCTTCAGTTCTTTGACACCAGCGTCAGATTCAGGAGAGTTTCAACGTTAAAATTAAAACGTGTGAGCAGGGGCGTAGATTCCAGAGTGGCAAACACCCCCCACCCAATAACCAAAACAAGCAAGTACAACCCCCCAATATTTATACCATGACCAATGTTCAAGCCAGATCTACGCCCTGTGATTTTCAGAATGAACAGCAATGAATTCGCAAATCCCATGTTCTTGGGAGTACAGACTATTAGATATGTGAGACAAAACCATTTCTACATCTATCATAAAGTAGCTGAACACATCAAACAGTTAAACATGAAATATCTGTGCTGCTTTCCTCCCCCACTGGAGATTTTTTTTTCTTTCTTTTTCTTAACTATCCTCTGAGCTCTTCACCTTTTCAACCATATTCAACAATTGTACATGTAGGTGGTAGGATTATTTTTGAAAGTCATATTTCTACACAACTACATACATTGAAGTCTTGCCTTAAAAATAAATAAATAAATAAATAAATAAAATCAACGTCTTCAATTCAACATTTGAAAAATGACAGTTCACTCAACACACATGGAACCTTTGTACACACTATAAGTGGAAAGTTGTCACAATGGAACCTGCCATTAAACCAGTGGCATAGGTTTCATATGAACATTCATGCCCTGATAGAATTGACAAAAATATGAAACCAGCATACAAAACCACTATTGAGAAAACACAAATGTTTGTAATTAGACTTAACTCAAAACCTTATAGTTACCTAAATATAGCTCCTGTGACAACATCTCATGTGACAATTAGCCCCAGTCTCCCTATATAAAAATAAATAAAAATAATCTTGCTTCAATAATTAAGCAATCAAATAATTTTGTTTTTTGGGGTTTATTGGGGTCTCTTTAAATTTACAGGAACTTAAATTTAACTGAAACTGGGCAGGGGATTTCTATTTCCTAGCATGGTAATGGACAGGGAGGGTACAGTTTAAAATTAAGTGTTATATACAGGACCGGATTAACAAATTCTGGGCCCCTGGGCACGAAGGCATCATGGGCCTCTCCCACCCCTCCTCCTATCAATTCAACCTCAGCTAGTTATATGTGTAAAACTATGTCAGTTTCAAAATTCAATTGATTGTTCAGTAGGCTACAGCAGCCAATTAAAAATGAACAGCACAACATCTATAAATGCAATTAAATCATACAAACCAGCAGCGAGCATAATAGCATGTAATAATAAATAAACATGCCTTTTACCTTAAAAGATCGGGCCTCTTTCTTGATTTCTTCCTTGAGAATTCAGTCACCACATCATCAAAGTCAAGCTCTCTGACAAGTTCGGACTCAATAGCCATCAAAGTGCACTAAGTCGTTTCTGACACAAGCTTGTTCTGAGTTTTTTTTATTCTTGCCATTTGTGAAAATGATCATTTACCCTCACAATTAGTTACAGGTAGAGTCAAGAAAAGTCTGAGGGCAACAAACACATTTGGAAAGGTTGATTGTAGGCCATTTCTCAACGCAATCTGCAGCAGTTTTGAGGGTGATTTATTCTGCTCACCTCTTACAAAGAATTTAAATTGAATTAGCTTGTCTCCAAAGCTCTGATCCAAATCAGTTGGGTAAGCAGAGGAAAGTGTATTGGCCTGCTTACAAATATCACTGGTGTCAGACTCCTTGCCATCAAACAGACCTCCAAAGCAATCATTCAGAAGCCTGTATGCATCCAGTCGTTGATTGAGACAGCTGAGTAACCGATCAATCGTCACGTTGAAAGTCTCAACTTGAAATTTGTGGCTCCCCTCAAACTGTACATGGACAGCAGTATCCCAAATAAATTACTAGCCTCTTGGCAGCTGTTCACAATTGTATTGACACCAACCAAATTCAAAGAATGTGCAGTGCTTGGTATGTAATGAATTAGTTGGTTTAATTTTTTAAATAGGCCCCGAAAGCCATTGTATCTGCCGGACATGTTACTGCCGTTGTCATACGAATAGCCGTGAGCCAGGTCACTGATCATTGCAAGTACACTGTCAGCCAGGCTCACCCCAGTATGTCTTTCAATAGGCTCGAATCCAATGAGTCATTCAACAACTTTTCCATCATTATTGACAAACCTGAAGATGAAAGTAAGCTTGTCCACATGAGATCGGTGTTGAATCCACAATTCGAGATCGGTGTTGAATTGTAGAAGACAAATAGGATGTGCTGCCTCTACCCTTCTGACCATATTTCTGAATGTGATCAGCCAAAAAGGATCAAACTGAGAAATCATTCAATGAAGACTTGGAAACAACTGAAAAAATTGCATTTTACCAGGTATCTGTCCATGTTGTCGATATTATCATGATTGAGAAAGAGTTCCCTTGTGAGAGGGTTGTGAGAGTGTTCATCCAGTTTCCGATGAAATACATGGATATACACAAGCTCGCAAGTTCTGAAAATAAACCCCAAAAACAGCAGCCCATGAAATCACCTATTTATAAGCCCAAAGTCGCTAGTAATAAGCGGACTTGGCAACTACAACTACAACTAATGCAGAATCACAGTGCACACACTCGCTGAAGAAGCCAAAAGGCTCAAACACACTCTACGTAAGTATGTGAACGCAGACGCATCTTTCTATGCAAGCTAGATTTCACGCATCGTTGCATTGTGAAATGTCACAGCGCAATTCATAACCCAACACAAGTACCCGCTGTATTCTCAGCGTTGCCGCATGGGGCGCTACAGCGGATTTCTTTTTATCAAAAAAGAATGGTGGAGCAGCAATTTGAGAATTTTGCTAAACAATTTAGGTTATACAAACATTTGTGACCCACATATTTGCGTATAATTTTTATTTAATGTTATTTTATGTTTAATTTGACCTTTTTGATGAAAAAAACTGGGGAAAGGTCCCAGTTTTGATTCATAATGAAGAAAAAAGACATGCTAACAGAATATCTTCCTGATCTCTGTAGACAACACTACAGTTAACAATACAGCATATTGTTGTTGTCTCAACAGCTCTATAACTTGAAATTGAACTTGTCTCCGAAACACTGAAGAATCACATGCTGCAGGTCCCATGATTCTATTTATGGTCCACTCTGGGACGCCCCTCCACCATACACACCTCTCCTACATCTACACGTAGAGGAACTCGCTTGTGCAAATAATTGTTTATTTAGAAAAATACTATAAGTTCCTTGTGTTACATTTGAATTAGTAGAGTAGTATCTAGTATATACCTGCTGTATGTAGCCTCTGTATTTACATGTGATCTTAGTCATAAAGATATAAGTAGTAATGTATTGGATCCTCAATGTATTGAAAGAATGGATTCTAACTCAGCCATCTAACACTGACATTTTTGAAACACCATTAAGGTTCCATCCCATTTCTGTACTACACAGCATGCCTTTAAAGTTTAGCACTGTACGGCTATTAAACATGCTCAGTCTAATCTAGGTAAATAGCTAGACATGATTTGACTGACTTCCATGACAGTACTTCTTTTGTTAATCGTAGTTGTTTACTGACAAATAGAGACGGCAGTGTTCACAACAGCATGCTTGAGAAAGTCTCTCTTCCTCTAAATCACATTATTTGCCGGTATGTGGATAATACTGAACATTGTTTACAAGACAGCGCAGTCAGAAAAAGTTAAGGCAATTTGCTCACCACAAAAAAGTCAGTGTGTTTAGGTGCATTTAAATCAGGTATTGAAATATTTTGACCTGTAAAATTACATTTCAGGACACTTTGCCACCTCAGATAATATATGAAGAGCAAAAAACATGGATGCCTTTTTACAATGGCAAATCTTCCATAAGTTTGACAGGAGCAAGTTGATCTTTATATACAAAAGTGAGTTCACTGTATTTACATATTTGTCTTTCATGATTAATATTGATGGAAAGAAACTGTAAGTAGTGCTTGTTTGTGCAAAAGTTTGTGCCTCAATAATGCAGTTTCTGGGGTGTTGCTAGGTGGTTTTTAGGGTTTTTAGAGCCAAAGTGAAGAAAGCTCAGTTACAAGTCTCTATGAGAATCTGTTCTCTAGATATGGCTGGGATCCCTCCTTTAATGCAAATCTTTGGGACTTTTTTCACCTGTTTTATTATCTGCCAGGCAAAAACTAGAAAGTCAGATCGCTTGGAAAAGTAATAGCACAGCTATTCTCAACAACACTGAAAACCCTAAAAAGTTGACTCCACTCAATTGATGTATGTGAGTAATAGCGTCTCCAAAATGTGTGTAAATAAGTTAACTTAAATTAGTGTTCATATAGAATGAACTTAACCATTTATGTTAAGGTAACTAGATACAAGTAGACTTAAACTTATTAAGTTGAAACAACATTTAAATAGCAAATATAAGTTAATTAAATTGACTCAATTTAGGTAATCTGCTCTTTTCCTAACAAAACGGATGAACTACATCTCACCCTTACAAACATGGACTTTTCAATCTCTGCTGCCTCGTGCTTCACAGGAACCTGGCTGAGTGAAGCCATTCTGGACAGCCTGTTACATCTGCCGGGCTTTCAGCTGTTCAGAGCGGATCGCATTGTGGAGTTAATGGGGAAAACGAGAGGCGTGGAACATACTTTTATAAGTGAAAGTTGGTTTTCAGATGTAACGTTAAAGAAGATGTGCTGTCTTAATTTGGAAGCACTCTTTATCAATTGTAAGCTTTTCTACTCACTGCGGGAGTTTTCCTAATTTATTCTTTCTCCACAAGCGTGTGTGTGTGCGCAGTGCTGCAACAGCTGGCTGATCAGATCACAGACATAGAACAACATTACCCGGACTCACTTATTATTATTCTCGCAGATTTTAACAGAGCCAATCACACCCGTGAACTGCCAAAATAAAGACCGCACATTACATGCCCCACCAGAAATATACTGGATCACTGCTACACAACATTAAAGGATGCAGGGACGTGCACAGACATTTTGGGGGGGCAGGGGCTCAAGTGGAAAAAAAGGGCACTTTGAAGTAATTTACTTATTTGGCTCAAGTAAAGTGAACTAGGAATGGTCAGTTTACTTGAATCAAATAAGTATATTACTTGATTTTATTATGTTTGTAAGGCAATTGGTTTCTTCACTTTTATTACATTTTACAGTGCAACAACATCTTAAATTATGAAGATTATAACTTATTCTAGATGGATAATTAAAAACCGCTATGATTTTTTTTATCTATTTAAATGTCCCCCAAAAGTTCCCTTTGACCAAGGAAACCTAATTCAATATTTCAAGCACAAGGCATTTTGGGTATACCACAGCCTCAAATTTTGTAGTTAGAGTTACATACACTTAATCTTAAATCTGTGGATTAAGAAATATATGTTCAAGAAAATTAGGTATTTGAGTTATGAGCACAAAACTTGACATTTTAAGTAATGTTTAATTAAGACAACTTGATTTTTCCAGCAATGACAACATTCAGGTTTGCCTCAGCAAACACCATTAAATGATGAAACTGCTAGAAGCTAGTGTATGCTACTGGCCGTGAAAATTTGTTTGTGCTTCTGTAAAATGTAATCCGTTGTTTTTCACAGGAAGAGTAAATTTTCTGAAGCAGCTTTTAGAAACAATGGTAGGATGTTGATATTTTTCACCAAATTGTGTCACTCCAGAAGTGGACCTCTCCTGGGGAATTTTAAAGGAATGTCATTTTTTCATTTAAATAATTTTTCAGATTTAAGAAATTAATATTGCTTTTAACAAATTGATGTATACGTTCCAGAGTGGGTGCTAAAATGCAATCTCTGCAAGGGGCATTTTGACCTTTTGGGTGGGCAAGTGGTTGTCTTTTCATAGGTCCAAGAGGGGGTGTCAGATGATTCTGGGAAGGGCACAAGGAAAATCAAGGGTGTCAATGCTCCCTCTAGCCCCACTTTGACACAGCCATGTCAAATTAGTGGCCTAGTAATGTAATTTAAATAAGGCTTGGGCAATATTGATATAAAAATGATATCTCATTTGGTGTACTTGGTGATCAACATTGTTTTAAGCCATATAAAAGAAATTTTAAATTTCTAAACCATGTCATTTTTGGATCTTGCAAGAGTAGTGCAGTTGTTGTTCAGCTTAAATAGCATGTAATCACGATGACTATTGATATATTGGACATGATGCTATGCTATATGCTGTGTGTTGGTACAAGGAAGCCCCACTGAAAAGATCAGTTGAAGTGGAATAATGCTTCATTGTCAGTGTTTCCTGTGGCAAGTCGAGATTCAAGCAACTTAAAGGCTAATTCATGTTGAATGAGAAGTGAATATTAGACTTCCTGCTTTGATTACAGAAATTTTACAAACCTGATCAACTCCTAACTGAACCCTTTATGTTAGCAATATTCTTTTGTTTTTTCTTCTCCGGGCAAAGAATTGACACAGGTCTTCAAGTTTAAACTGTTTATTGAAAACTAATATTCTTACAGAATTACAGATCTGTAATGCAGCTTTAAGCTTTCTTTAGCTCAATTAAACTCTGGTCAAAAATGTGTTGCTATCTTTTTCTTTCTGGCTAAAAATAGCATCTTAGTCTCCATAACATAACTACGAAATGGAGCAAACTAGTTACAGAACAGAAGGGGGATGTTTGAACAAATATATACAAATGGTATATGTTAAAATGTATCTATGAGCATTATGTAATTTTCTTTATCAAACCATTACAAATAAAGTTTCTAAATTGTAATGTAATTAAGATTTTTTTCAGCTATTTGATGCCTTACATTTATTCAAATTATGGCTCTAAATCTTTACCTTTCATATACATTTATAAAGGGCAATATATGGGGTGAATTCATGTATATTGGCCCACATTTTTGTAATGAATTTTTTATTTTGCCTAGAACAAATTTTGCAACATTTGTCATATTTTGTTCAAATTAATTGACACACACAGAGAAGTGGAAAATAAAGATCAAATGCACATTGAGATTTAGGAAAAGTTTTAGTTTTAGCTCCCAATTCAGACAAATTATGCAAATTGAGTAGCGTCCAAACACACCCCAAAATGTTGTGCTGAGCGCAATTTGCACACCCAAAATTAACAAGTGTAGGTCTCTGCAGAACAGTAATGGGTGTTTTTAAATCTGTGGGTGTTTTTATGAAAAGCACTATACAAAAAAAGCGACTTGACTGTGCTTGTTGTAGTAGATGACAGAAGAAGCGCACATTAACCAGTTTAAAAAAAAAAAAAATTATTGTGTTGAAATTGACATTGTAAATTGTGAAATTTGACTGGTATTGGTACAGACCACTGAAATGTTGCTGTCGTGACAACCCTAGTGTACTAGCATCACTTTCTGCAATCCTACATCACTTGAAGCGGCTCTTTAAAATGTTTAAATTGTGTACCATGGTTAAGAACATTAACAACCACCCCAATTTACATGACTTAACCCATAAGTTTACTCATAAAATGTTCTAAAGGTCTGAACTTAAAACTGTAGCTTTTGTGTCCTGGAAAATTAGCTGATGCCATAGTGGAATGTCACTTAAAGTGCATTTGCTCTTCGTTTCCTTGTTTATTCTCTCTTACCTAGTCCTTGAGGAAGCAGCTTTTGCTACATCCATCGACCGTCTGGCACTCAGTGATCTGAAAGACAATAGCAGCAATTCCAGAAGAGCATGGGGCGTTATCACACCAGCTTCCCTTCAGGAAGTAAAGCACTGAATGTAGTAATTGCAATGTAATGCACTGACCATTTCTGGAGTTTGAAGGAAATGTTCACTGTAGTTCACCATCATTTACTTACCATCATGTAGTTCCACACCTGTTTGACTTACTTTCTTCTTTGAAACTGAGAGGGAAAGGTTAGAGAGAATGTCTAAGCCACACTTTTCCATATAATAAGATCAAACAATAGCCAGGTGCTTTCAAACTCCTAAAAGTATCGTACAATGAAAGTAATATTTGAGAGCTGCATAAGAGGACCAAGCTGCGCGCATGGACGGCCACACACATCTAATTGAATCAGAGATAAATTCACGCTCAGTATTTCAACTGGAGGTCATATGAATGTTAATTTTTTTCAGTGTGGAGCTGAAGCATTGACAGAAATCTTGTCAAATAACAAATCTGTGCATAAAACTTTGTAGTGTAAATACACTAATGCAGGCTAATATATCTGCTGCTGTCTATTGTGTTGTTAATATTAATCAAACGACAATATTGAAAAGAAAGCAACTGATTTATTTGTTATTATTAGCCCACTACACTCACCTAAAGGATTATTAGGAACACCTGTTCAATTTCTCATTTAATTGCAATTATCTAATCAACCAATCACATGGCAGTTGCTTCAATGCATTTAGGGGTGTGATCCTGGTCAAGACAATCTCCTGAACTCCAAACTGAATGTCAGAAAGGGAAAGAAAGGTGATTTAAGCAATTTTGAGCGTTGCATGGTTGTTGGTGCCAGACGGGCCGGTCTGAGTATTTCACAATCTGCTCAGTTACTGGGATTTTCACGCACAACCATTTCTAGGGTTTACAAAGAATGGTGTGAAAAGGGAAAAACATCCAGTATGCGGCAGTCCTGTGGGCGAAAATGCCTTGTTGATGCTAGAGGTCAGAGGAGAATGGGCCGACTGATTAAAGCTGATAGAAGAGCAACTTTGACTGAAATAACCACTCGTTACAACCGAGGTATGCAGCAAAGCATCTGTGAAGCCACAACACGCACAACCTTGAGGCGGATGGGCTACAACAGCAGAAGACCCACTTCTGGTACCCCAGGGTACCACTCATCTCCACTACAAATAGGAAAAAGAGGCTACAATTTGCAAGCGCGCACCAAAATTGGACAGTTGAAGACTGGAAAAATGTTGCCTGGTCTGATGAGTCTCGATTTCTGTTGAGACATTCAGATGGTAGAGTCAGAATTTGGCGTAAACAGAATGAGAACATGGATCCATCATGCCTTGTTACCACTGTGCAGGCTGGTGGTGGTGGTGTAATGGTGTGGGGGATGTTTTCTTGGCACACTTTAGGCCCCTTAGTGCCAATTGGGCATCGTTTAAATGCCACGGCCTACCTGAGCATTGTTTCTGACCATGTCCATCCCTTTATGGCCACCATGTACCCATCCTCTGATGGCTACTTCCAGCAGGATAATGCACCATGTCACAAAGCTCGAATCATTTCAAATTGGTTTCTTGAACATGACAATGATTCACTATACTAAAATGGCCCCCACAGTCACCAGATCTCAACCCAATAGAGCATCTTTGGGATGTGGTGGAACGGGAGCTTCGTGCCCTGGATGTGCATCCCACAAATCTCCATCAACTGCAAGATGCTGTCCTATCAATATGGGCCAACATTTCTAAAGAATGCTTTCAGCACCTTGTTGAATCAATGCCACGTAGAATTAAGGCAGTTCTGAAGGCGAAAGGGGGTCAAACACAGTATTAGTATGGTGTTCCTAATAATCCTTTAGGTGAGTGTATATTCTTAGTTTACATGATACTTAGGCTACTTTATTATTATGACTATTTTCCTGAATAATTAAAAAACATAAGGCAGTGTTTACAGAATTGAGAAACACTAAGTAAGTGGCTCTCAAAGTTTGGGGCGCATCCATAGGGGAGGAGGGGATGCGGAGGTAATGCAAGTGGGGCACGGAAGACTGACCCGTCCTCAAATCTCGTTCACTTTCACACATTCAACAAAAATAGTGAAAATACACAAGAACCAATGTGCGCAATTTATTTTCTTCTGCCTTTTCTCTGGCCTTGTTTAAACTTTTGCTTGGCACCGCAACGCATCCTGCACGCGCAGCTCTTGACAGGTGCCATGTCAGGCGCGCTCATTTAAACAAGGTCATTCTTGCGTGTGCGTTTGTGTGCGGCAGTTTTAAATGAGTGACGAGGTGAATTAACGCTTACATTTCGGTCTGTTCGTCAAACAACACTATCATTTGGCTTAAAAGAATTGAAATCTAAGGCACGAGTGATATGGACTTTAATGGCACTTGTCCTTGACACACAATGTATGCTTTTGGAGCTTGGACCGCAACAAACACGATCCTCTCGTCCCTCAATCTTGTGTTTTACGGATGAAAAATGAATACTGATTTTGAACGATGAGGGTGACAAAAGATGGCAGAATGTCCATTTTTATTAAGTTTATCACTATCATTAATCGGGTGCAAATTATTGTCCAGAGGTCCTGACCACAACCCATACAGCACGTAGACTGTGCTGTCACGTGATACTTGATACTTTTTTTCAGCGCTGGCTAGGATGCGACAATCACAGTAATTAATTATTACTGGATGAGGATTAAAGAAAAAACTATTATAGAGACTGCTGAAGCTTATTTTCATTCATAGGTATGAATCCTTGCAATTATCACTTTTTATTAAAAAAACAACTATTCTATGGGGAGTTGCTTGGTGCCATGCGAGGTTTGGATGTGCGAACGGCGAGCTCTGCACACTTCTTGCTGATCTTGCTGTAATACGTCGATCGGTTACTGTCATGGAGACTAAATTCACACGGTTAGTAGAGTTGCGGATATTGAGAAACGGATTAATTATCTGGAGTCATCGGAGAGGCTAGCTGCTAACCTGCTAGTGACCAAGGCAGACTTGGAGAATCATATCCGCGATACAGAGTCCGAATTGTTGGAATTCCTGAGTACAAAGAAGGCAGAGATATGGTGAAATTCTTAGATGTGCTCTTCCCAAGTCTGCTCGACATAACAGGCCATAAACTGGAAATCGAGCAAGCTCACATAGTTCCGGCTCTGAGATCCATGGAGGGAGACAGGCCTCGATAAATTCTTGCCAAATTTCTGAGATCATCCGATGAAGATCTTGTGTTATGCGAGGCGAGGAGTAAAGGAAGCCTTTCTTGGAAGAACCACATCATTTTCTTGTTCCCAGACTTTGCGAATTCGACGAGAGAAATGTGATCGATTCAAGGAATGCAAGAAACTCTTACATCAATTGAAGTTTGCTTTAGCACTGATGTTCATGGTTCAAATTGAGAATAGATAATAAGGATGGCTGCAAAATATTTACATGCCCACAGCAAGCATTGTCCTTCATAAAGTCAATGGAGTAAATCATTGTGTGATAATTACGTGGCAGCCAAGTGGGCCTGACTCATTGAACATTCACTTGACTGTCCAAGGAAACTAAGTGGCTTTATTTGTTTCTTTTTGTGCTGGTTCCGCTAGAAGCTGGGGCTTGTTTTGTGGCGGAACACACTTTTGGGACAGTTATGTGGATGAATCTGCATGCTCATTGTGCTTATGCCTCCTATTGGCTGGAGTTTGTTTTATAGATTATTTTCTGTTGTGTAATTCTGTCTCACAATATTTGTATAGAAGCACCGGACTTGAGCAATCCGAAGTTGTCGTGGGGGCTCTCATAGGCGTACATGGACTGTTTGAGTTTTGAGGTGTTGCCATAATTGCCGCATTAATTTATCCCTTTTGCAAAATCCTGAATTTCAACAAATGTTAAAGGCCGAAATCAATGTTTATATGGAGACCAACTGGTCCTCAGTGGCTTGGGAGGCACTTAAGGCGATTCTTAGGGGTTGAATCATACAGTATACCTCATTTATCAAAAAATCCAAAGCACAGGAACTTGTGGAGTTGGAAGGGAACATTTAAAAGTGTAGAGGCAGAGCTGAAGTGCCAAATCTTGTCTGATTGCCTCAGATCAGAATTGACCCGATTGAAATACAGATATACCACTACTTTGTCACAGAAGGCGGAGTTTTGGCTATTCAGGGCAAGACAGTCATACTTTGAGCCAAGGGACAAAGCAGGAAACTCCTGGCTAGATATGTAAAGCAGAAAGAGCCTTTTTCTATCATTCCCTGAGTGAAATCTGCTGGTGGTGAATTTTTTACCTCAGCCATTAATATTAAAAATGCTTTTAAAGAATTATATCTTGATCTCTATAGCTCCATGCCTTCGTCTACTGATGAAGATTTTCAAAATTTTTCGGAACCATTAGAACTTACTAACCTAACGACAGAGCAAGCAATTTAAGTCAAGTCAAGTCAAGACAATTTTATTTGTATAGCACCTTTCACAACACACATCATTTCAAAGCAGCTTTACAGAAGATCAGCATTAACAAATGATAAAACTGTAATGTCTATAAAGTCGATGAATCATCATTGTGTAATTAGATAAAATACGATTCTTTATCGTGTATAAAAATAATTAAATAATAATTGTATTAATAACCCCAGTGAGCAAGCTGAAGGCGACTGTGGCAAGGAACACAAAACTTCATAAGATGTTGATTAATGGAGAAAAATAACCTTGGGAGAAACCAGACTCACTGTGGGGGCCAGTTCCCCTCTGGCTAACATCATAAATATAATGTAAATATTACTTATGTACAGGTCCTTCTCAAAAAATTAGCATATTGTGATAAAGTTCATTATTTTCCATAATGTAATGATAAAAATTAAACTTACATATATTTTAGATTCATTGCACACCAACTGAAATATTTCAGGTCTTTTATTGTTTTAATACTGATGATTTTGGCATACAGCTCATGAAAACCCAAAATTCCTATCTCAAAAAATTAGCATATTTCATCCGACCAATAAAAGAAGTGTTTTTAATACAAAAAAAAAAAGTCAACCTTCAAATAATTATGTTCAGTTATGCACTCAATACTTGGTCGGGAATCCGTTTGCAGAAATGACTGCTTCAATACGGCGTGGCATGGAGGCAATCAGCCTGTGGCACTGCTGAGGTGTTATGGAGGCCCAGGATGCTTCGATAGCGGCCTTAAGCTCATCCAGAGTGTTGGGTCTTGCGTCTCTCAACTTTCTCTTCACAATATCCCACAGATTCTCTATGGGGTTCAGGTCAGGAGAGTTGGCAGGCCAATTGAGCACAGTAATACCATGGTCAGTAAACCATTTACCAGTGGTTTTGGCACTGTGAGCAGGTGCCAGGTCGTGCTGAAAAAGGAAATCTTCATCTCCATAAAGCTTTTCAGCAGATGGAAGCATGAAGTGCTCCAAAATCTCCTGATAGCTAGCTGCATTGACCCTGCCCTTGATAAAACACAGTGGACCAACACCAGCAGCTGACATGGCACCCCAGACCATCACTGACTGTGGGTACTTGACACTGGACTTCAGGCATTTTGGCATTTCCTTCTCCCCAGTCTTCCTCCAGACTCTGGCACCTTGATTTCCGAATGACATGCAAAATTTGCTTTCATCCGAAAAAAGTACTTTGGACCACTGAGCAACAGTCCAGTGCTGCTTCTCTGTAGCCCAGGTCAGGCGCTTCTGCCGCTGTTTCTGGTTCAAAAGTGGCTTGACCTGGGGAATGCGGCACCTGTAGCCCATTTCCTGCACACGCCTGTGCACGGTGGCTCTAGATGTTTCTACTCCAAGGTCTGGAATCGATCCTTCTCCACAATCTTCCTCAGGGTCCGGTCACCTCTTGTCGTTGTGCAGCGTTTTTTGCCACACTTTTTACTTCCCACTGAGGTGCCTTGATACAGCACTCTGGGAACAGCCTATTTGTTCAGAAATTTCTTTCTGTGTCTTACCCTCTTGCTTGAGGGTGTCAATGATGGCCTTCTGGACAGCAGTCAGGTCGGCAGTCTTACCCATGATTGCGGTTTTGAGTAATGAAACAGGCTGGGAGTTTTTAAAAGCCTCAGGAATCTTTTGCAGGTGTTTAGAGTTAATTAGTTGATTCAGATGATTATGTTAATAGCTCGTTTAGAGACCCTTTTCATGATATGCTAATTTTTTGAGATAGGAATTTTGGGTTTTCATGAGCTGTATGCCAAAATCATCAGTATTAAAACAATAAAAGACCTGAAATATTTCAGTTGGTGTGCAATGAATCTAAAATATATGTAAGTTTAATTTTTATCATTACATTATGGAAAATAATGAACTTTATCACAATATGCTAATTTTTTGAGAAGGACCTGTATAGTTAAAATCATGGTTTAAAATTATTCAACTTATTAAGTGTTAAGGGTCAGTGTTTAAACATTGATTGTGTTTGAACTGCAAGATTAATGACTGATGTCTTTGAAGTCCATCCTTGATTAATTGCAGAAGTTCACATAGATGCAATTGTCCTTGTTAATTGGCTGATGAAGGCTTTTGTTGGCAATAGTTAGTCTATGCATTCCATTTCAAGATCGTAGTCCATCAATAGACCGAGGTGAAGCAGGTTGGAGTCGGCATCAGTTCATCCTCTGAAGTCCATTGTAATAGAGTGAAGTGATGTTTGGCTGGCACCGGCTGCAATTAGTCATCATCATTCAGCGAAATGTAGCAGTTGAGTCCAACACGAAGCAGGAATGGTGCTGGATCCAGCCAGTTCTGGTGACCTCAGGATAGGAGTCCCGAGGTTGAGACTGGGAAACAAATAAAATAATATTAGCATAGATGCCATTAAATTTATTGCAGAGTTAGAGATGTCATGATCAAAGTTTCTGGTTTCTGGTTCCAGCAGACCCAACTAAATCAGCCTAATTGTGGGTTGGAGGATAAATTAGGTGTATGCCTGGCTAAATAGATGAGTCTTTAGTCTAGACTTAAACTGAGAGAGTGTGTCTGCATCTCGAACAGTGTTAGGGAGACTATTCCATAGTTTAGGAGCCAAATATGAAAAGGATCTTCCTCCTTTTGTGGATTTTGATATTCTAGGAACTATTAACAGGTCAGAATTTTGTGATCTTAATGAACGTGTTGGAATATAGCGTGATAGAAGATCACTTAAGTACTGTGGAGCTAGACCATTCAAAGCTTTGTACGTAGTTAACAGAATTTAAAAAATTAATACGGAATTTAACATGTAGCCAATGTACCGATGATAAAATGGTGCTAATATGATCATATTTCTTGGTTCTTGTTAGCAATGGCTGCTGCATTTTGAACCAATTGAAGTTTATTTATTGATCTTGCTGGACATCCTCCCAGTAATGCATTATAATAATCTAGTCTTGAGGTCATGAACGCATGAATTAGTTTTTCGGCATCAGCAACAGAGAGCATATGCCTTAATTTAGCAATATTTCTTAGGTGGAAGAATGCTGTTCTACAAACATTGGTGATTTGATTTTCAAAGGACAGATTGGTATCAAATATTACACCTAAGTTCTTCGCTGTAATAAAAAAATCACTTGATTCTGAGACAACCTTGGAGGACCTTGGTGAGGTAATTAAGGCCTTGCCTACAGGCAAGGCTCCAGGGCCATACAGCTTTGCAGCTGAATTTTTTAGATCTTATGCTACAGAGCTGGCTCCACTTTTGTTAGTTTATACGGAATCATTAAGGAATAGAAAGCTTCCGCCAACCATGACAAATGCCTGGATCAGTCTGATTCTTAAAAAGGACAAAGATCCAAGTGGGTGTAAGAGTTATCAAACTTTTGTTAACCGATTAAGTTACATGACACCTCCTATACATATAGATCAGGTGGGGGTTATTCAGGACATTTTAGAACCACTGCACTAAGGCAACACAGTTTCTGCTGAACACAATAGACTATATTTTGAAGACTTTTCAACTGTTTTGTCCATACAATGTAAGTCAAAGGGGTTCAAAACAACATTGGTCACCATTGACTTTCATTGTATGGACAAAAAACACTGATACATTTTTCAGAATATTTTCTTCCCACAGAAGAAAGAAATGCATACAGGTTTGGAGCAACATGAGGATGAGTAAATAATGACTTAAATTTAATTTAAAGAATTTAAATTTTTTTGGTAAACTATCCCTTTAAAATATTGCAAGAATCATATGGACTCCTTTGATGACACTTTTAAAGCTCAAAAGAGCTCAAGATTGACCGTCCCATTTCATTGTCATAGTATTGAAAAGAGCAGCTGAGACGTTCTGCCTAACCTCTCCTTTTGTGTTCTTATGGTTCATATGGTTTTTGAAAAACAGTAGGGGGGGTATATAATAAATTTATATTTCTACTTGACAGCAGGGGCAGACTGGGAAGAGAAATCGGCCCTGCATTTAGATTGAAACCGGTGTTGCCGGCCCAAATGTGGTTGGGGGGAAGGGCCGTTCGGCATAACGCGGCGGCCTGTTTCAGCTTAATGCTCCCATTTGGCCCTGTTTTGTGGGTGGCCCACAAGGAAAAGTCCCAGTTCTCTCTATGGCCAGTCTGCCCCTGCTTGACACAACTTTAAGGCTTTTTAGGGGACTTCTTAATTGTGAAACTACTGTGTTTTAAGTAAGATGTGTCCTTGCTCAGCCTGCAGAGTTCACAAAACATAGAATGTGAATAGAGACCTTCAACTTCCTCTGCAGAAAAATAGGAGGGAGTTCTATGAGGTCACTTTCAAAACATGACTCCCATTCACCCAACACCACAGTGGAAGATTTGTTTCCAGATATTGGCCTACTGTAAAAACTTGCTGTTCCCATGTTCTGAAAGTGGTGAATGTTATTCACAAAGATCTTATTTTGTGGACCAGAACTGAATGAATGAATGAATGGTCAGAACTGATTTCCTCTGATTTGATTTAGGAAAGCATTGAAATCAATTTAACAATCAAACTTTTGGACATTCTTGACTGAATGTATGATCATGTTTGTTATGATCCTTTTTATTTGAAGGCTTATGCTTAAATGATAAAAATAATTAGTTCTTTAGATGAACACAAACTGCCTATGTATGACAGCATTCCTACGGTCATTAGATCAAATATAAAATTGTGAGTTTCAGGCCTGAAAAAAGTCATGGAAATAAATAAAGTCTTACAAAGTAATTTTTAAGATGACATATTTAATTATGCTGTCTGTTAAGTGTCTTATTGGAGACATTTGTACACTAGTGAGTATAATTCCTTACATCTAGTCTATTAGTCCAAAAGCTTGGCATCTGATAGGGCTGTACAATATCTAGAGGAAAAAAAGCATATTGCAAATTTCTTTTTTTTATAGATATTGCTATTTGTGATTTTAATTAAAATTTTTGGCTTTACATGTTTTTCCTTAAATTCAAAAATGCATTTCAGTGGTCAAAAACATTTCAGGAGGGGAATAAATGGTTTTGAATAAACAATACTGTATGATAGGTTATGTTCTTTTTTCTTCCATCTTCCCTAATTCTGTTCTGTTCTCTCACTGTTACCTTTTTGTGTGCACTGCATTCTGATTGGTGAAATCTCAACAGTGTCCAGTAGAGTTGCACCAATCATAATGGCGAATTAAACCTCAGAATTCTGAGTAAAAAAATGTTGATTGTGATTATGATTAATTGCACTGCCCTAGTACTTGACATACACTGAAATATGTGCTAATCTTTAATTGTTACCTCACCAATATTTTTTCTTCTATATAGAAACCATAAATATTTTGTAGGTATAACCTAATTTTTTGAGTTGATTTAATGATTTTTTATATGAATAAAACCAGATTTAGAATTTTGAAGCACATTTTTTAAAGTAAAATAATAAAAGTGGATGAGTTGCAGTGAATAGATTTGAAAAAGTCAACAAGTGTCCAGCATACATGAGAACTTCTTCAATGCACAAAGTTGGTTATAAAAGAATGACCACTGTGCCGAGCTGTAACAAGCTAAAATATAAAAGAGTTTTGATTCGTTTAAAAATGTTTGGTCTCCACATAATTCCCATATACTTCCATTTGTGTTAATGCATAGTTTAGTTGACTGTACGGTTATTCTAAAATGTGTAAAATAATATTGAATGAGTTGGGTTTCAAGCTTTCGACTGGTAGTATACATGTTCAATTCTCAGACAAACAAAGCTTTTGTTTTTGTGTGGCTGGCATGTTTGTAACATGCTGGTTAAAAGTGCAGGAGGTAGACAGGAATGTGTTTTCCACCTTTGCCTTGTAATTAAGCTCTTAACAGCAGGCAAACATTGTGATATTTCTCAGTTCACAGCTGAGGGGAAGCTGCAAATCAAGGGAACTCATTGGAAAACTGACCAGCTGCATGCAGCGTTTTTGGGAGTTATTATATAGTTTTATTTCTAATAATTTTCAATTTGACCTTTCAATAGAGTTTTGTTTTCACAGTATGGTTGGTTTTTCAGTTTTTAACTTGTGTTCAGTCATGGCAACTCTCTGAAAAATGAAGGTGTTATAATTAATATGACTAGTAGGTTTGGTCTTGGCAGACTAACACTGCTGGCTGCTGCAATTACTACAAATACTTGATTCTGCTAGAACACACATAGACATGCTGCTGCTGAACAATTAGTCAAACATATCATCCTGTGAATTAGAATTTAGACAGGTGATGCTGAGGAGGTGGAGGGTTTCAGTGAGGAAATTCTAATAGTGCACTGCTGTAAAACTGAAGTCAATTGAAATTGAGTCAACTGAATTGTTAGACAAAGAGAGAGAGACACAAGTGGATTGGCTAATTACAAGTGGATTGGTTAATTATTAATTATAGGTCAAAGGACCTATCAGCTTGGCCCATGTAGAGTTTCATGACTGAACTTGAAATCATTTGTAGTTTTAGTCTGCCAAAGTTAACATTTAACATTTAAACATGTTTAGCACTGTCGCATTTCTCCGTCATAGTGTTTTGCTATTTAGTGGCGTTTACACATTTAAACGCAAGTTGTAAAGATTTCAAATTAATTTGGTGTAATTTATACTGTATCTTAATTTTAGAGTCATGAAAATGTGTTTAGGTTCTGTTTTTCCTACAATGTTAATTTCAGATATGTTTTCAGTCAATGAAAATGCTTCTGTTTTAGTTTTTTTAGTTTTTTACAACAATAACACTGGCTGCATGCACAACGTGCTGAATTATGCTTGATGCAGTCAGTCTACCCAATGCGGAACATATTGAAGCATTTGGATTCAGTCTCCACATGGTGCAATTAATTTGCTCAATCAGTGGAAAAAAACTGCTTTTGCCCTGTAGATGCGATCAAACAGTACATAGTATGTTTTTAATTAGACGCTGTGTTCCGCAACACTCTTAAAGCAGTGCTTCTGTTTTTTCTTTTTTTTTCTTTTGGCCAAATAATCTATTCATTATATCCTGAATTCAGGCCATTTGCCGCCCTTCTGCAGTCTTTATGTTCAAATGACATGTCCGAGCCTGGTCACATTAGTACTGTGGAAAATAGGAAGTGTGTGTTGGAATGTGCCTGGGGCTCTGTGAAAACAGTTATGAGTAACATGCTTTCCCTCTTTCTGTGAGAGGGTGTGTTTTTCTATATTTCCATGCCCTGCCCTGTACAGTGTTATTAAAATGTGCCTTCTTGAATGGTGTGCAAAAAAGTTTGTTACTACTAATACTAAATGTGTGTTTGTTGTTGATATTTACCTCTGACTGTACCTTAACATACCCTTAAAAAGTACTGTAGTTTTACTTTGATGTATATCATGGTACTGAATGACATTCATATTCAATGGTATTGACATAGTACTTCAAAAAATACCAATGGAATACCACAGTAATGTTCAAACTAACAGAGCAGAAAACATGATACTTATTGGTACTTTTTATGTTAGCATTAAAACGTTTTTCCTCAATAGTAGATTCAGTAGGATCAGATTCTGAGTGTTCTGTAGAAGCAAAATAGCTGAATTTTAAACCTTTTTGATGTCATTTTTGGATTCATGTGCCTATTAATGAAAAAATATGAATAGTGCTGCAAAAAACAATTTTAATTGCAAACCTGAAAAGTACAGAGATAGAGCAGAAGGGAATTGCAGAGTACTAGAGAAAATAAGATTAATATATTTAGAGAAAAATGGTCAAAAAGTATCCATATTTATGGTGCACTACGAATTAGTCAAGCTCTTGCAGACAAGGTGTGTCATTTTTAACAACAAATGGAAGATAAAATTCAAAATTTTTAATTTGTATTGCTATAGAAGGCTAAGATGTTGCAATGAAGTAAAACTGGATATTATGAAGTGTTTCTCTTAAAAACAAGAATTTTTGAAATCTTACAAACACCACCGTTGACCACACACACAGAGCTGAATAACAAAAAGCAAAACAAAACAATAAAAGACCCTTCAGTTTCAGAAGATAATTATACATTTGAGGGACCACGTACCTAAGGCCATCTAACAGTTAACTTTTGGTCAAGCACAAAACATTAGACTACAAAATAAAAGAAATCATGGTTAAAATGCTTGTTGTGAAGCTATTTTAAGGTTCCCTTTAAGTTTACTGTACACCTAACCACATTTCTCAGGTGACTGCTAAAACAAATTTCTATTATATGATTCCAGAGCATGTTTCAACTAGAAACAATTTCTTCCTGCTTGCTGTTAATGTTGTGACCTAACCACAAGGAAACAACACAATTACTTATAGCCTATAAATATATAAATACCATAGACTCAACTACTACAAGAAGAATTAGTCTTAGATAAAAACGATTATTGGCTCTTCACCCATCATGCTTTTAAATAATATATATATACTGACACTGATATATATATATATATATATATATATATATATATATATATATATATATATATATATATATAATTCTGTATATAAATATTATTATATAATATTCAGATTTTTTAGGTCATTTTATCTAATATTTAATAACTTTTAAAATGTTGCAACTTTATGTAGCTAATGCATCTCCTGGAAACTCTAAAAACACATTGTTTTCTTAAGGAGGGTGAATAGGTTTGTTATGAAGAATGTTCAAAGCTGGATCACATTGACTTGTACAAACACAACTGAGATTTATTTGTTTATAGATGCTGTGGAGGAGACGTATCTAGTATGGGAGCAGGCCGTGCCAGCCGGCCTTTTCTCTCTGTTGTTCTCTCCACAGAATCTTAGATTCGACTGGGGCCTTTAAATGCTCATACAATGCACCGGGGAAGGTGTTCTTTTCAATTCCTATTCTTTCAGGGGGAAAAGACCCCACAGAGGCCACACCCTGCCTTAAATGGGAGGGTACAAAAGTGGTGAATACGTCATATGGGCCTAAAGCCGCACATGGAAGAGGCGCGGTGTTAGGTCCTGCACTTCGTAGGGGAGGAGCTCTACAAACGTGGCGACCGGGGCTGCGCTATCATTGACACCGAGTCTAACTCCATGCAGAGAAAAAAAGATGCTCTGAACTGGTGAGAGCTTGCTCTTTTCCCAGTTGACCCGAAGCCCTAAACGACTGAGGTGCATGAGCACCAGGTCCCTGTGTGCACACAGTAACTCTCGAGAGTGCGGGCAAGATCTTTCTCTGCAATCTTCGTGAAGACGCGAGGGGACACGGACAAGCCGAAGGGGAGGACCTTGTACTGATACGCCTGACCATCGAATGCGAACTGTAGGAAGGGTCTGTGTCAAGGTAAAATCGAGACTTGAAAGTACGTGTCCTTTATGTTTACCGCCGTGAACCAATCTTGATGCCGGATGCACGCCAGAATGTGCTTTTGCATCAGCATCTTGAACGGGAGACTGTTCAAGTCCCTGTTCAAACTCGCAGGTCCAAGATTGGCCGCAACCCACTGCCCTTCTTGTGAATGATGAAGTAAGGGCTTTAAAATACCTGTCTCACCTAGGCTGGCGGGAAGGGCTCTATTGCGATTTCCACTCATAGGACGGCAGTGCTCTCGCCCTTTACTAACGTGAAGAGAACGCCGTGAAACCAGTGCGGATGCCTGGAGAATTGAATCACATAGCCGAGTGGGATGGTTCTAGCCAACCAGCGCAACGGGTTGGAGAGTGACAGCCATGCATCCAAACTCCGGGCAAGGGGCACTAACAGAAGAATCATATCCGACATTCCTGGGGGTGGGGCCTTGAGGCAGGGGGGGAGCAGGGAGTGCCGCGTCGGAGAGCAGTGCTCTGACCTGAGGTGGCTGCGCTGAGGGGATCCACGATGCACTTACCTATCCCTACCCTGGGGGATGGAGTGGTCTGGCTACATGCTCCGAAGTACCTGCAGACATCTCGATCTTCTTGCATCCCATCTCAGGGGCACTTGGGATCCCTCTTGGGGGTCTTCTCAGCCGGCTGAGAAGCGGGGGGCATCTCTCTCTTGCGGGGGGCTCTATGGCGTGGCCGAGAACTGGGCTCGGGCTAGGGCGGAGCTGGTTGAGTTTGTGTCGCCGCAGGGGGGCGCCCTCGGTGAACAGACGGGGTCCATCTGATGGTTCACTGTCGAGAACTGATGGCCGAAGTCCTCGACGGTGTTGCCAAAAAGGCCCGACCTGGGAAATGGGCGCATTCAGGAACCTTACCTTATCTGCGTCCGTCATCTCGACCAAGTTCAGCCACAGGTGGCACTCCTGGGCCACAAGTTTGGACATCATCTTCCCGAGTGCACGCACTGTGACCTTAGCCACATGAAGGGCAAGGTCAGTCACCGAGCGCAGTTCTTGTAGTGCGTCGGGATCAGAACTACCCACGTGCAGCTCTTTTAGAATGCTGGTCTGATGGACCTGAAGGAGGGCCAGGGCATGAAGGATGGAGGTGGCCTGACCGGCAGCACTGTAGTCCTACAGGTTCCGATTCCACCAGGTGGCAGCGCTCAGAAGGCGAAGGTGAGCTCTGATCGCTTTGTCCACCTCTGTCAGCTCGTCATGCACCTCCAGGATCAAAGGGGACTGGGGGGGGTTTGGCCGCGAGCGGTGCGCCGAACCCACGAACCAGCCGTCAAGCTGCGAGTGCTCAGGGGCGGGTGGAAGTTTCCGGGCCAGCCGAAGGCACACCCGAAGGCACAAGTCCGATCGAGTCCTCGGCATCTGACATCACCAAGATGCTCTCTGATGCAGCGATCAACATCTCCTCCAAACCATGAGCTCCAAAAGAGACAGTAGGCTGACACTGAGGTGAGCTGTCTCTCATTCCAGAGTTGGACGGTAGCAAACGAGTGTGCATTGCAATGAGTGGTCCGTGGGGAAGTACCCGGCGGAACCGTACCCATTGAAGCACCCGAATCGCCTTTAGCGTTTTTCGAGCGTTTTCTCTCGAAAGAAGGAAAGCCACGTGGTCATGCATTCCATCTGCATTCCAGCCTCACTTTTATGAGTGGCATGCAAATTCTACTCGCCAATTCTCATTGGCCTTTTCTCAAATATCTGAAGGTGTCTCGGGCTCTTGAGATCAACCCCTAGTGTCACTAAATTGACACAACGTCGAGTGAGTGACAGAAGGGGAAATACATCTCTTGAATCTTGATACATTTTGTGACCAGAAAAAAAGCAAATTTTCCTTAAGGTGTGCCTTTAGCCCTGTTGTAACCTGATATTTATACCCGTATCTAGTGTATGTGTATTCTACATTGTGTGTATTGTGTACATTTGTTATGTAAATTGTTGTGTAAGTATGTGTACATTTGTTATGTAAATTGTTTTGTGTAAATATGTTGTTTATTGTAAAGTGGTTTATGTCTCGTCACTGTCATGACTGCTATGTTACTCGGAACTACACACAAGAATTTCACCTACTGTTGCACTCGTGTACACAGTAGTGTGACAATAAAGTGATTTGATTTGATTTGATTTGATATTTAATTGACTTTTTATTCTGGAAATTACATTGCTTGTATTGTTTTTGTTTATTTATTAAACATATAGTTACAAATTTGGCTGTGTGTACTCACAGTTAGACGCAAACAAACAAACGCAGAATTATAAATGCAAACCGACGCATTGGCCACAATGTGGAGCCTATGCCATTGGCTCTACACAGATGTATAAATCAGCCTTAAGAAGAATTTTTCATAGATTTTTCATTTACAAAATAGAATTATTAAGTGAATACATCCAAAAACTGTGCTTAAAACCACATTCTTGCCTTTGGTTTGATTTGGCGAGAAATTTAAAGCTTTCTTTATTCATCCCTCGATGATTATTTTTTTTATTGAACAAAACACAAATTAACAAGACATAGCAGCTTATACAGGTAAGAGACCAATGACACACATATATAAGTACACACACATAAAACAAAAAAACAATAAAAACAAACACATTTATAGATGTATAGATATAGATATAGTAGTGTCTACAGGTACTGTGATAAGTTTAAGGAATAGGTTAATTTAATGTCATATAATAGTAATCATTATTATTAATTAAATGTTTCTGTTGATGTTGTGGAGAGAGAGAAAAAGAAAGATATATATTTAAACTAGCTGAGTGATAGATAGATATGAAACAATCATAGTTATAATAATAGTTGTAGTAGTAGTATAATACTAGTAATAATAATAACAATAATAGTAGTAGTAGTGGTAACAGTAATAATAATAATAATAATAATAATAATTATAATAGCAGTAGTAGTAGTGATAATAATAATAATAATAATAATAATCTCATCTTTATGAAATTTTATACCAGTCAATAAAATGATTAATAATAAAATGATATACAAAACTCTCTAGGTCTGGGAGCCGCTCCATTACCGCCGGCGAGCACATCCAACAGACCCCCGACACAGACACCAATCCCACCACCGATCCACCTGGCCCCCCCTCCCTGCCGCCAGCAAAGCCCAATCCCGTTACATCTTTTCTATAAACAAGGAAAAGAAGGTCTGGCTACTATAGCAGGTTTTATGCAATTTACTAGCTCAGACAACATATTGGTCAGATATACTTCTTGTAGGACTTTCTTCTTGCTATCAGTGACTCTTGGTGGAGCTGGTCAGATCCGCTCTGATATGGTGATTATAGGCAACCATGGGGTTACCTTATACCATCAGATTAATCTGTGCAGATCAACAGTGTTGAAGCTTTGCTAATATAAAACAAAAACAAAACAATGTTCCTCCACAAGTAACTTGCCACATGGTCAGTCACCGAGCGCAGTTCTTGTAGTGCGTTGGGATCAGAAGCACCCCTTTATGTTTCAACCACAGATGTCGATACAGTAGACATAATTTCGTAGTGTGCCTTTCATGTTAAAGAAATCAACTGAAATTTTTATGGCACTGATAGATTTCGTCTTATGTATGCAGGTGTTCTGATTTATCTTCTGGGGGGCATCAGAAGGCTCCATAAAATGACCCAATCTGTGCACATAACCTCCAAACTGCCAAGTAAGTAGTTGTTTTGATTCTCTTAGAAAAATATAGCTGTTTCAAGATGATCACATCTGTTAATCTTGCTTTGCAGATCTGAGTGCCCCTTTTCATTGCTCTACTGAGGAAGAAACAGATCAAGGTAGCTCCTATTCTGTACAGACACCCTATGGATTCCATCTGGACCTTGATTTTCTCAAGTATGTTGAAGAAATAGAGAGTGGGCACAGCATTCGTAGGCCTAATGTTAACACTCGGAGAGGTTCAAGGGGCGACCGAGCCTACCAGAGAAATCTGGGGATTGGGGGTAGGACCAGTGCCTGGACCTCCACTGAGTCGCTTTCCTCAACAACCAGTGAGAATGGCCAAGCTAACCCACCTCTTCTCCAGAGCCCCATCACATCATCCAGCAAATCACAACCCCTTTCTCCATCACCAGTGATCAGTCCCAGTGTACCTGCTTCCTCAAAAGTTCCACCACCACCCCCACCACGTAACCCTAGGGTAGAGCGAACGCTCCTTGAAACAAGCCTTCGACTGCAACATGAACAAAGTCACTTTTCTAATGGATTAGTCTCCAATTTCCCTGACCTTTCCAAAGTGAGTTCCAAAGCTGGTGGATCTAGTAGTGACTTCTCTATAGCTTCTTCCCAGCTTTCTGATGCCCGCTTGCTACAGATCTCACCTGCTGCACAGAACTTCCTTTCTAGCGGCTTGACCAGAGCCAGTCCTCAGACTTCTGGGAGGAGCACTCCAGCCTCCAGCTCCGGAACATCTTCATTGCCTCCTGGGCATCTTCAGACTGTCCGAGAACAGATGGCCACTGCACTTAGACAACTAAGAGAGATGGAAGAGAGAGTGAAAGGAGTACCAGCCTTAGAAAGAGAAGTGGCTGTGCTTCGTGCCGAAAAGGAAAATTTGACTGTGGAACTTCAAAAGAAAACAGAAGAACTTGATACTATGCTCAAACTGAAAGTCTCCACTGCAGTTGTAGTGGAAGCAATAGCAGTAGAGGAAGTAAAGAAGCCTCCTACCATTACTGTAGACAAAAGATCCATTGCAGTAGGTGGTGACATCCCCCTTGAGACTGTGAAAGTCTGCAATCATCAGGCAGTCAAGGATGCTGCTGTTGAAGCTTCTGTTCAGGTTTGTCATGCAGCTGTTGAGACCGAAGCTATTGCCATGCTTGATGAGGGAATTCAGGGTGTAGTGGATACAGAAGATGTGTCTGTCTGGGTAATAGAATCATTTTTAGGGCTTCAAAGTGAGACAGAACAAGAAATTGATACCCTGCAAAATACCATCACATTTCAACAGGAATCGATTCAGGTTCTTGAGACCCGACTAAATCAGGTCAACCAAGACTTGGATGCATTAAGGGCGAAAGAAATAGAGAGAACATCCAAGATTATGTTGGACAAAGAGTCACTTGCCAAACCAGAGACAGTCAATGCTCAACTGGAAACATGTCCTGATGTTTGTTCAAAAACGTCAGTTGGAGTGGGGGTTCCAGATGTGACTGATCTGGAGTACTTTTCAATAACAAAAAATGACCAAAGCATTCAAACAGACCCTGTGGAAACTTCAAAGGAGAAAACTGTGACACTGGTAAGCACTGGTATCCAGTGGGAATCCAATATCTACGCCAATAACACTCAAGACAGTGAAGAACAGCCCCCATCTCCAGAGGGTGAGTACCAATTAATTGTAATTTTATAGTCAACAAACCGGTTTACTTTATTAATAAATTTTCTTGGCCTAATTGTGTATGATTTATCAGTGCACGTCAAACATATTTGTCTTTGTAATTCTTCACAAATAACGTGCTCCTCCTCTGAAACAACTTTCCTTTTTTGCTGAAGTCACCCTGGCCACATGCTGCCAACAGCCAAATAGCTATTTAATTTTTTGTTCAAGGCTACTGTTGTAGGTACTGTAGACTTCTAAAATCATGCTAATAGTTAAAACAGTTATTTAATTATATTAATGTTAATGTAATAAAAGTTACATCATTAATAACAATTAATGATAGATTTAAAAAAAAAAAGAAAACATTTCCACTGGGATATGTGGAGATGCTCTTGATAAACTTCAGCTTTCAAGTATTGATCAAAAAGCCCCCCGTGTGCTGGGGTTGTTTCAGTAAGTGAGTATTTCTCAAACTTGCATTCAGCTCTGGCTTCAATCTGGTATGGAATCATCATTCAAAAAATTTAAGGTGATCTGCAGACAAACCAATTAAAGAGTATTTTCTCCATTAAAGCTGCAGGCCCTCTGAAGTCTATCATGAAGAGGAAGGATGGGAGTGGTTCTAGTGCAGCTTCCAGCAGTGGCAAAAAGAGCTTGAAGTTTGTTGGAATTTTAAATGGAGGGTGAGTTGCTTGAGCAGGTTCTCATATAAGAGGTCATGCATTACAGTGATTTCACCATGATAAGGGATTAAGAGCACCTAAAACCCCCTTTATCAGGAGAAAGTCACTGTAGAGCACTGAATGTTGTGAGTTATTAATTTAATATAATGCAGGCATAGGAATATGATAAAAGACAATGTTCAATAAATAATTACATTTATTAGTGCTGCTTGGCTAGACATTGTAAGTACTATTGCTCATCTGGAGCTTTATGGTTTTGATGGAGAGGTATGCTATTACTTTTCTAACTGATTGGATTTTCACGAGTGGATGATAAAGGGCGAGATCTGAGCTATATCTACAGACCAGAATATCATAGTCTTGGAAGCAATTTATTTTGACTGGGCCAGTAAGCAGCCATCCAGAACACCCTAACAATCACCTACAAACACCTTAGTGGCGGCAACTTCTGTAAAGTCAACAGATGTCTAGTAATATAATTATATTCACAATAAACAATTCTTCCACCAAGTACACTACGACTGTATGCAGTTTATGGTTGCCAATCAATGTAACAATCAAAGATCATCCCATGGTGCAGCGGTCATATTTCATAACAGATGTCCAGTCAGATATTATACCATCTGTTATATATCTGAGACCAGACAGAATATTGTTAAATTATAATATTATAACAAGTTCCACTTCCTAAATCCCTTCAGGTATGAGTCGACCTCTAGTGAGGAGGATGAGGAAGAGGATGAAGAGAGTTCCTCAGATGGAAGTGAGGCTGGTGTGTGTTCAGACAGCAGTGTGGAAGAGGAGGCAGCTCTGGAGGACACATCCGATGAGGAGATTAACATAAATGTAGATGAAACAGACAGTGATGGGAACACAGCAGCTGGAACTGAAGATCTGAAGGATCAGGCAGAGGAAGTGAAGGAAAAGTAAGTATATATTCTAAGGGTGTGTTCACAGTTCAGTTCGGTTCTCTTGGTCTGGACCAAAAATGAAAATTATACATTTAGTCCTGGTTTGTTTAGCGTTCACACTGGCATTTTTATCACCGAATCTAACAATACAAAACCAAAGGCATCAGGGAAAAGTCACGACCTGATTGGACAGCTTTTATGGTATATTGTTTGACGGAACTTACCGAACATCCAAAAAAATGCTGGCGAAATGCACTCGTTGGATATGTATATGTATTACATACATTTTGGTCCATTTAGACGTCTTTGGTCAATGTTGCTTTCATATATATATCAATCGAACCGTACCAGAGTTCGTTTGGAAGTCGACCGAGACCCACTTTTCAGGCGGTCTCGGTTCGCTTGTTTAGTGCGCACCAAGGTTCGGGTGACAGCATTCACACTTGTTCAAATGAACGGCACTAACAGAGCAATCGTACCAGAGTTTGTTTTAATCGAACCAAACCTGCCAAGTGTGAACACATCCTGACTGATATGACAGCTTTTTCATAATGTGTGAGATGCTTTACTTTTGGCAGAAGGCTGTTCCATAAGGTAGGCAGCAACATGATGCTGCCTTCTAAGATACCATGTTTATGCCACAATCTTGGTAGCACTGCATGTATCATTTGCAGAGAGGGCAATCCTACAATATTGATAAATATTAAAATGCTGCCCAGAAATATCTAATAAAAAATTGACTATTTTACTCAATATTTGTATGTGCTTTTTATTTTTGCTGATTAAAGAGTATTGTGTTGTTAGCTTAGCAACATGCTAACACCAAGCTATTTAAATTAATTCTAATAAAGAGTGCTATTTGTGTGGCTCTGCCTATGAAGACTGTTTCAAATCAGTCAATTATGAGGCATTTCTTAGACAAAGCCTTATACATAATATGGTTTAATATACAATAATAAATTACATTTTCTAACAGGTTCGAACTAAGTGCCAAAATGCGTGAGGCGTGTTTGATTTTGAAGAACCACCTGAATGATGCAACCAAAACAGCGAAGAGTAAAGAAGTGGTGAGGACAAATAACAATTCAAAAAACATTTTATACACATTGTGTATACTTTTCCAAATTAAGTGAAAAGTCCAATAAACCTTTAAAGGAATGTTCCAGGTTTAATACAAGTTAAGCTCAATTAATAGCATTTGTGGCATAATGTTGATTACCACAAAAATACATTTTCTTTAAAAATGCAAAAATGGAGTTTACAGTGAGGCACTTACAATAGAAGTGAATGGAGACTATTTTTGGAGGGTTTAAACAGAAATGTGAAGCTTACAATTTTATAAAAGCACTTGCATTAATTCTTCTGTTAAAACTCATGTATTATTTGAACTGTAAATTTGTTTAAATCATTGTTTTTACAGAAGTTTGGGGGTTTTAAGGTTTGTTGATATTACATCGTCATTGGAAATAAAGTTGTAAAATTGGCTATAACTTTCACAGAAAGGGCCAGTTAACACAGATATTGTTAATGTCTTGTGGGTAAACTTTTAAAACGGTGAGTATTTAGGGGGGGCCTGGGTAGCTCAGCGAGGATTGACGCTGACTACCACACCTGCAGTCTTGAGTTTGAATCCAGGGCATGCTGAGTGACTCCAGCCAGGTCTCTTAAGCAACCAAATTGGCCCGGTTGCTAGGGAGGGTAGCATAACATGGGGTAACCTCTTGTGGTTGCTATAATGTGGTTCTCGGTCTCGGTGGGGCGTGTGGTGAGTTGTGCGTGTATGCCGCGGTGAATAGTGTGCAGCCTCCACACGCGCTATGCCTCCATGATAATGCGCTCAACAAGGCACGTGATAGGATGCGCGGATTGACGTCTCAGATGCGGAGGCAACTGATATTCTTCCTTCGCCACCTGGATCGAGGCGAGTCACTACGCCACCACGAGTACTTAGAGCGTATTGGGAATTCTAAATTAAGGGGGAAAACAAAAAAGATAACATTTGTATTTTAATGTTTAAAAATTGTCTTCCCCATTCTCTTCCATTGTAAGTGCCTCACTGTATCTAAATTTTTAAGAAAAGGAGGAATGAGTCAAAATTTTTGTGATAATCAACATTATGCAACAAATGCTGTCGATAGAGTTTAACTTGTACTGAACCTGGAACATTCCTTTAAGCTCATTGTTGCTCTGTTTACTTGTGTAACGCAGCTGTCCAGCACGCATACTGTTCAGTTGGAATGGTTCCGAGTATCCAGTGCAAAGATGGCCCAGCCACCACGCGTGTCAAATTACCTGATGGCTTTCTCAGAGGTGTCCCCCACCCTGCTGAAACACATAGTCAACATGACTGATGGCAATGGCAACACTTCTCTGCACTACAGCGTCTCCCATTCCAACTTCGCTGTAGTAGACCTACTGCTGGACACAGGTTCAATTAAATTTAGCATTTTTATTTAGTCATTAAGTGTGGGTGAGACTGAAATAAAGTGAGTAGTATTTGGCTGGCCATGTGATCTGTTGTGGCCACCATAAGATGGTGACCACCCTTATGTAAATAAAAATAGAATTAAAAAGTTTTTTTTTTATCTTACTTATATGACTTGAGGCTTCATTTCATGTGTGTACATAATTTTAAACAAACGTAGCGCACTTTTAAAAACAATAGGCTCATACGCTGTTCTGAGTTACCAGTGGTTTGAAACATTGCAATTATACTTTTGGTAACTTCAGTAGCAATAATCTTTCAGTGTATTTATGTATGTGTTTATGTTCAGGCATGTGTAATGTGGATCAGCAGAATAAAGCAGGTTATACAGCTGTGATGCTGGCAGCTCTGTCCGCAGTGAAGGAGGAAGACGACATGGCTGTGGTCCAGAAACTCTTCCGTCTGGGCAATGTTAATGCCAAGGCCAGCCAAGTAAGTCACCCAGTTATTCAGAAATTTGTTTGCAATTGCATTATTGGCTAATTTGAATATGACATTTTAATTTAAAAAGATAATAGAAAAAGAAAATAGGAAAATGCATACTGTGGCAGGGCGGAGCTGGGTCGTGATGCTACACACCTGGCCCCTAATCAGGCTAATTAGCCCTCTATAGGGATATAGGCTGACTGGAAATGGCAGTGTGACTGAGAGAGAGAGATTTACGGGCAGCTGCCCGACACCTGAATGTGTTTGTCGCACTGCCATCTCCAGTTGGCCTATATTTCTCTCAATGGTTAATTAGCCTGATTAGGGACTGGGTTGTGATGCTACACACCCGCCCTCTGCCCTGTCACACGTACTTTTCAGTATATTTTTGACCACTTTTCTCAGCAATAGGCTGAATATGTAAATTGTTCATTTTGGTCATTATGATCTGAACAAACTGAGATTGCCACCTATGTTGGCATCTATCTAATTTGACTAGCCTTTACAAAGTAACACATTCATTTGAGTTTAATTGGTTGCACAGACTTTTACATATTTTGTCGATTATTTAAAAAAAAGTCATGTTATTTTATTATTTGCATTAAGCACTGTTTTTTCCCTGCTGTCCATGACCTTATTAGAACAGACATGCTGCCTGTAATTGTGTTTCGATGAACCAGTTGAGAACCACTGCTCTATATTATTGCTGTACAGAATAGAGCATTCTCTATGCATGGCTCGTGAATGTGTGTTTGTGTGCTTGTGGTAAGGCAGGGCAGACGGCTTTGATGCTGGCAGTGAGTCACGGGCGGCAGGAGATGGTGCGAGCGCTGCTAGACTGTGGTGCTAATGTGAACATTCAAGATGACGAGGGCTCCACAGCTCTGATGTGTGCCAGTGAACACGGCCGAGCTGAGATCGTCTCTTTACTGTTGGAGCAGCCCGGGTGTGATATTACAGTCGTAGATAACGTGAGTACATCACCACCTCGTGCACTTTGACATACTGAATGGATCATTCCACAAATAGAGTACACTTGTGACCCATGACTTGTTTGCAAAGCATTAAAGGCAAAAATCCCATATTTTGTTGCATGAATTATTAGGGTTCCATTTGATCCCAGCAAATTTCTCCATAGGGGAATGTATTATTAACAGCACTATATAAACTTTTAAAGACAGACCTACCATGAGCTCTGAGGATGATAAACGATGGGAAATGGCCTCATTGAAGACATTAGTCTGCTTAATTTTAACTTCATTTAAAAGAAATGGTTTAATAGCAGAATTTCTGGTGAAGAACTACACTACCCACGATGCTAAGGGAGGAAATTCACCAGACAGAGAATTGCAGCAAACGTTCCAAAGGAGCACTGCAGCGACTGTTATGTCTTTAATGACGCACAACATTGACACAAATGGAGTCAGTCTCAATACACTCTCGAACTACTTTTATTACAAACATCTGAATATTTTGCGATAAACTTAAAATGCATCGTTTATAAGCAACAGATTTAAATCAATAGTTTTATATTTTTCCATCATTTGTATTTCGATTACATAATTCACAATGCTACATGGTATTGTAGTTCATTCCCTCATGAAAGAGGTTAAGTACGCTGTCTTTTTCAAATAACATTTTGCCTCAAATCAAACTTTGTAGTGTTGCGATTCACCTCAGAGCTGGTTGGTTAGGTTCATGGCTTAGATCTATTTTATGAAGTATTTTATCAAATATCTATAGAAACAGTAAATGGGAAAAATATTCCGGAACCAAGACAACTGAAAAGTGGGCGGGCACTGTTGTGCTCTATTAGGTAGGTTAGAGGAAAAGTAAACCTCATTTCATTATGTGTAAATCCATACTCTTTGTCTTCTGTCCTTAAGGATGGCAGTAATGCCCTCTCCATTGCCCTAGAGGCGTCCCACAATGACATCGCGGTCCTACTGTATGCCCATATGAATTACTCCAAAACACAGGCAGATGTAAGTCCTCTTTGTGTCAAGAATTGCTTGTTTACAACTCATACAATGTAACAAAGAAAAATACAAGGGGTTAGAGTAGTGTAATTGTAGTTTAACATATAATGGCATTCCAAACCATTTTATTTCAATAATGTGATGTATTTCCATATCTGATTACAATAGTTAGTGTACCCTAGATGACAGAAATGGAAAGCATTTTGATTAAAGATTACAAAGACACATTTTTTTCTCTTTGGAATAACATGTGCTGATAAATCATGCACAATAAGACCAGAAATATACACTGACCACTATTAGGTACACCAGTAAACCTACTTATTCATACTTATGCCTCTGAGGTACACAGATGGTAGGCCCACTGCAGCCTCAGCTTTCTGTTCTTGGCTGACAGAAGCGGAACCCAGTGCGGTTTTCGACTGTTGTAGCCCATTCGCCTCAAGGTACGACGTATACGGAAGGGTTATCGGAGTTAGCGTAGCCTTTCTGTCAGCTCGAACAAGTCTGGCCATTCTCCGTTGACCTCTCTCATTAACAAGGCATTTCCATCCACAGATTTGCTGCTCATTGGATGTTTTTTGTTTTTGGCACCATTCTGAGTAAATTCTGTTGTGAGTAAATCGAGTTCTATTTTCTTTTCTTTAGGCAGCATTAACTATATTACCAAAACGCAGTATATACCAATTCAATATGAACACACATTTGGCAGCATTATTTTGGGAACGCAAGGTATTTTATTAGGCTTAATTATTAGGATTATTATTATTATCATCTTTACATTTATAATTGTCTTTAGTTCTTAATATGTAGGCTATTAGTAATTTTTCACCTGTTGTCTAAGATACTTGTGTGATGGCAAATGTGGCCGAGATGGTAAATGTTTGGATTTGGGGATTTGGTTATATAAGATTTTTGTAATCACTTTATTTTAATAGCTTTTTTCATTTTGTTTAAAGTGAATTTTGAATTTAGAAATGTCTTTTTAAGTGTTTGTGTTTCAATAAATGAAAATTTTAAAGCAAAAATATTCACAGACCCTTATCAGTGGGGGTTGACCATGAAATCGGATATCACAATATTTTAAAGGCAATTATTGATCAAATATTTTTTACATATCACCCAGCCCTATTGCACTGCTGCCACACGATTGGCTGATGAGATAATCGCATGAATAATTAGGTGTTCAGGTGTACCTAATAAAGTGGTCGGTGAGTGTATATGGTCAGTTTTGATTTCATGACTTTAAAGACTGTACTATTGAGATTTGCAAAGCTTCTCAAAATTACTAGCAGATAAAATGTGCATTAGTAAATAATAATAAAAAGGTATTTTTTTGAAAAGAAAGGGGAATTATGGTATTGTACAGTAGCTCACCTCTAACTTAATTTAATTTTCATTAATTTTTATAAAACTACAGATTACATTTTGTTGTTGTTGTTGTTGTTGTTCAGGTAACACCTATAGCAAACACCCAGGGCCCATCCAGTCCTAGAAAAACATGGCCCTCAGAGTGACATGGACACAAACTGGAAATAAAAACAAGACTAACCAGAGAGACTGGAAGATTAACAATGTATATGTTACAAGTTTATATATATTTATATTGTATTCACTGATTATTCTGTCTTTATTCAAATATTTAATACATTATACTGCAGTAAGAATACTATGTAACCACATTAATGTAGTAAGACACATCATAATTATCATTAATTTCCTTCAGGCATCAACATGAAATCAACTGTTCTAGAATAACTAGGGATCTAGAATAACTCGCGTGTAATGCTATCATGATTACATTGTTCACAGAAGTAACTGAACATTGACCAAAATGTTAGTCTGCATACCATGATGCATTAACTGCCCTGTTATTTCAGATTCTGTGGTAAAGCACTGCCATAACCTCCAATAATCATTAATACAACACACACACACACACACACTGCAGCTTCCCAACAAGTGCAACCTATGAGCGCTGTAATGACATGCTGTTTGTAAAAGGGCAGAAACAAACACCTACATTGATTCTACATGGACTCCACCCTCATTTCCTACCACATGCTTTATATTACCTCCAGATCTAATGGGGCTTTTCCACTGCACAGTACAACTCTACTCGTCTCTGCTTGCTTTTTGGGGGTTTTCCACTGTGGATAGTACCTGGTACCAGGTACTTTTTTTAGTACCACCTCGGTCAAGGTTCCAAGCGAGCCAAGCCGATACTAAATGTGACGTCAAAACCCTGCAGATCAATGATTGGTCACTACAAGCGTCACTGGATTTGAGATACAGGACATGAACCTGCTAGTTTTAAAGTTAGCTACAGCGATAACAGTATCATTTGTTGACGCGACTTTCGAATTGTAAAAATAAATGGCTATGCGCAAAACCACGCCGTGGTCAATAAACGAGGTGCAGACATTCCTCTCGTTAGCGACGAACGAAACGACGCAAAACGAAAAAGTCTTTCAGGAAGTGTCCCGCACACGGCTACTACCAGATCTACCAGCTGTGTCGGGAAAAGTTAAAAAAAACTTAAGTGATTACAGAACCATCAAGGAAAAGTGAATCACATTTCGCTACAGTTTCCCAGTGAAATAAGTGAAATTTCCCAGGGTCATCATAAGCGAGTGAAATGGTGTTGTAAGTTTAGATGAGTAAAATTTACCTCTCCAACCTAATAATTTAACCTAAACATTAGCAATAATGTCCTAAAAGCTAACAAGATGTAAACAAAACAGATATCCTTAACCTAAACTTCACAGTTAGTGTTCTAAATGCAAACGCGACATAAAAAGCACATTTTCTGAATCAACCGTGTCATTTCATGTCGCTTCTTTTGTCTCATGTGTCAGCTTGTGTGCTTGACTTGAGCCTCAGTCTTCGGAGTCCAAGGCTGGACAATGTCAGGCTCTGTCAGTTGTGCTAATGTGCAACTAATCTCATTGGATTAAGTGTATAAATGTAGGTGAATCTGTAATGCAAGCATTAAAATGTATCGTTTTTCAAATGAGAAATGTTAAGAGTTTTCGAAGTGTTTCAATATCAACACAACAGTGTGTGAGTATTAGAGTGAAAAATACATTTACAAAGTTATAATGAGCCATTGTGCTCATGATTTGGGAGAAAGTGGGGGGAAAAAAGCCCACAGTTGTTGTAGTGCAAATCTGTGGCGAAACGTTGAACGTGGCACATAAAAGTCAGTTTGCAAAATGTTTGTTACGTTCATGTTAATTGTAGGATACTAGATTGCTTTAATCTGAGCAGTTTTATACTCTCATAATCTGCACTTTATCTGAAGTAAAAAATAACTGTATACAGTTGCCCCAAAGTATTTTGACAGTTAAAAATGTAGGAATACCTTTCTATTAGGTAACAAAATATCAAAGCAAATGCCATTTACTCTAAGGGAAGACAGCACACTTTTCAAGCAAATCATTTCACAAAAAGTTTTGTTAAATTTAAAATGATCAAAGTACTTGGACATGTTGTGGTTGTCAAATGTTCGTTTGAAATTCGTGATTAAGAATCACCAATTGATTAAAAGTCATTGCAAAAAAAAAGTTAATTCTGAGAAAAGATATTTCATCATATTTCATCAACAACTTGCTTTACGTTAGATAACAAAATATCAATGACATTTTATGTGTGACTTACAATTGAAGTCAGAAGTTTACATACACCATAGCCAAATACATTTAAACTCCGTTTTTCACAATTCCTGACATTTAATCATAGAAAACATTCACTTTTTTAGGTCAGTTAGGATCACTATTTTAAGAATGTGTAATATCAGAATATTAGTACAGAGAATTATTTATTTCAGCTTTTATTTCTTTCATCACATTCCCAGCGGGTCAGAAGTTTACATACACATTGTTGGTATTTGGTGGCATTGCCTTTAAATTGGGTCAAAGTTTATGGGTAGCCTTCCACAAGCTTCTCACAATAAGTTGCTGGAAGTTTGGCCCATTCCTCCAGATAGAACTGGTGTAACTGAGCCAGGTTTGTAGGCTTACTTGCTCGCACATGCTTTTTCAGTTCTGCCCACAAATTTTCTATCGGATTGAAGTCAATACCTTGACATTGTTGGCCATTTTGACACAACTTTTGGAAAGTCATTGTCCATTTGAAGACCCATTTGCGACCGAGCTTTAACTTCCTGGCTGATGTTTTGAGATGTTGCTTCAATATATCCACATAATTTTCCTTTATCTTGATGCCATCTATTTGTGCACCAGTCCCTCCTGCAGCAAAGCACCCTCACAACATGATGCTGACACCCCCCATGCTTCACGGTTGGGATGGTGTTCTTCGGCTTGCAAGCCTCCCCCTTTTTCCTCCAAACATAACAATGGTCATTGTGGCCAAACAGTTAAATTTGTGTTTGATCAAACCAAAGGCAATTTCTCCAAAAAGTAAGATCTTTGTTCACATTTGCACTTGCAAACTGTACTTTGCCTTTTTATGGTGGTTTTGGAGCAGTGGGTTCTTCCTCACTGAGCAGTCTTGCAGGTTATTTCTATATAAGACTTGTTTTACTGTGGATACTTTGTCTACCTGTTTCCTCCAGCATCTTAACAAGGTCCTTTGCTGTTGTTCTGGGATTGATTTGCACTTTTCGAACCGAACTACGTTCATCTCTCTAGGAGACAGAAAGCAACTCCTTCCTGAGGGTATGATGGCTGCATGGTCTCATGGTGTTTATACTTGCATACTATTGTTTGTACAGATGAATGTGGTACCTTCAGGTGTTTGGAAATTGCTCCCAAGGATGAACCAGACTTGTGGGTCACAATTTTTTTTCTGAGATCTTGGCTGATTTCTTTACATGTCAAGCAAAGTGGCACTGAGTTTGAAGGAAGACCTTAAAATACATCCACAGGTACACCTCCAATTAGCCTATCAGAAGCTAATTGAATAATTGCCTAAAGGCTTGACATCATTTTCTGGAATTTTCCAAGCTGCTTGAAGGCAGTTAATTTAGTGTATGTAAACTTCTGACTCACTGTAATAGTGATATAGACAATTAAAATTGAAACAATCTGTCTGTAAACAATTGTTGGAAAAATTATTTGTGTCATGCACAAAGTAGATGTCCTAAATGACTTGCCAAACTATAGTTTGCAAATATGAAATCTGTGGAGTGGTTATTGAGTTTTAATGACTTCACCCTAAGTGTATGTAAACTTCTGAATGTGTCCATGCACTTCTTTGGGTTCTGTACAATCTTAACAGATATAGTGAGCTTAAAATTAAGGATACGGTCTGTTCAGAAGGTGTGCTTTCCATTTATTATTGTTTGATTGTCCGTGTGTTACCAAATAGCATACTGATCAAAATGTTCATGGAAATAACTGAACAATGGATTTTGCACAAATGTTTATGAGTGAAGATCAATACCTGTTATATTCTTAAACTAAACAGTGTTTACTGTTGATCACAAATTCGGATTGGAAAAAAAATGTCTAGTTGCAAGATGCAGCAGTGCTAGTAGGTTACATATAATTTAAACCAACTTTTATTTGCTCTGTGAAATGTATATTAATCTATTCAACTGTTCTTTTTTTTTAACCAGCCTTCAAGTACATTTTTGTACCATTTCTGCTCTGTCAGTATTTTTTATTTTTGTATTGAAAATTGTGTATTTTACACAGTATATGTGCTTCGTTGTAATGACTGTATTGTTCTACATTTGTATCATGCTATGCCGCTTTGGCTATTTAAGTTAGCCTTTTTTATATTTGCAATAAAAAGTTATATTGTATGATGTCAAGTAAAAGTCTGTAGGCTTATTTGTTTCTCTAAATGGGGGGGGGCAAACACATTTAAGTTATTGAAGAAGAATCAAAATACTTTTTGAATGTAACTGTATTCTAAATACCAATTAAATTGTAACAGTAGTGGAATAGTTACTTACATTTTGTATTTTAAATCCATATTCCCATTACATGTATTCTGTTTCTCCCCAAATCGGTATTTGTTTGTGTGTGACACACACACACACACAGTTAATGCATTGTATCCACGTTTACATGCGCTTAAGAACTGTTTATGCCAGGATTTTAGCAGAAAGTGGCATGTAAACAAGAAAGCTGGTTTCCTTATGTCGTTTAAGGGATTAAGAGAAAGCAGTTTAACACTAGGTTTCTCTCAGAGAATGCATCTTAATATGCTAATGTATACAATAAGCGGTGTTCTGATGGGTGTGCATGCGTGGAACAGACAGGATAACAAATGTCATAGGATGGAACCTTATAACATGCCAACACAGCAGAAAGAATTCAACATTTCTGGGAGTACAGTGGGGGAAAAAAATAAATAAATCACACTATAAACTATACCCATTTATTTATATTTATGCATTTGGCTGAGGCTTTTATCTGAAGCGACTTATAGTGCACTAATTACAGGGACAATCCCCCCAGAGCAACCTAAAGTTAAGTGCCTCAGGACACAATGGTGGTGGCTGTGGGGATCGAACTAGCGACCTTCTGCTTACCAGCTCAGTGCTTTAGCCCACTACACCACCACCATTCCACACAAAATTTATGTATGTACATATTAAGTGAAGGAAACAAACACAGCAACTACTCTGGAATATCTGGAAATAAAGCGATTCATCATAGATTCAAAAAAAGTGAAGTCTTCCTCGGATGCCATGTGTGTCATTGACACAAGCGTTGTGCGAAAATTACATTGCTGTGGAGAAAGCTGCTTACTAACGGAGCCATATGTAAACAGGAGTAAAGAATACGCAGCTTATACAGTGCAAGTAAATGGAAACACTGTTTTCTTGCAATAACCTGCTTCCTGGTGATATAACCTTTGTTACTAGGACAGTTACTAGTTGTGTTACACCGCTTTCTCTTAATCCCTTAAATGAAATAAAGGAAACCAGCTTTCTTGTTTACATGCCACTTTCTGCTAAAACCCTGGCATAAACAGTTCTTAAGTGCAAGTATTTTTAGTGACCACGTTTACATCTAGCTTGCTTGAAATTATCATTGGCTGTGGGTGGGGCGGGAACATGGCACCAATGTGTGCAGTTCATGAATAAAGTGTTTTTTTTGCCAGCAGAAAAAGCATGAATAAGCATCTACCATAAAATCAGAATCTTCAATAGGGTAGCATACACAACTCAGGATGTTTTTTGAATTGGTCTTATATAGGTAACATCTGTACATGTTTGTTTAAATCATTAAAAGTATTAGACCTAAAATAGAAAATGGAGCCATGTAATCTTCAGCAAATGATAAAAAAAAGCCCTTTTTAAACAGTAATCACAAATGACTGATGCATCCTAAACAGCGCTGAGAAAAGTAACAGATACCACAACACAAAGCCTTATATGCCGCTTCAAAAGATTGTTTCTGATCATTCTATGGACAAAACATTGCAAAAAATATCTAGGAACATTCAGTAGACCAAAAAACTCTAGTTTTATACAGCGTTTTACCGTTCATGCCATTAAGAGATGGTAAGTCTATTCCTCACAGCATTGTTGTCATTCCTGTTAAAAATCAAAGGTGGTGCTAGCATGAGGTGCTTATAGAAGAATAAGAGGTGCTTCCAAAACCACACACTTCTGCACTACAAGTAGTACGAGTAGTATGTTTACACAAAAAATGCAACAAAAAGAAGTGTACTACGTGTACCAGATGAAGCACTTTTTCAACCATCAAAACAGAGTGTGCAATGTTGGACACTTCATACACTCAGCGCACGTAGCTTGCCATACCTAGAGGAAGTGGCGGAGTTACCAGCAGGCATGGTAATCTGACAATTGTAAATAATAGAGAATATGACAACTAGCTTCTGTGAAGACAGCACATCGCTCCCCTAAGGAACTTTATGATTAAATCAAGTTTGCCTATAGAGGTGCCAGCTTTGGACACGTGACGCGCAGATATAGTCTCCACATAAACTTTTGAGCATTGACAGAGTTAGCCCTGCATCCAATCGCTCTTGAACAAATGTGAGAATTTCAGATATGGGTATATGCCCATATATATATATGCCATGTGAAAAGCACCAATTGGCGAACATATTGCATTTCAGTGTATAGGCATCTCGTATAGTCCACTCTAGCCTGTAAAATGGTGTTCATAATCGGAGTTAGTTCTGGCACGTTTAGCATGCTCCGTTCAGGGGCCACACATGCAGGTTCCACAGCTTGGGCTGGGGATGCCAGATTGTGCCCGGTGCTTGATTGTGCACTTACGCTTATTGGTTGGTCCTCAGCAGTATATCCCATGGAGGGCCGTTCAGAATCTCTATAATTTCTGGAAACCAGGACTGGTTGGGCTACTTTGGAACCAATAGAATCGTTTCTTTGTTCTCTCAGACTTTGCATTGACAAAGTGAAGGAGGCACACCTGGGGAAACGCATATTTGCAATTTGTGGGCCATTGAGTCCACTCCTAGCTGTGCTTGGGACTTGGAGTAACAGAGGGGACAGTGGGCATTCTACAGAGGCAAATAGAATGATCTCTGCTTTGCAGAATATTTCCCAAATTCTCAGAACAGTCAGAGGAGGAAGTCTCCATTCACCTGGCATCACTCCTTGGCGTGTCAATAGGTCTGCACAGTAATTCAGATGCCTGGAACATAAATCGCCCACAGGGAGAGGACGCTCACTCCACAGGAAGAGGCGCAGCATCAGTCTCAGCATTGGCAGAGAATGAATTCTGCTTTGGCGGTCTATGTACGCCACAACTGTCGTATTGTCTGAGCAAATCGGAACATAACAATTTGCCATTTCGTACAGAAAATCCTTCAAGGCTTGGAAAACAGCTGATGGCTCCAGGCGGTTGATGTGCCACACCCTTTTCGCACCTGTCCAGATGCAGAAAGCCAGGTGTCCGTCGCACACCGTTCCCCAACCTGTGTTGGAAGCGTCTATGGTCACCACTTTCCACCTGAAAATCTGCCCCAGAATGACAACTTGCTGGTACAAGGCAGGAGCTGTCCAAGGTGCTAGAAAAGCTAGACAGCAGCAATATATATAAGGATATGCACGACTGTATGATATAATGCACCGCTCACCAATGGGAAGCGGTTGTGCATGATGTGTGGGCTTTGAAGTGGAAGAGAGATTTTTATTTCCTATCGGCGAGTGGCTTGAGATTCATGCCCTCACAGTGAAGGCAGTCTGTCTCCATGAGAGCTACCTCTGCGTGGGTGTGGACCAGACAGCAAACGCAGCTCTCATGTTGATTTGATGGCAGGGTGTCCCTTGCATAAAGAAACACTTACGGAACGATATCTTTAAAAAGACGCAAACACAAGTATATTTTGTATATATATATATATATATATATATATATACACATTTATTTATTTATTTATTTATATATATATATATATATATATATATATATATATATATATATATATATATATATATATAAATAAATAAATGTATATATATATATATATATATATATATATATATATATATATATATATATATATATATATATATATATATATATATATATATATATATATATACACACATACACACACACATATACACTCACCTAAAGGATTATTAGGAACACCATACTAATACTGTGTTTGACCCCCTTTCGCCTTCAGAACTGCCTTAATTCTATGTGGCATTGATTCAACAAGGTGCTGAAAGCATTCTTTAGAAATGCTGGCCCATATTGATAGGATAGCATCTTGCAGTTGAGGGAGATTTGTGGGATGCACATCCAGGGCACGAAGCTCCCGTTCCACCACATCCCAAAGATGCTCTATTGGGTTGAGATCTGGTGACTGTGGGGGCCATTTTAGTACAGTGAATCATTGTCATGTTCAAGAAACCAATTTGAAATGATTCGAGCTTTGTGACATGGTGCATTATCCTGCTGGAAGTAGCCATCAGAGGATGGGTACATGGTGGCCATAAAGGGATGGACATGGTCAGAAACAATGCTCAGGTAGGCCGTGGCATTTAAACAATGCCCAATTGGCACTAAGGGGCCTAAAGTGTGCCAAGAAAACATCCCCCACACCATTACACCACCACCACCAGCCTGTACAGTGGTAACAAGGCATGATGGATCCATGTTGTCATTCTGTTTACGCCAAATTCTGACTCTACCATCTGAATGTCTCAACAGAAATCAAGATTCATCAGACCAGGCAACATTTTTCCAGTCTTCAACTGTCCAATTTTGGTGAGCTCTTGCAAATTGTAGCCTCTTTTTCCTATTTGTAGTGGAGATGAGTGGTACCCGGTGGGGTCTTCTGCTGTTGTAGCCCATCCGCCTCAATGTTGTGCGTGTTGGCTTCACAAATGCTTTGCTGCATACCTCGGTTGTAACGAGTGGTTATTTCAGTCAAAGTTGCTCTTCTATCAGCTTGAATCAGTCGGCCCATTCTCCTCTGACCTCTAGCATCAACAAGGCATTTTCGCCCACAGGACTGCCGCATACTGGATGTTTTTCCCTTTTCACACCATTCTTTGTAAACCCTAGAAATGGTTGTGCGTGAAAATCCCAGTAACTGAGCAGATTGTGAAATACTCAGACCGGCCCGTCTGGCACCAACAACCATGCCACGCTCAAAATTGCTTAAATCACCTTTCTTTCCCATTCTGACATTCAGTTTGGAGTTCAGGAGATTGTCTTGATCAGGACCACACCCCTAAAAGCAACTGCCATGTGATTGGTTGATTAGATAATTGCATTAATGAGAAATTGAACAGGTGTTCCTAATAATCCTTTAGGTGAGTGTATATATATATATATATATATATATATATATATATATATATATATATATATATATATATATATAAATTATAACAACAATAGCAATAAACGATCCTCAGGAAACTGCATAGAGCATTCACCAATGAAGCATCAGTCGGCGAGGTGTAAAATGTCCACTGAAACACCGCAGGGGAGCAGACAGTCTTCCAAGCTTGCGAAGTTTCCATCCACTGGCTCGTGTATTTCGACGGCGACAAATGTAGAGGGCTTCTAAGATGAGAGATGAATCGCTGTCTTGAAGGAAGAAAATTGAGGAAATGTGTTTGCGTGCCCGTTTTTATACCAGACAGCTTCGCGCCTAAAAGGATGGGGCTTAAACACCATAGCCAATTTTAGAATTGCTGTTATTGTAGAAGGGTTTCAACTAGGTCATGTAGAAGGACACTCCCATAGCATCAGATTAGTGATGCAATGTCAAGTGAACGGAATCGTAAAGGGAGTCTAAATTACAGTGAGGCAAGTGAAAGGGCCAATTTGGAAATGTTAAACACTCACCGTTTCAAAAGTATAGTTAGAAGACGTAAACAACATGTGTTAACATGATTTTAGTGATAAAATGATTTATCATAGTAACCATGGCTGCCATGTCGTAAACCCTAAAACTACTTTAAAAACAGCTATTTAAGTTCAAATAATATTGTAAAAGTTTTAAACTTTTTAATTTTATTTAGCCTTTAAACCCTCCAAAAATTGATCCAATTTCCACCTTGATTTTTGCTTTTTTTGTTTTTAAGAAAAGGATGGATGAGTCAAAATAATTTTTGTGGTAATGATCGTTATGCCATAAATGCTTTGAGATTTTTATTTTATTTTTTTAGCTTAACTTGTATTGAACCCGGAAAATTAAATAAATACAAATCTACCAGATTAAAAGTTCACACCAATGATAACAGACCGGGACGTCATAAAAAATATGTTCCTTTAATACACACTTAAAATATGAACTGCAGGTAGTAGTGTGATGTGTCCTTGCATGAGAGCCACACTCACATGGCTGACAGTGGCGCTGGAATTCATATAGGACCGAAACACGACTGCACTCATAGAACTGAAGGAGCTTAAGTTAAATGACAGGATAAGAGCATGTCTGTATGTGCATGTAGAAATTCAGTCTCAGTGTTCTGATAGAGCCACTAACTAGACATTTTAAAAATAAAGACACATTTTGGCAACTTAATCAGTGTTTCAAGGGGAGTTGGAAAAGGATGTCGATGTGGCACATTATTCAAAATAAAATAAAGAAATCTGTTTAATGAGGGTAATGAGCTACCAGCCTCTTCTCCGTTTGTTGGTTGTGTTCTTCCTGTTAAAAGTGTGGCGACTTGCGCAAATGACATTTTGTTTGGGAACATTAAGTCTGTATGTGGTGGTTGCAAAGACACTCTTTCCAGAAAGAGTGCGTGAGAGCAGAAGGCGTGTCAGGGGCACCATATGTTTGGGGGCAGTGAATGGAGGAGGTCCTCATCAGAGGTGCTGCTGGAGGAAGTATAGTAGCATGATCTCATAGTGCTCTCCAGACTCAGGACAGCGGATGCTATGCCTCTCATTGGGGTAGATCTACAGAGAAGACATATCACAAAATGTTGACCTTTATAAGTGTATTTATATTTTTTTATATTTATATATTTATATATATATAAATATATATATAAATATATATTTATATATTTATATATATATATATATATTTATATATATATTTATATATATATATATATATATATATATATATTTATATATATATTTATATATATATATATATATATATATATATATATATATATATATATATATATATATATATATATATATATATATATATATATATATATATATATATATATATATATATATATATATATATATATTTTTTTTTTTTTTTTTTCACACACACACACACACACACACACACACACACACACACACACACACACACACACGGGGGTGGGGCTACACAATATTAGGCAGGTGGTTTTAATATTATGTAAAGTATTCACAGCGCTTCACATTTTCCATATTTTATGTTACAGCCTTATTCCAAAATGGATTAAATTCATTATTTTCCTCAAAATTCTACAAAAAATACACCATAATGACAACGTGAAAGAAGTTTGTTTGAAATCTTTGCCAATTTATTACAAATAAAAAATAAAATCACATGTTTATAAGTATTCACAGCCTTTGCTCAATACTTTGTTGAAGCACCTTTGGCACCAATTACAGCCTCAAGTCTTTTTGTGTATGATGCTACAAGCTTGGCACACCTATTTTTGGGCAGTTTCTCCCATTATTCTTTGCAGGACCTCTCAAGGTCCATCAGGTTGGATGGGGAGCATCGGTGCACAGCCATTTTCAGATCTCTCCTGAGATGTTCAATCGGGTTTAGTCTGGGCTCTGGCTGGGCCGCTCCAGGATATTCACAGAGTTGTCCCGGAGCCACTCCTTTGTTATCTTGACTGTGTGCTTAGGGTCATTGTCCTGTTGGAAGATGAACCTTCGCCCCAGTCTCATGTCCAGAGCACTCTGGAGCAGGTTTTCATCATGGATGTCTCTGTACATTGCTGCATTCATCTTTCCCTCAATCCTGACTAGTCTCCCAGTTCCTGCCGCTGAAAAACATCCCCACAGCATGATGCTGCCACCACAATGCTTCACTGTAGGAATGGTATTGGCCAGGTGATAATCGGTGCCTGGTTTCCTCCAGACAAGACACTTGCCATTCAGGCCAATCTTTGTTTCATCAGACCAGAGAATTTTGTTTCTCATGGTCTGAGAGTCCTTCAGGTGCCTTTTGGCAAACTCCAGATGGGCTGTCATGTGGCTTTTACTGAGGAGTGGCTTCCGTCTGGCCACTCTACCATACAGGCCTGATTGGTGGAATGCTGCAGAGATGGTTGTTCTTCTGGAAGGTTCTCCTCTCTCCTCAGAGAAACGCTGGAGCTCTGTCAGAGTGACCATCTTGGTCACCTCCCTGACTAAGGACCTTCTCCCCCGATCGCTCAGTTTGGCCAGACGGCCAGCTTTAGGAAGTTCAGGTGGTTCCAAACTTCTTCCATTTACCGATGATGGAGGCCACTGTGCTCATTGGGACCTTCAATGCTGCAGAAATGTTTCTGTACCCTTCCCCAGATCTGTGCCTCGATACAATCTTGTCTCGGAGGTCTACAGACAATTCCTTGGACTTCATGGCTTGGTTTGTGCTCTGACATGCACTGTTAACTGTGGGACCTTACATAGACAGGTGTGTGCCTTTCCAATCAACTGAATTTACCACAGGTGGACTCCAATCAAGTTGTAGAAAATCTCAAGGATGATCGGTGGAAACCGGATGCACCTGAGCTCAATTTTGAGTGTCATGGCAAAGGCTGTGAATACTTATATTTACATTTGCAAAGATTTCAAACAAACTTCTTTCACCTTGTCATTATGAGGTATTGTTTGTAGAATTTTTAGGAAAATAATGAATATAATCAATTTTGGAATAAGGCTGTAACATAACAAATATGGAAAAAGTGAAGCACTGTGAATACTTTCCGGATGCACTGTGCGTGCGTGCGTGCATATATATATATATATATATATATATATATATATATATATATATATATATATATATATATATATATATATAAACATGACAATGTAATATATTAAATATATGCTCAGGCATGCAAGACATTGATATAGTTTTTTTGCGTTTGTACTGTAATATATTTAGACATCATATAATCAATGTTAGAATATAAACTGAAGTCTGTCACAATTATTAAAGCTTGTGTTATGTTGAAAATCTTTTGTGTGCAAACTAACTACACCCATTAAAATGTTTGTTTAAATAATATATATTATTATAGGTAATCCTGAAATAATTTATAAAATATAAATATACTGTTTATTTTGAAAATCAAAACATGCAAATCCTAAATATATATTTTTGCAGTTAATATTATATAATTAGGGCTGTCAATTTAACACGTAAAATCTGCGATTTATTATTTAAATATAATTGTATATTTTGTTCTATCAATGATTTACTTGTCTGCCACAATAATGTAATGCATTTTAATTATCTGGATTATTGTGTTTATAATATTAATTACATTTATTATTATTTAAATTGAATCATAGTTATTTTAGGGTCTTTCTCAGCAAATATTTATAAATACAATTAATCAGAATTTCATGTAATTCAATAAAACCTTTGAATCGATTGACAGCTCTAAATATAATATAGACCATTTCTCAATCACATAACCAATGTTAGATTATAAACTGAAGTCTTGTGTAATATTAGCTTCAATGTTGCAAGATCTTTGCAAACCAAGAACAGAATTCACATTTAAAATTTTAAACGTCAGAATGGAAATATTTCTATAGAAAGTTTTTTTCCCAACCTGTAGCTGATATGGCTTTCCTGCACGGATGAGTTGAGACACTAGGAAGTTGGTGTGGAAAAAATGCACATTTTCATCGAGGAACCCATGTAAAATAAGTAACCGGTTTGGCCTGAGGGGAGAAAAAACAAAACAAAGTGGTTACTGCAGTGAAAGATGCAGCAACTGCTGTAATAATGCATTGTGGGATTGAAATTAAATTCAACAAAAGGAAACAGTTAAAAACATATGGATCTGAGATTATATTTTGAATGCATCATTAGGTTTAGAATATGAATGTTTGTCTGAGCAGTTATCTCATGATTCGATGGAACTGGAGAGATTTACCGTCAGAACATAATTTACTTTTCTACAATACACGGTAAAAACACGAAACATATTTTAACACAAATTCCAGGCTATGTTTTGTATTTTATATAAGAAGCTAATCAGCAAGATGACATTTTGTGCCGAGAAAATGCAATGCGGCTGCAGTAACCAGTTCCCACTCTTTTCAAGGCACAATTGTCCAGGACATTTTATGAACCACACGGTTGTAATATTCAAGCAAAAACACTCAAGGTTTTAAAACTGTGGCTATTGAAGGTTTAAAATAAAATTTCACAATAGAAATGAATAGAAACCAATCAAATTAGTTTGTTAACACTTTAATCAAGTGAAAAATATAATAATTTTACTTTATTACATTTTTCAACATAACATTACATTATTTGTATTAAATGAAGTGAAAACAAAATCCTAGATCTACAACGCTAGAATGTTTTTTTGTCAAATGAAGTGCTACACAACAAATCACCACAGATGTGACATATTGCTTTAATACATTATTATAATTATTGAATTGCATTAAACATCTTTTATCCCATTACATGCATTCATTTAAATTGAGCTTTTACTTTGGCATTTCTGTGTGTTGATGTGTGCTGTGTGTTTGTAGTTTCTCACATGTCCCAGTGTGATAATTAAACCCTATTAAAATAAATATAAAGTCTGTATGTGCTGCATGCTTCAAAGCACTCTGCTCACTGTCATCTAATACACACATTCACACACCCAGAGCACATGTGATGCTCATGATGGTGTTTTCAGCATATGAGCGGCCAGCTTCACACATTCGTTTAAGCATGCAGCACATGTACATTTTAAATATATATATTTATTAGGGCTGTCAATCGATTCAAATTTTTAATCAAATTAATTACATGGTGTCCCGATTAATTAATCGCATATACAAATATTTGCTGAGAAAGCCCCTCATATCACAATTATTCAATATTTAAAAATTATATATACACATAAATATATATAAAAATATATATAAATAAATAAAATATTCAGATAATTAAAATGCATTACATTCTTGTGGCAGAAGAGTTCATCATTGATAAGACAATACAAAAAGCGACTTTAGAAAACAACGTATTGTTTACTAACATATTATTGAACATAAGCCAATCATTGGCATACAGAGCAGTTCAGAACACATCTTGAGATCCCGTAGTTCGAATTTGTGCTCCATCAAATGTTTTGAATGCATGAATGTTTTGTTTTGTCCTCTGTTGAAGGTTGTTTTGTTCACTGTATAAACTGCGCTCTGCCATACAGCTGATGTTTCATGTACTGCCCTCTGGAGTAAACAGGTGGTACTACAAGCTTCCAATTCTCAGGAATCTTCCTTATTACACTCAGGGGGCATTGCGATTAATTGCAATATTTTTTTAATAAAATTAAAATCACACTGAATTTACACGTTAAATCGCCAGCCCTAATATATATATATATATATATTAGGGCTGGCGATTTAACGTGTAAATTCAGTGTGATTTTAATTTTATTAAAAAAATATTGCAATTATATATATATATATATATATAATAATTATATATATAATAATAATTATATATATAATAATATATATATATATATATATATATAATATATATATATATATATATATATATTATTAGGGCTGTCGAATATTATCAAATTCTGTGACATTCCGCATTTTATAGCCATGCAATTTTTATGACTGGATTCAGTGATTTCATCAGTGTTATCAACAAAGTGGAAATCACAGGGCCCCTACATGGATTTATTGAAAATTATTTTACATACAGAGGTGTAAAGGCCGCATCCCCATGCCATCACCCCAGGGTGTGAATTCATAAAAATAAAAAAAATATATAAAAATAAAATCTGTGGTCTGACAGTCATTGTCTAACATTTACTCGTTAGATAACTCAAATGTTTTTGTAGTTAATACTACGGCAATGTTGGAACGGATTTTTTTTATTATACTAAAATATTTTCCAGGACATTTAATTATTTTCCATGACTTTTCCAAGACTGGAAAACTGAATTGCAAATTCCAGGTTTTCCAGGACAAATGGGAAACCTGAGTAACTTACTCATTGGGAAGTTTGTCGACATGCAGCGCCACAGATCCAGCCTCATAGCCCTGCTGGTTATTTTCAGGCACGTCCATGTAGCGTTCAGTGTAGCCAGTATCGTATGCCATCCACACCGTCACAGGAGCCCCTGCTATGGCCACCTGGAGCACACAACAAGAACTTTATCTTCCACACTTGATCGAAGCACTAATCATACAAATATCTATTATTTTAGGTTTATTATATACAAATATTTATTATTTACAGCTATTGATTTTAGGCTCAAAAAGAGTAAACGCCTCGTGTGTTGCTTATTTCCATAATGCAGATGTGAATTTCTGTTTTGGTAATTCCATTTTAAAAGCATTAAAAATGTTAAACTGAATTCATGTCATGACATTTTAGTAAGTACATGTAAAGAAATGTTCAAGCGTTTGTCTCTTGTTGATTTGAGATGCCACCTGCTGGTGAAAGTAAGTCTTCGCGTTCTTATAAATGTTTATGGGTGGGATTGAGGGATGGTTCACCAAAAATAAATGGTTTAGAAGAACAGTCACAGTGATCACATTACAGTAACTGTGTATAATGACTAACGAATATATGAATTTATTAATAAAAAATAATAAAAGTTGTATTAACTCATTTTATGTTACTTTCATTGTATTAATTAAATACACACATCTACATATTCAATGTATTGGGAAGAGAAGCTCAGCAGAACATCTCTTTTTTGGGTTCCATAGAAGTCAGTCAAGTCATATGGGTTTGCAATATCTTGAGGGTGAGTAAATGATGGAATGTTTAATTTTGGGTGAACTATCCCTTTAAAATGAAGATGTCACAATGGGGCAGCTGTGTGTCTCACCTTGAAGATGTTTGGCCTGTGAATGAGACCCATGAGAGAAAGGAAACCACCATAAGACCAGCCATGGATGGCAACACGACTCAGATCTATGAACTTGTACTTCTCTGCAACAAACTGAAGCCCCTCCACTTGATCTTCAATCTCTACTTGACCCTGAGAGAGAGAGAGAGAAAAAAAGTATAAATATATATAGGTAACCTATAGATATAGTCCGTTAATCAGTTTGAACTTAATTTTTAACCGATATTTACACTTGATCGGTTATCAGTTCTTTAAAGGGATAGTTCACCCAAAAATGAAATTTCTCTCATAATTTCCTCACCCTCATGCCATCCCAGATGTGTATGACTTTCTTCTGCAGAACACAAATGAAGATTTGTAGAAGAATATCTTTGCACTGTAGGTCCATACAATGCAAGTGAATGGTGACCAGAACTCAGTAGGACCAAAAAGGACATAAAGGCAGCATAAAAGTTATCAATATGACTCCAGTGGTTAAATCAATGTCTTCAGAAGTGATATACTGTAACAGGTGTGGGTGAGAAAAAGATAAATATTTAAGTCCTTTTTTACTCTAAATCTACACTTTCACATTAAGCCAACTGGCTGGCGCTGGTCAAAGGTGGAGATTTATAGTAAAAAATTACATAAATATTGATCCGTTTCTCACCCACACCTATGATACAGCTTCTTAAGATACAGATTTAACCCCTGGGGTCTTATGGATTACTTTTATGTTGCATTTATACCCTTTTTGGATCTTCTGAGTTCTGGTCACCATTCACTTGCATTGTATGGACCTACAAAGCTAAGATATTCCTCTAAAAATCTTCATTTGTGTTCTGCAGAAGAAAGTCATACACATCTGGGATGGCATGAGGGTGAGTAAATGATGAGAAGACTTTACATTTTAAATATTAATTGAGGGGCTTTGAACAAGTGTGTATTTCAACTAAAACTAGTCAAATTAATTTGTTGACCAAATTTAGTTTGCAAAACTGTTCAACAGAGGTTAGTGATAAATGATTAAAGCAGAAATAAAACAAGAATTAAAAATCGTTTGTAAATATGAGTTATCGGACACTTAAACAAAAATAATCAGTATCGTATCGAACATTAATAACCATTATCGGTCAGTCTCTAGTAAGCTACACCATCTATTGTGTGGTTTGACATATTTACTTTTAATTCAAGACAATAACTTGAGAATTGCATTTGAAATCAGACACATCACACCAAGAACAAAATAAAATGCATCTCATCGTTGAACATGTCTGTCAAACAACCTCTTCCTGTTTAAGTGTGCAGTTCTTTGCCAAAATATGTGGACCAGATTTCATGCCAAAAGTAAAATGTGTGGCTACATGAGACTATACTGTCAATTCTAGTTACCATTTTGTTTTTTAAGGCCCCTTCGAACTTGAGGCCTCTTTGGCATGACCCTCTTCCATCAATGACCACCACCGCATAACCCAGAGATGCTAGCGTGTTCAGACGCAGGTACTTCACACCCTTGTAGGAGTTGTTCACTAACTGCACCTAAAAATAAGAACAAGCAAACATGTTAATGTTTGTGGCGTACCAACAGGTAGAGAAGGGTGGGACGAATACCTTTAGCTTTAGTCAATATTTCATCATGTCCTACTTGTTCATTTTACTTTGTCAACTAAAATGTTTTTTTTATTTTTTTTTTTACAAAAATTATATGCCATTTTATTCAATGTGTAAAAGGACATGTATCAAACTGTAGCAGACCAAACTTTAACCAACTATATAGAAAATATATAAAATACTTACAATAATTTAAATATGTTTTAAACATTAATGCTAATGAATAAGATTAAACAACATGAGAAAACGGTCCTGAAAACCTGTAATAGCATATAATTAATATACTGAAGTATTAACTTCTTTTTACAAGTTACTCAGCTGCGAATTCCTCATGTTTAGACAGTTTAGGGCATTGATGTGTAGTGCGTTAAGGAAATGACGCATTCATAAAAGTAAGCATTTTTACTAGCACGTAACTTGGTTCAAGTTCAGCTTTTCATTCGTATCAATGTCTGAGCAGATGAAAGTTAAAATATTATGCTTAAATTGTGATGAGGAAAAACGTATTAAAAGGGTGTTGTTAGTCAAAACGCAAAGTGGAGTTTAGGTGTACAGTTGCAGAGCAACACTGCAACTTGCTTCAAAGCAAAATTCAATTAAAGTGCGATTATAGGCGGCTGTATATCACCTATTTTTCAGTGGCATCAAAAGCAGCTCATCCAATCAGTATTTACAGTCAGAATGATCCGTTTTTTTTTTTTGAGTCTTTAGTTTTTAACTCATAATGTGAAGTTGTTATTGCACTGATACCAGACTTATTCATTTATGACTAGGGCTGTCAATGTATCGTGTTACAAAAATTCACTAATGTAATAATGTCCCTGGGACCGTAATAAAAGAATATTTCTTTCTATCGGAACAATTCAAGCAAGAAGTACAACCTTTCTGTTTTCATCAGGGGGCAGTAAGCACAAATCCAGCTGTACAGGCAACAAACCACAGTTACTGACACAGTTCTTGTGTTCAAACAGCTGGATGGAATGCTATTTTTAATGCAGAGATCTTGAGACTTGTTTTTCTAAGTTTTAAACCATGTTTACCATGAAACAGCAACCTAAAACAGTGTTTATGACACAATGCAACCAAATGGAGATGCTTCAAAACGCAATCGGACATGTGTACATAGACGCATCCTTTGAAAAGCCCTTGTAATAACTCTACAGCGGACAGTTCAATTACATTTACGTTTATGCATTTGGCAGATGCATATATCCAAAGCGACTTACAGTGCACTTATTACAGGGACAATACCCCCAGTGCAACCTGGAGTTAAAGTGCCTTGCTCAAGGACACAATGGTAGCGCTGTGGGGATCGAACCGACAACCTTCTGTTTAAAAGTTTAGTGCTTTAGCCCACTACGCCACCACCACTCCCAATTGCAAAGAGTTATGTTCAATAATATGGAAATTATATATTGCCTTTTTGTATTGCTTAAAAGATTTACTCATCTTTTGGTTAGCGTCAAAGTTCCAAATACAATTTTTTTTATTCAAATTAGAAATGTACTAAACTGACTGGATTATTAAATATATAGTATATATAACATTTCTGGGTTTAATTTCTACTAAAATTAACTATATAGTTATATTAACAGTTACTGTGATAGATGTTGGTCATACTGCCCATCCCAATAATAAAGAAAACTAAATTCTTTCAAGAGTCACTTTTCATCCAAACCAACCTGTGGACCCCCGTACACAAACAGGATAGTGGGGTGTTTTTTGCCCGGTTTGAGGTTGTGCGGTTTGTACAGCATCCCGTACAGTCTGAAGCCGGACTTGGCTGGGAAGCTAAAGATCTCTGGAGGAACATAATCAGCTGGACAACCTGCACAGCACAGATACAAGCCAAACATGTTGTTAGAGCATCAGTTACTCATCTATAGTACTGCTGTGTGCATGTACACTCACGACTCGGGTCTAACCTGTCGCCTCCATCAAACTCGCCCAGAACTCCGGCACTTTGTGTAGAGGGTCGCTGTCAGAGCCCGTCAGTTTGTAGACGTGAACGCACGCCGGGGTGCTGACATTACTGTAGTGGCTAATGAACATATCAAAGTTCTAAATAAAAAAAAGGAAAGGAGGGACGAAAAAAAGACTGTCACACAGACATACTGTATATCTAACGGTCTAAGCAATAAAAAGAGAAAGGTCATGTCAATAGAAAATTGACAAACACAAATTTTTAGAACAAGATAAATAATAAATCATAATTCCCAATGCTAAATATAAAAGTAAATCATTTATTTTAACCAGTTCATTTACATGAACTGTTTGAAAGATCTAATTCACTTTAATGATTTGGCTTCTCTAGCGTGACATAAGAGAGAGAGAGAGAGATCTGGAAAAGCTATACTATTGTGAAAGTAGCTTAATTACGGTCACACTACTGAAAAATCTAGTATCTAGTCAAGTTAATAGCATGGCTACTTTTAGTTAACTACTCCCCAACACTGTTTTGTCCTGGGGCGCAGCAACCAATACAACTGGAGGGGACACGTCCCCCTCACTTTTAGAAATAAGTAAATCTGCTTCGGCAGTGGGCTAGCACTCACGTCACAGTCCCTGTTTTGATTCAGCAAATCAGTTCAGGCGAAAGCAGACAATGTGATTAATATTAATGAGCCCAACAGCCTGCCAGGCATTAGCGCGACAGACTCTGAGCTGTTGACAATATACAATCTACCTGAGACAAGACGTGAGCAAAGAGAGAAATCATCTTTGACTAATGTAAGTTAATGTTGTTAAACAGATGAAAACATTTGACATTTTTGGTAACTTTTACATCTCAGACCTCTTTATTGTTAGTCTTTTTCACTGAAAAACTGAATGACCAATTTGTCTCATGTACAACTACCAGCCAATAATAGACAGACATTTGGGATTTCTGTCATAGGGTCATGTGTATCGAGTTCGATAAATTTTAGGCACCGTCGGAATTGCCTCTAAACTATAGAGTATCAAAAAATGTCTTGTCATTCGATACAAATTTCAAAACCTAAGGGGTTAATCTCATCAACATCAGTGATAAGCATGTAGCATGCTAGATGTGCCCAAATCTAAAAGTGCCGGTGATTGGCTGTGTTTAGGCTTCAAGGGAAAAACACTAGTTTCCGCCGAGTAATGTTTAGAGACGCAGCTCACACGTAAGGCGGTAGGGTGTATGTGCCCCAAACCCCATATATGTAAAAGATGTGGAAAAGATCAAAAGTGTGGCTACATTTCACCAAGCTCGATGCCAACAGCACGCAACGCAATATTTGCGACAAGATAATTGCTGCCAAGATCGGCGACACGACAAATCTGATGAAGCACTTGACAGTGCAAGGAATAAACTTAAGAGCAGAAAGTTGCTCCATCTTCGACTGCAAGACTCTGCCAGTGCAGTCATCCTCTCAGAGTCCTGCCACAGAGCTTCCTTTAACATGCCCACCACACGAGTCCTCCTCAAACTACTGATGAATGCAGCGGTGCTATGACTGGGACTACGACAGGTAGGTTAACGTTTAGCAAACAAACCAACAATCAAAATCTGCTAACTTGTAGTGGTACATGCTTGTGTACTTGTTAAATTAACGTTTCTGTGTGCGGTGCCCAGCTTATAGTCCTATAAACTGGGACCTACGTAATGTTAGATATTGTTTGGATGTATGGCTATAGATAGCTAGCTAAATCGATGCTAAAAATGCTTTAAGGCTGACAGTAACTGATCAAGTTTAACTCACATTAAACTGCATTTATCCGTAGGGTTGGCTGAATTAACTGGTTTTCACATTTGGGATGAACAGACCTTAAAAGACATCTCCGTAGCATCAGCACACACATACCTGGCTAACAGAGCAGCTATGAGAAAAGCCCGGCTTGGTGAGTCTGACGATTTCTCCAGGAGATTTGTAGCTCACGACGTACAGGTGGTGCTCCAGGGGAGTGTCTTTTGTGCCCTGGAAGTACACTAGCTTGGTATCTTCATTTACCCAGATCTGCATGTCAAGATAAACACACAGTGTTAAGAATGGCAGTATGTGGAGGAATTGTTTGTATATCGACTTCCTGGAATAGCAGCATAGCAAACCTTTGAGCCATGTCTGGCCAACACTTCCCACTCTCCACTTGTCAAAGCCACCTCCTCCTCTATCTGGCATTTGAAATCATCTAAACACAAATAAAACATATGGGGAAAGCCATTCATGTTAGGATATGAATTAAGTTGTATCTGTGTGTGTTTATGATGGAATCTGGATAGAAACACAAGGTTATGTTTAAAGTGCCTTTATTGACCTTCTGAGGGGCTATATTCTCTGGACCACTGCTGGCAGCCGGGCTGTAACAGGCTGGTTATTCTGTACAAATGGCAGAAGCCTGATTGTGATTCATTCACCCACAAGAAGGTGATCTTGTCATTAGTTGCTTGAATGAAGGGGTAGAAGATATCGTGAACCTATTGGGAATAAGAGGACTCTTTGAGCACTACGTTCAGAAAAGCATACTACCATATTATATCTGCAGTATACAGCATGTACTGTGTGCAATACGCAATTTTTCCTGTTTTCTATATAAAACCAGAAGATTAACATTAGCCAGAATATGCAAGATTCAACAGAGCAAACTGCGCACAAAACTTTACAATGCAACATGCAATGATATAACTATTATTTATAATGCATATTATATGTTTGTATTATGTATATGGTTGTAAAATGCAAAGTATGAATTTTCACAGTTCTTTTATTTGCAATAATTATAAATAATATTTGTCTTTTAACAAAAATGTCCTGTAAATTTAGTCAATATCCATTCATTTTATTCAAATTTACTAAAATGCCATATTATGGTAATCGACAAAAATAACATTTTAGTTAACGATAAAGTGCAAAATTAAAAAAAAAAAAAAAACATACATCAAACCATAAGAACATAACTAAATATTTAAACATTTTTATGAACTAATTACAATTATTTAAACATTTAAAGATTTGTATGTTTAATATGTAAGATTAAACAACATGTGAAAATTGCCCAGAAAACCTGAGCTCCTCAAATAATAGAATACATTGAATATACTGAAGTCCGAGCTACTTTTTAGAAGGTACTACTTTTGTGAATTCCTCAAATTGTGACAGTTAGGATATAAAAGTTACGTTACGCATAGAGCGTTAAGGAAACAGCGTGTTCGTGAAGCATTCTGACTAGCACATAACAGTTCAAGTTCACCTGTTCATTCACTTCAATGTCTGTGCAGATGCAAGTTGCATTATTAAAAGGCACTCTGGAGGACTTGATTTTGATTTGTCAATGGCGCCATCTAGTGGTCTGATATCTCTGTGTAACAACTGCAAATCTGGAGTTTAAGATGTTTCAGACCACTCATCCAGGTATTGCGAGTCATCTTTCCTGCTTTCCGGATTACAATGCAATCTCAAGTAAGCTAATAAAATAATTTCAACTCAAATCAATGTTTTATATAAAATGTTTTCTTTCTTTCTTTATTGCCATCCGCGTTGATCTGATTCAGCTGCTATTAGATCCAGATATTGTTATATCAAGATATACACTTGTTTTTCTATGCCAGAAGAAACAAAATGGATTTATCAGCCATTTTGTTTATAAATATTGGTTATCAGTTTACACACAAGCACACACAAATAATTAATATTGTATCACCCAAAATTTCAATATGAGTGCATCTCTACTGTTTAGTATCTTACATTGATCCAGATGTCAGTAAGCTCATCATAGATGATGTAGGGCTGCACTCCCTCTGGCATGGCCTCCACATGCTCCTCCCACTGCGGGTCGTCCACACCCGCAGGTATAAAGAGCGCAGGCGGTAAGAGCACTAACTGCAGCTTCTGTTGACTGCGGTCCAGAAACACTGCCCAAGCACTGAAAAGAGACCATTTCAACAGACCAGTGAACCTAGAACCTTGCTCAACTGTGCCGGATAATGTAAAAACATGCCGTGTGAAAACGTGTTGCACTAGGTGTGACTTCAAACACCAAAGATTCTTTCAAACAACAAAAAATTCTATTTATAAATTGATAAAGCATTTATTGGTTGGAACTTACAATTTGCCGTCTCTTGTCCATCCAGCTCTTGCGATGTACTCGGCACCAGGAAAGAGTGTTGTAAATGGGAGAACAAGCTCTTTGTTTTGTGTGCTAACAATCTATTTAAAACACACACACACACTATAAGTCTCTTAATCAGGGCTAAAGACAACAAAAATGAGCTATGGCACTGGGCACCTACCTTGCCGTGCTGGTCAGTTTGAATCTCTGCTAGTTTTAGGCTAATTTGAGGGTTTTTACTTCCTAAAGGCATAGAAAGAATCATTAGCATAAACCGTGACAACATCTCTATTGACAAAATAGTTTATCCCAAACAAAAGTTTGTGTATTATTCTGAATACAGTGATGTGTGTTTTAAGCCATAAAGAGTAACTAGTACCTATTATATCTATTATGGTTCCTTAAAGAGACATTAAAATGAGAAACCTAGGTGTGTAAAACCGCTTTCTCTTAATCCCTTAAACGGCGTTAAGGAAAGCAGAGATCTTGTTTACATGATGTTTAGAACGCCACGTTCTGCTAAAACCCTGAAATAAACCGTTTTCATAAGTGCATGTAAACATGGTCAACATCTCAGCTCTGTTGGTCCATTCAAAGCAAGTGAATGGTGACCAGATCTCAGAAGGTCCAAAAAAAGAACATCAAGGAAACAAAAAAGTAATCCATACCACTCCAGCGATCTTCTGAAATGATATGATAGTAATGGGTGTGAAACATTTATTAGTAAAGTAAATTTATTATAAAAGTAAAAACATTTATTACTATAAATCTACACTTTCCCATTTTGATGTGGAAGTGACTTTCACATTCAGCCACCTGCTGGTTGGGGCTGGTCAAACGTGGAGATTTACAGTAAAATACAACTTAAATTTTGGTCTATTTCTCACCCGCACCTACAGTATATCGCTTCAGAAGATATGGATTTAACCACTGGAGTACCACTTGGACCTTCTGAGATCTGGTCACCATTCACTTGCATTGTATGGACCTACAGAGCTGAGATATTCTTTTAAAAATCTTTGTGTTCTACAAAACAAAGAAAGACATACACATCTGGGATGGCATGAGGATGAGTACATTTAAATTTTTGGGTGAACTATTCCCTTAACAATTCTAATTATTTACAAGTACCAATTATTAAAACAAAACTCTGTTATGAATGTGCATCTTTAAAAGTTGCTATATGCAAGACTGACAACAATTGTTTGAAATGGATACTGCAGTCCAAATTAAAAATATTAGAGAGTTGTCTACCCCTACCCAGACTCTAAGCTCATGTGGGTTACCGGAATGTTGACATGCAAATTAGCCAACTCAGCATCCGTTTTGTAGAATTTCTGGGCTTTAAGCTGTCTCCATCTTCCAAAGGCATCTCTAATATTTATCCTTGTTTTACTACGCCTCTGGTCATGATGGTTTTTAGATGGACGGCGAGGCTTTTTAGGTCGGGTGGAATCTGTTATCTCTGATCCAGTTTGTTTGCTGGCTTCCATGGCAGCAGCACACTGTGTTGTGTGCCTGCAAACGTTTTCAAATCTGGGAACCCTGTGGTGTCGAAATACTATTGGCGAGTGGGCAGTGGGCGGGATCACACAGACAGGAAAATAAAACAGAAATTCTGGCCCGGAATGGAAACTTCAAAGTAGAATATGTCGGCTGTAGTATTGTTATCGGAGAAGCCAGTATTTCAACGTTTCCATGTTTTCAGTATTTACACTAATTCAAGTATCACAAACATTAAGAACACAAAACACTAGCAATTATTGTTTTTTCCCCCCGGTTTTGATAATCACTGAGCTTCCCAGACCTCCCCTGAACAGGTGCTTTTTTGATTTGCTGACAAATTACAAATGTTCCATTGACATAACTAAAGAAATATGATTATTTACTGTACACCTTACTTTCAAACCTACGGTAAAAACATCATACGGATCTGAAAGTTTGAGTAAAGTACAACAAATATTATTTCACTCACAAACACAGAGAGAGAGAGAGAGAGAAAAAGTTGTAAGATGTTCAGAAGTTGTAATCAGATGTGTCGCATCTTCGCTTGTAACTACATGAAACAAACAGAATTTAAAAAAAGACATTCCCGAAACGAGGCCAAATACTGTATAATGTGACAAGATAACAGATCAGTGGATCTGACGCATAGATCTTAAAATAATATTCAAGAAAATGCAATGCTACCTCAGATTTCTTTTGGTCATCCTGGCAGACGGTCTCTAGTTATGAAGTAAACCAAATCACAGCTGTTGTGGTGTGCATTACCACGCAGTTACATTTTTGGAGAGGTGCATGTCCGGTTACGCCATAGGTTCGACGCAGAAGTATAAATTAGCCTTAATTTGTGAGTGTTTTTATTGTTTAACATGTGTATTCTATAATGGTTAATAAACAGGAAAATGAATCAATATCATTCTTCCTTGTGTTCTGGTGAGGCCGGTCCGTGATTCCGCACACCCGGCCCCTAATTAGTCTGATTAAGCCAGAGAGGGATAAAGGTGTCCGGAGACGGCAGTGCGACAGAGAAGTGTTATGGGCAGCTGCCCGACACCTGTATGAGTTTGTCTTGTTGTTTAAGTTTATTATTAAACTATTATTTATATTGTCAAGCCGGTTCTCGCCTCCTCTTTTCCCTTTTACATGTTCATTTAATGAAAAAGTGTGGAAACTGTATTTCACTTCTTGCATTAAACATTTCAAATCTAACTGGCAACTGTGGACATGATGGTTCCTCTGACTGAAAAACAAAATCTTAAATCCTTTTCATAGCAAATACATTGAATTTCATTTAAAGGCTGAAAAATATTGTTTAGCTACATTGCTCAGCCCTAGAATGTGAACTCTCGATTCCTAACCCTAAGCCCATGTGTGTTGTGTGAGGCGTGTTGTTACCGGTGCGTGGGTATCTGTACACATCTGCCTTCCGCTCCTCCAGGGCTGGTGAGGGCACATGAATAATCTCCACTTCTGACTCATCAACTTCCTCATACAACAACTGCAGCGTTCTGCCTCCATCTGCATCTGCAATGCAAACATAAACAGAACGACATAGGTATACAGAGGGTACACGTAACTTAGCCAGCTGAATAATGTCAACAAACCCCTCCAGGTGTTGAACAAACCTTTAGGGACAGCCGGAGACCACCAGTATCCTGTGAAGCGATCAAACTCTTCCTGAATCACAAACGTTGCAACGCCAGCAGACTTTGGGTCATCCTTGATGTTATTCAACCCTAGAATCAGAATTCAAAAAAATGTATTCACTGTGCTTTTCATATGGACCAATTTTTGGTTGGAGAGAAAACTCAAGTTTGTTCTGTTTTTGGTGTTTCAATAACAGATGATGAAAGCACCGCTTTCTCCAAACCATTTAAAAGGGTTTTGCCAGCACATCAAGTATATGCTGTAATCTGTAAACTCAATTTTGATCTTGTATAAACTCTGTTGGCTAAACAGTTAAAAAAAATAACATGTACAAACCTTCAAAGTAATACTGAATAATAAATAATAGGTTTAAAGATCAAGGTTATTTTCTACTTAAAGGGATGTTTCACCCCAAAATGAAAATTCTCTATTCATAAACCCTCATGCTATCCCAGATGTGTATGACTTTCTTCTGCAGAACACAAATATTTTTAAATGTATATTTCTGCTCTGTAGGTCCATACAATGCAAGTGAATGTGACCAGAACTTTGAAGCTCCAAAAAGGACATAAATGCAGCATAAAAAGTAGGGATGCACTAATACCTCTTTTTCTCTTCCAATCATCGGCCGATACTAATATATAGTAATATCTCATCAATCATGCACCTTTAACTTTTAAAACCTCACGCTTTTATTTTGACATTCTGAACTCTCCAGGAAGTCCTGTATGTGCCTGTTTGTTGGCAAGTTCACAGTAGTTTTATTTGCTTCTTATTCAAAATCTAGTAAGAATGCACCTCCAGTGCCATTCTAAATTCATATTAGTCAACAGAACTATTGAGCATCTACATCTGAAATGTTGTTCGTGAGTAGTGCTCAATGTGAAGGCTAAAAATAGCCACGAGTGTGTGAACAGCAGCGCCATGGCTTTGAATAAAATGCACGAGTCATATGAACTACATTAATTGTGTTTTTATGCGTTTCATTTCTTGAGCTTGACAGTAACAAACATAACTAACACATAGTATCAGATTTAGATCAGGCTCAACGGACCAATACACGATCCATCTAAAAGCTTCGGTATCGAAGCTTATACTGATCCAGGTATTGGATCGGTGCATCCCTACTAAAGTAATCCATTTAACTCCAGTGGTTAAATCCATGTCTTCTGAAACAATATGATAGGTGTGGGTGAGAAACATATCAATATTTAAATATTGATCAGTTTCTCACCCCACACCTATCATATTGCTTCAGAAGAAATTGGTTTAACAATAACTTTTATACTGCCATTATGTCACTTCTGGATCTTCAATATTCTGGTCATCATTCACGTGCATTGTGAGGACCAACAGAGCAGAAATATCTTTCAAAAATCTATGTTTGTGTTTTGAAGAAGAAAGAAAGTCATTCACATCTGGGATGGTATGAGGGTGAGTAAATGATGGACAATGTTCATTTTTTGGGTGATCTGTTTAAGTTAAAGAAATCCTTATATAATCAAGGCATGTCATCAGAACAACTGGTGCTTTACATGAATACTGTAGGTAAAACTCAAACCTTTATGACAGAAAGTCAGTCTCCGCTCCTCTCCAGTTTCGATATTAGTAATCCACAGGTCGTTATTATTAATAAACGCAATGAAACTGGGGTCACCAGGTGAGATCTTGGGGTCCATGCGTATCCCTGAGCACTGAGTCTTTATTTCCACTGGCTTCATTGGGGCGGCCTGCTAAACATCACATGTCCTTCAGGCATGAGCACACACTGCTTCACACACATACGGTACTTTTCCATTAATATTCAATGCATTTTTTACACTGATATGATAATTATGTCATAATTTACTTACTCTCATGTTCCAAATCTGTATGCCTTTCTTTCATGGACCACAAAGTTACATGCAGTTACAATGAATCAGGACTCAAGCTTTCAAGTGCAAAATCGCCATAAAAGAATCATGAAAGTGGTGCATTCAACTAGTGCGCAATATTTCAAGTACTCTGAAGTCATATGATAGATCTTGACATCCACTCTAGCTTTCCTTGAAGAGTTCACGAGAGAAGAAGTGAAGTCCAAATTGTGATTGAATCATTTCAAGTCAGATTTCTCAACGAATCGTTTGATCTGGTTCACAAAATCATCCGAGTGATTAGTTCACAAATCCACCCAATACAGTTAAGTCTTGGAATATTACACACAAGCCATATGGAATACTTTTATGATACTTTACTGGCACATTTGGGTCCGTATTAAAACTTGAAAGCTTCAGTCCTCATTCGTTGTAATAGCATGGAAAAAAGCAGCCAGAACATTTTTCAAAATTGATTCACGCAAGAAAGTATCATAACTTGGGAATGAAAATGGGTGAACGATCCCTTTAAACTGCTGACTCACAATGAAGCCATTATGGCCGCCATCACGGCAATAGAAAAGGCTGTTGCTTGCTTGGAAGAGGAAAAGACCACTTTGTGGGTGATAGTCGTAGGAAGTAATGCCAAAGACCCCTAGACGCTTCCTCTCACGGAGAAGTTCCTCCTCGCGGGAATACATGCCATGATGTGGAGTCGCCTGCAGGAAGAGCACAAACTTAAATCAAATGTTGTAGAGGGTTCCCCCCCCTTGTTGTCCAATGAATTTCAATTACATTTCCAGTCATTTGTGATTACTGGATAAGGGTTTTTAAAAAAACAAAACCGCTAAAGAATCAATCACTCATTTGTACGGCGCAGCACGGGATTTATTTTCTTGAAATAGTATTGCATGCCCTCGCAATAAGATTTTCATGCATGTGCAATAAATTTACCATGGTTTAACTCCAGTAGCCATACTTTTACAATGATATTCGTAGTGAAACCATAGTAATACTGGAAAACTATGGTAAAAATATGTAGAATTTTGTGGTTACTATGGTTTTCCTACAAATACCATAGATTAACCATGGTTTTACTACAGTAATCATAGTTTAACCATGGTATTTGTACTAAAACTATGGCAACCATGGTTACCATATGGATACAGTATACTGTTAGACCATGGTAACTTTTCATAGTTTCTAGAATGTTACTACAGTAAAACCAAGGTTTCTACACAAATACCTATTAAAATATATAACTACAGCAAAACAATCATTGTCACAATGATTGAGATTATGCCTTTTCAGGCATAATCTCATTAAATATGTCCTTCAATGAAGTAACTTCATAAAAGAGCATTCTACTTGCGTTAAGTCCAGGACAATCTAGTAAAATGCGTTTGACAGATAAGGGAATATTACAAAACATACATAAGGTTGGGTCTTCACCTTTAAGCAAAAAAGCATGGGTCAAACTTGTGTGACCCATACGGCATCTGGTGTAGACCACTTGATCAAGTCTAGTTTTAAAATTGATAAAAAGTCCGTTTGTAATTTCCGGATGAATTTCATACAATTTATTATTCTTGCACATATTCCACTCTTCTTGCCACTTATTTAAAATATATCGGTTAATAATCGGTCTGATATCTGAGGGAGGAATTTGACATTCATTAACTTCCTGATTAAGAGCAAAAAATAATACTGAAGAACTGATTTAGTAGATAATCCACTTTGGTTAAGATGCAGTCCACTAAAGGATGATCAATTTTTAAAGTGTCCATTGCTTGAAGGCAAGATTTAGAGTCTGTAAAAATTATAGAATTTTTTTGTAGTGTATTTTCAATATGCTCCAAAGCTAAAAGTAAAGCACATGCCTCAGCAGAGAAAATTGAGCACTGTTTTGGAATATGGAGTGAGAGCTTCAATCGTCTATTTTGAAGTGAAGGTTCATTGGCTTCAATGTACAAACTTTGCACTGGCGAAGTTCTAAATGCTCCCAAGGCAAGTCGTAAGCCCTGATGATGTACTGAGTCCAGCATCTGTTTATATGATTCTCTGGCAGAGTCATATATTATGCTTCCATAGTCCAGCCGGGAACGAATTAGTGTTCTATAGAGTCTCAAAAGAACAATGTAATCTGCTCCCCATTTTGTTTTTGCCAATACTTTCATTATATTCATAGCCTTAAGACACCTGTTTTTTAGCGATTTCAAATGAGGAATGAAAGTCATTTTGTTGTCAAATAGAAGACACAAGTACTTGATTTCCTTAACAACATTAATCGGTTCTCTATTAATGAAGAGTTCAGGATCATGATGAAGGAATCGTTGGATACAGAAGTGGGTACAGACTGTTTTTGATTTAGAAAATTTGAATCCATTTTCAACTGACCACTGATATATTTTGTGAATACATAACTGCAGTTGCCTTTCAATTGTACTCATGTTCTTCCCTCTATAACAGATGCAGAGATCATCCACATATAGGCTGCAGAATATATTAGATCCGATGATATTCTCAATGAATGTCTCAACATGTGATTTAATAAGGATAACACAACTATTAGTAGAGATTTCCAACCCAGCATGCAGGTACACCATCCTAAAACCAGTCACACTCAAAATTATATTAAATGATTAGGTGATGAGGTGGTGGTGGCGTAGTGGCTAGAGCACAGGGCTGCTAATCAGGAGGTCGCTGATTCGAACCCCATGGCCACCACCATTGTGCCCTTGAGCAAGGCACTTAACTCCAGGTTGCTCCGGGGGGATTGTCCCTGTAATAAGGGCTCTGTAAGTCGCTTTGGATAAAAGCGTCTGCCAAATGCATAAATGTAAATGTAAATGATTAAAAGACAGAAGGATTTTGCAGGTCCGATTCACTGAAAAGGGCTAAATAGTTCATCGGCTAGTGATGTGCGAATATCTTGCACATGCAGCGCGAGTCTAGTCACATTTTAAAAGTTAGTCTCCCATTCAGCTGATGAAAGCATGCTGTGTGCTCATGAGGAAGGATTGCATCAAGATGTAGACTGGAATGCAGGTGCCGCATGTTGATCCAATATGGCGGCGCGGTAGCACGCAGCGGCCACTCCGGATCCAAAATGGTGCTATTTTTGTCACTTAGCCCGACTTTTACGGCACAAGGACATCGGAGCAACCGGTGTTCTTGTCTACCATTGCCAGACACTGTTAAAATATAAGATTCACGCAACAACCAAGCTGCATGATGATCTGCAGGAGTTGCTACATGAACTCGGCTTGCTGCGGAGACCAGGCCTCCAGTCCTCGGAGTCACCTGATGCCAGTGCACAGGGGAGGGGACGTCGTAAGCGGTGTGCGAGGAAGCGAAAGCTTGGCAAGAGGGTGGGGGTCCATGCTAGGCTAAAAACAAACCCTAGCCGGCCGGCTCTCCCGTCTAACCTGCTCTCAAATGTTTGCTCCCTGGACAATAAACTGGACTACATCCGACTCCAGCAGACTACGCAGCGTGAGCTTAGAGACTGCTGCATCTTTGTTTTCACAGAAACGTGGCTCAGCAACAGAGTTCCGGATGCTGCCATTCAGCTAGACGGGCTCGCCTCGTTTTGACAGAAATGCAGCTCTGTGCAGTAAGACTCGCGGTGGTGGCTTGTGTGTTTACATCAACAAGGAATGGTGCAATGACTCTATGCTAGTCTCTAGTTACTGCTCATCACTGGTGGAGCTTGTGACTGTTAGATGCAGACCTTTTTATTTACCACAGGAATTCACCCCTGTTATTATAACTTGAGTTTACATTCCCCCCAGCGCTAACGCTAAGGAAGCGCTCTGTGAACTGTATGGGACTATGAGCAAACTGCAAAACACTCACCCTGACGGACTGTTTATTGTCGCTGGAGATTTCAACCATGCGAATCTCAAGCCAGTGCTCCCAAAATTCCATCAGTATATGGACTTTGCAACGAGAGGGGCGAACATGCTTTATCTTGTTTACACAAACATCCCAGTCACGTACCTGCCGGAGCCCCCCCACCCCCACCTCGGCTACTCGGACCACATCTCTGTTATGCCAATTCCAGCATACAGACTGCTCAGACGCACAAAACCACTCCAGAAGCAGGTGAAAACCTGGCAAGCAGGAGCCATCTCTGCCCTTCAAGACTGTTTTGAGTAGACTGACTGGCACATGATCAGGGAGAATGCAACATATGGCAAATCTACCATCTTGGAGGAATACACAGCATCAGTGATCAGCTACATCAGCAAGTGTATTGATGATGTCACCTTCTCGAAGACCATCACCACACGCTCTAACCAGAAGCCGTTGATGACTGCTGAGGTGTGTGCGCTGCTGAGGACCAAAGATTCTGCCTTCAGAGCAGGCGACAAGGCTGCCCTAAAAACAGCAAGGGCCAAACTGTCCCGGGCCATCCGAGAGGCAAAGCGCGCACATGCCCAGAGAATTCACAATCACTTCCAGGACAGCGGCGCATGAGGCAGAGTATCCAGGCCATCAACAACTATAGGACAACATCAGTTACCTGTGACAAAGATGACTCCCTTCCAGATGCGCTGAACGACTTCTACGCTAGGTTTGAAGCACAGAACGACGTGGTGGCGAGGAAGACCACCCCTCCTCCCAACGACCAGGTGCTCTGTCTTACCACGGCTGATGTGAGGAAAACTACATAGAGTCAACCCACAGAAAGCTGCTGGACCAGACAACATTCCTGGCAGAGTTCTCAGAGGATGTGCAGACCAGCTGGCAGATGTTCTGATATTTAGCTCGCAAAGACGCACGAACGCATAATATACTGCACGCGCCAAGGCATAGTGGCGTGCACGCAATAGATCATGCAGGCACAGAGTACACTCTCCTAGCTCTTTTCCTAGTGTCTTAGTATCAGCTATTACCAATGAGTAGAAAATAGCAGGAAAAAACCCACTTAATGAATTTCGTAGTGGGATTACACATCTTGCACTACATTTTAAATATCCCGGCACATTCAGTGTTCACAGTGTGCAAAATCCCCTAATTTTTCACAGACATTGACCAAAAAAAAATTTAAAAAAATGGCACGTCAAAAAGGTTGCCGACCCCTGGTCTAAAATTACATTATAGTAAAACCACGATTTATGCCGAAAAACTATGGTTACTACAGTCTACAATATAACTACAGTAAAACCATGATTTACGCCAAAAAAAGAACAAAAAAAGGGTCTGTCGAGTTTACTTCTATAGTAAAAGGCATGTTTTCTGCTAAAAATAAACATTGTTCCTACATGGTTACTACATTTTATTACAGTATAACTATGGTGCATTTGCGAGGGAATGCAAAACTATTGTGAGGGTAGGCAAAACATACCACGAGTGAACGCAAAAGATAACACAAGGATAAGATAAATCATGTTTTTTAACTATAAATAATTCTTATTTACATTATTCATGATGTTAGCCAGAGGGGAACTGGCCCCCCACAGTGAGTCTGGTTTCTCCCAAGGTTATTTTTCTCCATTAACCATAATCTTTTGGAGTTTTGTGTTCCTTGCCACAGTCGCCTTCGGCTTGCTCACTGGGGTTATTAATACAATTATTATTTAATTATTTTTAAACACTATAAAGAATCATATCTTATCTAATTCCACAACAAGGCTCCAAACAAAAAAAATCAATTAAGGAGCCACTGGCTCCTATGGGGGAAAAACAGGCGCCAAATATTTTCATTTTTAACTCCTTCCATTCCTTTTCGTCCCGCAGCTCGCATGCAAGAAAAACAGCACGTGCTAACAGTGTAGTCTGTGGAGCATTCTTCGCAATTATGTGATCACGTGCATTTTTTATGCTTGTTACTGTCACCGTGTTTTCTCACAGTCTCTTTTTTGAAATGGTTAGTTCCTGCAATGAACTCCGTTTTCCCCGCTATTTCTTTGATATAAACTTTTGTAATGTATCTCGGGAAATGTAATGCAAATTTTAAATCCAAGGGAGTAAATTTTTACTGTCGCCAATGGCGACCTTGACAGAAATTACACTCGCAAATAAATTTATTTGGTCACAAATGCGACCATTTTTAGTCGCAGTTTGGAGCCCTGCACAAGGATGATGATTTATCGACTTTATAGACATTACATTTTTATCGTCTGTTAATGCTGAACTTCTGTAAAGCTGCTTTGAAACGATGTGTGTTGTGAAAGGCGCTATACAAATAAAATTGACTTGACTTGACTTGACAAGGGCATGCATATCTATTAAAGAAAAAAGGTAACACTTTAGTTTAGGGATCAGACATTAGACAGTAATGAATTACTAATAATTGGACTTGCAAGAGACTAGTTACAAACATGTTTGGAATGATAAAGGAATTTAGAAAGCCTTAGTTCGTTGCATTCTTACCTTTGCATAATAGCCTCTTTACATTTGTTTTTTACTAACAATGAACTTGAGGTAAAAACTAAATATACCAGTTACTAGTACGGTGCAAAGTAAATCCTTTATAGGTTTTCATTACACTATGTGTATGTGCAACTCTTAAGTAAAAAATATAGAAGGCAGAGACTTTTGATGAATAGTGTAAGATGCTATTTGGACCCCATATTAAATACTACAAAGCAGTATAGGGGCATCACTTTAAGAGTCCCACAAACACACTACAACATCACCTACCTCTAAACCCAACACTAACCTTACCTGCTTTGTTGAAATACTATCTGCATTCTACAAGTATTTCATACTTACAGTATAAGCCTAAGAACCTATAAGTTAAGAACCTATAAAAGGATGTATCATACTAGCTATATGTTTTGTTTTAGATAAGAAATTCATTATGACAAAAGCAAATATAAAGGGGCTATTAAGCAAGAATAAGAAATCAGCCAATAAAGGCTTAATAAATACTTTATAATGCCAGACATGTGAATAACTAGTCACTTACAAGTGAATATATTAGTCAAGAATTACTGTCTAATTTCTGATCCCTAAACTAAAGTGTTCCAGAAAAAATACACACCCTGTCCTCTAAAGGACTTTGTGCATTGTCAACCAGTATAACAGATTCATCGATAAGAAAGATACCTGAAAGTGATCTAGCATCTGTTTCCATGATAACACCAAGAGGGCTTCTTTCCGTATCTTTTTTGGAATTTCAGAGTACAGTAATGAGTTTTCTCTGCTCCCATAAGGCATTCCTGAGTGTGACAAAGTGGAAACATTATAAAAAAAAACATTTAAAACAAACATTTTTTAAAAAGGTATAATTTTTATTTGTCAAATGACAGTCAACATTTTAAATTATCCATCAATGTTTTTAAAAATCAGTAAATGGTAATATTTTTGTACACAATCACCATCACGAACTCCCAAGGTGTTCCTTCACAAACCCCCGTTTGGGAAAACCTGATTTAAAGTACTATGTAATAGGAAATGCATAATTTGTCTCGTTTACATTCAAATTCATGGTGCTAATGTGCTAACAACACGCTAGCAGCATATCAAACAAAAGTGTGAATGGGCACTTAAAAAGTATTTGAGTAGATTTGAGTCATTTGTAGACGTAAAAAATAAATAATTGCATGGCAAGTTCTTGGAACATGCAAACGATTGTACAGATGTAGGTCGTTTCCAACAGTTCAGTAATAATGCTGCACACTGGTGTGTTCATGTTGACTGATCTTAACTAACTGAAGCGGAATTAGTTGTTGGACTCTATGACACCCCCAACATTGACATGGATCAATGGCAATAAGGAGGTGATTAGCAGCTGGTAAGAGGTTTTCCTGAAAGTTCATTCTAGCAAGCTTTTAGGAACCACCAGAACAAACACAAAACACTGTCACTTTGGCTAGAGTTGGTTCTAAATGACTTCAAACAAATTAGTTCTTCGATTTTGTAGGATGTGTGCATGGAACTTAAGAGTCATTAGATCGGGAATCCGCTTACACTGGACACTTTGTGTTTTTCATACTGTAGATTCAGTAGTGGGGAAGCACTGCCACTGAATTGTGTTACAGTAAACACTGTCAGAGTATTTAAGTATGGTGTTCTGTCCACATGCCCCAATGAAAATCAAGAGTTCACTGCAAATTTGCGGCAAATTCGCCACTGACAATTTTACATGCAAATGAGCTTTGCGGCAAACTGTCCATTGTTGCCAAAGGTTTGTCAGAGATTCACCAATACTGGCGGAGAGCTGCAAGCTTCTGGCAAACATTTGCAGCAAGTCAAAAGCATGTGAAAATAATGAGCGGCAAATTTGCTGCACATTTGTGGCATGTTTGCAGCTAGTTTGATTTTTTTGTCAGGTGTGCAAAAAAAATGCATGTTCAAGAACCGTTAATGACAATCATTTGGTTACATTATTTTGAAAATTAAAAATGATATATATAACCGGTTCTGTATAAGATACCAAGGTAGTAGAGGCGGTGTGAGTGAGGGCCTGACTCATCATGCTTCTGAACAAACTGGAAGTCATATGGCGCCTTGTTTATGATCATTCCAGAGTACTTGCGGCTGCCATGAATGATGTCACGCAAGCCATCCCACGAATGCTTCTCCACGAAGAACTGGGATGGAACGTCGTCCATTTCCACAACCTCTGTGCTGTCTGAGATGTCATCAACTGCAGTCATTCTGACAGCTGCAAAACTAAACATGGCAGCAACCCATTAGACAAACGGTCAAGAGCAGTTTGATATTAAACTGGAAAAATGTAAGAAAGAAAGTAGCCATACCTTTTCCAACTACCTTCGGTTTCGTCTTCAAGTTTCACCCTTTTTCCTCTATACATTAACCAGCACACAACCCTCAACAAGATCTGGCAACCTGCAGGATGGAGATGACAAACACTTCTTTTCAAGTAATCATGCATTTGTCCCAAACAGTGATATTTTTTTGCCAAATGTAATGGCATATTAACTGTTAGGGCTAGACAATATGGCAACAAAAATTAAGTCTCTATATTTTTCAGCCAACTGATGATATTTCACATATCTCAACAATTATGTATTTCCTCTGATCTGACAGAAAAGAATTTTCTATTTTAATCAGAGGAACCATTATTTCAACAAAACGGCCATTGTAGCCAACTAGATTTAAAATGCATAATGCATGAAATAAAAACGTAGTAATCCACATTTTTTTCACTCTAAATGAACAAGAATGATATTTCACCAAAATATAACAACATTTAAGCAACAAACAGCATTATTTAACTCATTACATATATTTTTACTCAAAGATCTTTTGCGAATGAACAAAGTGCACAAAAGTTTCACTCACTTATTTTTTGGAACCCAGTTGAATATTATTATAACACTGAATTATTATTGTGTGGATCCAGTTAAGTTTATTATTATAATATAATACTGAATTATTATGAGTTTAAGATTTGTTTCATACAGTAGTAATATATTCTGTCGAATTTACTTCACCTTCACTTGGAGCTTTTATTTTGGCATATAGAATATAGAAAGTGCCGTGTGAATTTGACCGTTTAGCTCTACAATGTTCCTAATAACCATACCTGCCATCACACCGGATTTGACCAGGTTTCTCACGTTTATCCACCCCTCCTCCCGCTGTACTCCTAATTTACAATTTTTCCCGATAAACTCACAATTTTTCGCATCCACACTTTGTTCATGAGAATGTATTAGACCTCCAGGTTATTAGTATTATTTATTTAGTTTTAACATCATGTTAGCAACCAGGCTATTCACATGGCATATTTTAAGCAGACACTTAATTTATACAAGATAAAAACTGTAGAATCTATTAAACAAGTCTCTGTATAATAGTGTTGCCTGATAGTTCCAAAAGTTTTACAGTTCAGTAAAATGTGCTTGATGGTCATTGGGGTTTGGCAATATACATATGGAAGGATCTTCACCAGTCAGTAAAAAACACACGTGTCAGTCTTGAATGGCCCAGTCGGCATCTGGTAAACACTATTTGGTCATGCCTAGATTTAAAATTTTGAGTCATTTATTTGGATCCTGTGGTTTATATCGTATAATTTATTGCTGTTGCACTCATTCCATTCTGATTGCCACTTGGTGATATACGAGTTTATAAATGGCCTGAGGACAGTGGGTGGAATCAGACATTCCGAGATCTCCAATTTTAATGCCTCTTTTGCAGCCATATCTGCTTTTTTATTTCCTGCCAGACCAATATGTCCCGGCACCCAACAGAGGATAATGTTGGAATCCTTCTTCTGTAATCAATGTATTTTAGTCAAAATGTTTATGATTATGGGATGATCGGTCTCCATGGATTCAAGTGCTCTAAGGCAAGATGGAGTCTGAAGTGATTAAAAAGTTTCCTCCTCGACCCTGCTCAATGTTTTCCAGTGTCAGTAGCAGCGCTCGGGCCTCAACTGTGCAGATAGAGCTCTGTTCTTACATATGCCATATTGTTGATCTCCAATCACTGCTGCTGCTGATACACTTATCTATTTTGGATCCATCCATGAACGCTGTACTTTGGAGTGGGAAACTACATTTCTGTTCCAAGAATTCCTGTTGATGCACGTTGGGAAGGGTTTCTGCCTTTTTTTGTTGAGTCAATACCATAATAATAGTTGAATTTTTCAAGGCCCAGGGGGGAACAGGCCAAAAATTATACTGTCTTATGTTGTCCAGTTTGATGTTCAAATTCTCCAAGAATGGTTTAATCCATATTCCAAAAGGTTTGATCGCTTTAGCTTCATACAGATAAAAAAACATTCTGGTTGGAATACTGGTGTAAAGGCCAGATTACTTAGATTTGCTTTGAGTTTAACTGCATGTTGTAATGCCAGTTTCAGACACCTATTCTGGAGGGAAGGTTCACAGGCTTCTATATAAAGGCTTTGAGTGGGACTTATTCAGAAGGCTCCAAGAGCTAGATGTATTCCATGATGATGTATTGTGTCAAGTGTTCGAATGTATGACTTCCTTGCCTGACCATACACAATAATCCTGTAATCCAGTCGGGATCTAATTAATGTTCTGTAGAGATGTAAAAGAACAGTTGTGTCCGCACCCCATTTTGTATTGGCAAGCACTATTTAAAAAAAAAAAACAAAAAAAAAAACACAACATTTCCCTCAACATCTTCATATGTGGGATAAAGGTGAATTTATTATCACAGACAAGGCCTAAGAATTTGAAATCATTCACTACCTTAATGGGTTCTCCCTCCATACTCAACTCTGGGTCAGGGTGTAAGGATCGGAGAAGGCAAAAATGAATGCATACTGACTTTGTTTTGGAAAATCTGAATACGTTCTTCATTGACCAGTTGTTTATTTTATTTATGCATAGTTGTAGCTGTCGTTCAAATATATTAATGTTTTTCCCCTCTATAGCATATGCCATACGTTGTCAACATACAAACTTAAAAAAATGTGGGGGGGGGGGGGGGGGGGGGGGGGGGGGTCAATAACTTTTATTATACTATTAATTTTGATGCTGAATATAGTCACTGAAGGAATTCCCCCTTGTGGAACTCCTAGCTCTTGTATTAGACCTCCAGGTAGGAATCATCCCATTTTTAAATATGAAATGATGCATCCCGTATCGAATCAATACAGGGCATGATTTGTCCCGTAATCTGGTCAAGGCAAAATTGTTCAAGATTGCAAATTTAACATTAATAGAAGTTGGACATTTTTCATATGGTGGGTAAGGGGTCGTCTGAAAAGTCCACACATTGTGCTGAAATTTGCTGATACTCTCAAGGGTGTAGTAAGGGACTGTCTGAAAAGTCCACACATGACAAACTGTGGATTTTTTCAAATGAAAAACATAAGGTTCAATATAAGATGTTTAAAATTTACACCAATTCAACAATATGAATACAATCACTGAGTCATAAAGAAAGTAAAGGTGAAGGAAAAAATACATACACAGTAAATAAAAAAAAAAAAAAAAAAAAAAGTTACAAAAATATACCAACACAGATGTATAGCTACATAAATAAGACGATAGTCGATAGTTTTCAGCATAAAAGAAATTATATTGGCTACACTTTTTATTATGTATTCCTCAAAAAGCATTTATTTCTAAAACGGTGAAGGATGTTTTAAGGGACAACCAGAAACAGAATGTCTTGGTATTATTAATCTTCAATGTAGTATTGAACTACCGCAGCCCCCACAAAAATCTACTTAATCTATTTTTCACAATTCAATGTTGACAGATATGCTAATAACAAATTTAGTGAAACACTATAATAGTTTGGCTCTACCATGCAGCATTTTGTATTAATAATTGGGTGTGCTCTTTAATATGTAAAGAAACACAAACCTCTAACTACACATTATTTCCATATAAATGTACACTCACCTAAAGGATTATTAGGAACACCTGTTCAATTTCTCATTAATGCAATTATCTAATCAACCAATCACATGGCAGTTGCTTCAATGCATTTAGGGGTGTGGTCCTGGTCAAGACAATCTCCTGAACTCCAAACTGAATGTCAGAATGGGAAAGAAAGGTGATTTAAGCAATTTTGAGCGTGGCATGGTTGTTGGTGCCAGACGGGCCGGTCTGAGTATTTCACAATCTGCTCAGTTACTGGGATTTTCATGCACAACCATTTCTAGGGTTTACAAAGAATGGTGTGAAAAGGGAAAAACATCCAGTATGCAGCAGTCCTGTGGGAAGAAATTGCCTTGTTGATGCTAGAGGTTAGAGGAGAATGGGCCGACTGATTCAAGCTGATAGAAGAGCAACTTTGACTGAAATAACCACTCGTTACAACCGAGGTATGCAGCAAAGCATTTGTGAAGCCACAACACGCACAGCCTTGAGGCGGATGGGCTACAACAGCAGAAGACCCCACCGGGTACCACTCATCTCCACTACAAATAGGAAAGAGAGGCTACAATTTGCAAGAGCTCACCAAAATTGGACAGTTGAAGACTGGAAAAATGTTGCCTGGTTTGATGAGTCTCGATTTCTGTTCAGAATTTGGTGTAAACAGAATGAGAACATGGATCCATCATGCCTTGTTACCACTGTGCAGACTGGTGGTGGTGGTGTAATGGTGTGGGGGATGTTTTCTTGGCACACTTTAGGCCACTTAGTGCCAATTGGGCATCGTTTAAATGCCACGGCCTACCTGAGAATTGTTTCTGACCATGTCCATCCCTTTATGGCCACCATGTACCCATCCTCTGATGGCTACTTCCAGCAGGATAATGCACAATGTCACAAAGCTCGAATCATTTCAAATTGGTTTCTTGAACATGACAATGAGTTCACTGTACTAAAATGGCCCCCACAGTCACCAGATCTCAACCCAATAGAGCATCTTTGGGATGTGGTGGAACGGGAGCTTTGTACCCTGGATGTGCATCCCACAAATCTCCATCAACTGCAAGATGCTATCCTATCAATATGGGCCAACATTTCTAAAGAATGCTTTCAGCACCTTGTTGAATCAATGCCACGTAGAATTAAGGCAGTTCTGAAGGCGAAAGGGGGTCAAACACAGTATTAGTATGGTGTTCCTAATAATCCTTTAGGTGAGTGTATAGCTTATTAAGAAACACGTTATTATTAACTAGTATATGGGATAATGTAGCAGCAAAATTAACAGTAATTCCAGTACAAATTCAGTAATTTCAGTAGAAAAGAAGATCTCTTTTTTTTCAATCAAGTTGTAAAATATCAGCTCACTTTTCATTCACACAGTTATTTTTTTGGAACCCATTCAACTTAAATATTATTAGCATTTGTAAACAAATAATATATTATAATAGTAATATATCTCAATAGTGCACCGTTAACTTTTAAACCCTCACGCTTTTATTTTGACAGTCTGACCTCACCAGAAAGTCCTGTAAGCGTGCCTGTTTGTAGACAAGTTCACAGTATTTTAATTCGCTTCTTAATCAAATTCTGGTAAAATGCACCTCCAGTGCCATTCTAAATTCATATAAGTCAAACGAACTATTGAGCATCTACATCTGAGATGATGTTCGTGAGTAGCGCTCAAATATTGCGCACCACATGAAGGCTAAAAATAGCCACGAGTGTGTGTGTGAACAGAGCAGCTGGAGCTGCGCGTGCATTTTATATATTTACTTATTAAATACAGACTTTTGTGATTCACAGAGCTATCGCACGTCTTCAAGCAGCTTTGAATAAAGTGCACGAGTCATGGTGCATGGCATTTTATGGCTCTTCTATGTCATTTTTTTAAGCTTGACAGTAACGAACATGACTAACACACGGTATCGGATTTGGATCGGGCTCGTCGGACCTTTACACGATCCATCTAAAAGTTTCAGCATCGGAGCCGATACTGATCGAGGTATCAGATCGATGCATCCCTACAGCGAATCATGAGCCCTGCACATGTACAGAAAAACAAACGTTGTCCGTTCACTCTGAAGCACACAAATACGAGTATTAATTTACATGTGATGCTTTTAATTAGGGCTGAACGATTAATTGCATTTGCGATAATATCGCGATATGATAAAACGCGATTTTCTAATCGCAAAGGCTAATATCTGTTTTTATTATTATTTAATTTACAATTGTTATATTGTGTTACCTTTGATTTACCTAAATATTTTCAAAGAGGTACAGACAGGTTATTTGCTCTCCTTTATTTTTCTGCACTTTGTGTGTAATGTTACTGACTGGAGAGATCAGGAAGATGTGTGTATATTTTTTATTTATTTAAAGACTGTCTAGAAGTTCACAGATGGCGTTTAAAAAGTGCAATCCACATGTTTATATATCATGTTTCTTAAAGTGAATTATTTGAAAAACTTAGTGTGGTAAAGCCACAGATTTTTTTTGTTATATATTTATGTTCTGATGTTTACAAGATTGGAAGTTCAAATATACTATTGTGATTGAAGTAGTTAAATAAAAATGTCATTTATCAATTCATGCATCATCTCATCATTCTCATGTCATCATAACAGAGGTCTGGCTTCCAGGAAAGAACAGTTTCATACAGAAGACAAAGAGCTTAAAAAATAAATCGCATATCGAATCGCAATATTGGTGAAAATAATCGCAATTAGATTATTTTCAAAAATCGTTCAGCCCTACTTTTAATCGCATATGACAAAACCGTCAGCCTTAAGAATTATGAAATTAGTATAATGTCACAATCATTGGGCAACATATTGACCCCCCCCCCCCCCCCTTTAAAATCATTGCAACATTCATGGTATTGAATGCAAAATCATTGGTATAATAGCACAAATATGCAATACATCACCCAGCTCTAAGGAAACACAAAAGGAGAAGTGAAAGAATTTTCATGCAGAATTTACCAAAAATTCTAAGTAAATGTTTACAAATCTTTTCAGCGCTTGTGTTTATTTTAAGCCGTGTCATTAGACATGTCGCACCTTATTTGACATCACTGATGCCATACCAGCCATCGATACAATATAGTTTCTCACTTATCATAACAATGGTTGCAGCGGTATATCGGTTTCATGATATATCACGGTATGAAAATGGACAGCTATCACACCATGTACATTTGCTTATCTACGGTGTTGAAAAATAAATGCAACCGGATGGAGAATCTCACCTGCGCATCTCCTTTCCTCAAAACTGACGAGACCAATATCAATTCTAATAATCCTATTTTAAAGCTCAAAGGAGGAAGTCAAGTAGAACCTCTCAAACAGTAGGCAGTCTTGACATGCCAAACAGCACTGAGGAGGAAAAGAGCAACACTGTGATATGCGCTACATTTTCTTTTTCATTATACATCATTTCCTCCTGTGTAATATGAATGTATTGTTTGAATTATGTTTGAAATTAGGAAACAAACGGGATAATAATGGGCTCAACTAAATATGCTCTTCAATTTTTTAAAAAAGGGGGAGAGAAAACTTCCTGTAGATTTTGTTTTTGACTACTCCACCAGTATGGTGTTCACTTTACAATTTTCTCCAGGATTGTCTCCATGTCGATTGTTTTGTGCCATAGGGACAACAAATAAATACATGAAACAACCATTCATAGCTCTGCATATTCAGCTCTTTCAAGAATATACCTTCTGTGCTGTCATTCGGAGAATATGTGCCTCCAAGCAACGCCTCAGAAATAAAAAAAACACTAGCATGAGGAATGTTCAGTTGTTATCAGAGCTCTGTGAGACAAGAGAAGTTAGTGACAGAGTGATGTCACTGAGGAGGAAGTAATATAGGTACTAATGATCCAAACAGCAGAAGATGATCCATGGACCCTTTTCACAGACGTATTATGACGCACTTCCACCTTATTAAACAACGTAAATGTAGCACACTTTTTCATATTTCCAATTTTAAAAAAATTATAATTTTGTTGTAAATTTATAACATTGAACTTTGTATTATATTTCCCAGGAGTTAGTTTTAAAAATCAATTTCTCTCTTCTTAATGCCGTTATCCAGCGCTCTATATTTTAGTTGGCATTTTCTTTTTCTGTTGGAGCAAAGGATAAAAAAAAAAAATTACATTAGTTTTTGTCTACCATACATTCAAGTTTATCCAACTATGACTCTACTTCCACTCAGCAAACCCGGATATGTGAAAAGGGTCCATTGTATCTAGAGGGTGGGGGAGGTCCTGGCTGTTTGAAACACCTGCAGTTCTGCATAACCTTCTGAAGAAATCCAATATTAGCAACGACTGGCTAAGGTTTATTTTGAAAGGGTTAATAGTGGTAAAACTCAAAACTGATGACCTGAATGTTACTGGTTCAATCCCTGCAAGGAATAAGTCATGAACTATCGACAACTGATATGCACGATTTACACATGGTCAGGAGCTGGTGTACATTTTGTTTGTACTGACTAACGTTTTGAAAATATGAAAACTTTCATGAATCTGAAAGGCTTTACGAATGATTTAAACAAAAAAATATTTTTACTCGTGTTTTATGAATGATGGCCACAATTTTTAGGAATCCTTTTGGATATTGTGTAAAAAATGCTGAACCGCCTAGATGTGAATACATTTTCCAAAATGTGCAGAAAAACAATGAATTGCTCACTTCAGGTGAAGACATTTTTTCCTTCTATATGAACACATGTGCATTAACTACACTCAAAACCCTAATAAGTTAATTGCACTCATATGATTGAGTAAACTCGTTCCCTTAACTTGGTGTTTATATACTGTAGAATGTACTTAACTCTGCAAATGAACTAGATTTGCTATTTAAATAGTTTTTTCTACTGTTGTTAATAATTTGAATTAAATTAATTCAATTTTAGATCAAACAATTGCACAGCTCAAATAAAGACGATAACTGATTATTAACTGATAGTAATTAAACTATTCTCCACAGAAATGCATCTAGATCTCTACTTCAGCTGCGAAGGAGAACTGTGATCATTTTAACAGGGTCCAACTTGACCAAATGGGACACTGATCAACCTAATGGTGACACCACACGAAACAACTATTTGAAACAAAACACAAATAAAACTAGAAAATTGCTAAAACCTCTGAATAACAACTATTTAAATGTTCACTTTGACCAAGGAATCATAATTAAATCATTGAAGTGCAGTGATATTCCCCATAGCCTTGTACTGATCATTTTGAGTTATTAACACTTAAAATCATAAAGGAGTATTCTGGAATCAATACAAGTTAAGCTCAATCAACAGCATTTGTGACATGTTGTTGATAACCACAAAATTAATTTCAACTCGTCCATCTATTTCTTTAAAAAAGCAAAAATCAAGGTTAAACGTGGACAATTTTTGGAGGGTTTAAAAGACAGAAATGTGAAGCTTATAATTTTATAAAAACAAATTAATTCTTTTGTTAAATCTCATGTATTATTTGAGCTGTAAAGTTGTTTAAAATCTTCATTATTACAGTCATTTTAGGATTATTGACAACATCATCATGGCATAAAATTGTAAATTGTAAATTTGTAAAATTGGCTATAACTTTACACAGAAAAGGTTAGCAAGCGATTGCATCACAGTAAAATCACGTTAACATGCATATCGTTTGTTTTGTGGCTATACTTTTAAAACTAGTATTTTAACGTAAAAAAATTGGCCCCAATTCACTTCCATTTTAAGTGCCTCACTGTAACCTTGATTTTTGCTCTTTTTAAAGAAAAGGAGGGGCAAGTCAAAATGTATTTTTCTGGTAATCAACATTATGCCACAAATGCTGTCGATTGAGCTTAACTTGTATAGATAGGGCTGGGCGATAAAACGATATCAATATTTATTGTGATAAAAAAAAACTCCATGATATCGACGGTAAGCTTTTGAGTAATTTTCTATATTTAGCCTGTGTTCTACATCTAGACATGTGTGTTGCTAAAAACACTAGCAGTTTGGCTTTCTTATTGTACGTTTCCACTGGCGCTTAGTGAGCGAATGCGAGACTGTATGAAGCTGCTATTGCTCCCGATACGCAGGTTACCGCGTTACGGATCCGGACCCCAGATTGATTCCATCTTGACGACGTTTACGCCCTCTCATTGTCTCTAGTGAGCAGTACCGGATACATCATATCTGACCTTTCTGCGCTGTATTCTTGAATATTTTTCTCTAGCACTGAAACACGCTTCACTGATGCCCTGTCCCGATGATCCGCACCCACTTCCTCTTTTCCCCACATGTGAGTAAATGTTGCGGGTCCTTCTCGCCCCCGCTCCGTATGGGACTCAAACCGATGTCTCCGGCGTGGGAGGCGGGTGCGCTAACGAGGAGGCTAAAGGCTACAGCCCCTAGCGTCAGTCGCTAGTGCACCACTTGAGGTCAGGAGAGTGAGGTTTACACACAGCACAGCTATTTACCAGCTGGCTCCCGTTACACTCACCACCCTAAACCTCACTCCCATCCGGGACACGGCACCACTGTTGCTGGTCCTTCTCGCCCCCGCTCCGAATGGGACTCGAATCGACATCTCCGGCATGGGAGGCGGGTGCGCTAACGAGGAGGCTAAAGGCTACAGCCCCTAGCGTCAGTCGCTAGTGCACCACTTGAGGTCAGGAGAGTGAGGTTTACACACTGCACAGCTATTACCCAGCTGGCTCCCGTTACATAAACATGAGGTGAGTGTTTCCAGAGCGCCTTCAGACCTTAACGTTTTTTCTTTCTAAATTTAGTTTTATTAATCAGCTTTCATCATCTCTGACAAGGATGAAAGACAAAACAATTACTAGTTTGTAGCCTAATCTTTCTCACTTTAATGAAAATAGAAAAATGGTCCGTTCAGACTTTTACATTTTCAAAAGTTTCTCTCTGGAGATACCCCTGAACCCCCATACAGTATCATTCCTCAGTCACAAGGGCTTCTATGCCCCCATACTTGGATATCTGTATGTAAAGAAATATGAAAATAATTTTAATGTAAAAAATAATAATAAATATATATATATATATATATATATACACACATACATACACACCTTCATTACACCACTGCATTGGCTGTGTCTGGGCCCCCAACGCAGATTTGTAAAGACTATTTAGACATTTTGTTTTCTCTTCTTTTTTTGGAAATTAAAAAAAAACGTGCAATGTGTAAATGCAATTGAATATCGTGATAAATATCGATATCGAATGATATGAAAAAGAATATCGTGATAATATTTTTTGCCATATCGCCCAGCCCTATGTATAGAACACGGAATATTCCTTTTCAGTCTACGGATTTAAGATTAATATCTTTAATGAACCTTACATTTTTGAATTATGAGTCCAAAACTTGACATTTGAAGTGATACTTAAGACAACTTGATATTTCAAGTAATGAACATTTTAGAGTTTACCATGTATGATAGAAACACATTCACCTAATAAATCCCTACATGTGCATCAAAAGTCATGCGACTGAATAATTAGTTTATAACTGGACTAACCAACGGACCAATATCAAAGAATTTCAAATGTTGCCCAAATATGTGCCAATTTCCCCAGAAATGATGATACTGTTCTCTTGAAAACATGGAATTGAAATGCTTCATTTGCAAATTCTTGTGATATTTTAAATTGTCACAAAATTCAATTTGCTTGGATGGAAACACAGCAATGGGTGCGTTCGAATGTTCAATTTGTTTTAGGCATCTTAAGCAGGTTCAGAACGTTTATCACTAATGGCCCACTATGTAGCAACAAGCCGTTTTAATCGGTTTTTTAGCACCTTTTGAGTTTTATTAGACCCTATTAATGGTGCGGTCAAGTCATGTCACAATGATCGTATTTACGAGTTGAGCGCACATGAATGCCACCGCAAAGTTGTAATTACGAGTGGGAAACTCAGGATTTTCTGAGTTGATTTGTTTTGATTTATGAATCCTGGCGTAAGCAATGTTTCATTACTGGTTCGTTATTATTATAGGTAATGATTTCGTTTTACCTGAGGATTTTGACTGTGTAGTTTAGCTTGATTGCATTTTTTGTTAATGAAGTATAATGATGAAACATGAAAATAATTATGATAATAAGACAAGCGTTTGCAACAAAAGTGCATTTTACATCACTATAAGTAGCCAAACTTTTGATAAAATAGATAAAGCATTCATTACACACCTAATAAGTGGCACTGATATTGATTTTGTTGCATTAGTGCTAGAGAAAGAAATTTGAAATTACAAAACTTGTCCACTCTTTCCGATTCAAATCACTTGAACGCACTTCGAATCGTATTTTGCGAGTTCCATCTTCGTAAGTACGAACCTTCTAGGAGGACTTATGGTGCGTTCACGTGCTATGGTAATTATGGTAAATACCAAAAGCCGACGTGGAAAATGCACATGAACACCCCCTCATGTGGTATTTTCCACTGGGCAACTCGTAGGCTGCGTCCCAATTCGCCTACTTATACTACGACCTAAAAGTATGTACTCTTTTTTTTGAAGAAAATGTACATACTTTTGAGTGTGTAGCAAAAGAGTATGCACGTTCTGGGACATACTACGAAGACGTCATGCAATGGAAGAGAACGTGGTTGCCTAGTTACGCACACCGCGACAGTTAAACAAACATCGTCGTTGGCAATGCGCCAGTTAATGAGGCGCTCAGTGTCTTCATCGGACCCTACAAGATAAACACGGTACTTTTTTTGCACAACACAAATCCATTAATATTATGAGACAATAAAATATAACTTTAATTAGCGCTAAACGTTTAAGTTTTTACACTTAAAAACTGAGGGCGCATCTCCGCTGCCGCATCCGGCCGCCATGTTTGCATCATCTCAAAGCTCCTCCCACCCGCACGCAATGGGTTGTGGGCAATATTAGCCATTAGAGTGTGCATCGATCTGCACTTCGGATTCTGACCGGAAATAGTAGACCATCCGGGTATCTTTGGAACACTCATTTCAACATACTACGATTTGGGACGTACTAATTCTATTTTCGAATACTATTTAGGACGGATAGTATCCGAATTGGGACGCAGCAGTAGAATATTTTGATACACGAGTTGCCGAGATGAGATAACCTTTGACCTTTTCAAAATGGCGGAGAACAACGCGAGAGTGTTGAATGGTAAGCATTGTACAAAACCAAACCTTTTTTGCTACTGTTAGCTAGGGGTGGAACGGTACATTCGTATTGAATCGAAACGGCGCGGTCCGGTGCACGAATTTACACGGAGAATACACGTTATAAAAATAAATAAAACTCTAAATAGCGATAAATTACACTCTATTCGCGTTTGGTGTGAACGCAGCATAATGAACAGGCTGCGATGTCAAGATTGCAATTGTGTGTGTGTGTATCTCCATCTTTTTACCACATTACGACAACAAAAGCACTTGAAGGCAACACAATGGTAAATACCAGTTCACAAGTGGAAAATATCATATTTACCATAGCACGTGAACGCACCATTAAACGCCCGTGAATAAAATGTATTTAAAACATTTCATTCTAAATCACCTACGTTCTTTATTCCTCGCTTTTTTATTGCGCAAAAACGTGTTCGGTCTGAACGGCTCCTTACGCCTAAAATGTAGCACACATCTGACGCCCTATATCTGCGTACTAAGTAGATAGCTTATAATGGTTTGAGACAGAGCCATTGTGTTTTTAGCTTCATTAGCGCTGAATGAACAGCCTGTACTACCGGCTAACGCACATTTACTCAAGAACGATGTGGTTTATGTGGAATATGTCTGTCATGTATGTGTTATGTTTCTGTGTTTTATGTGATTTGAGTCACAATTAGCTGATGTGTGTAAATAACATGTTTGATCAGACAGATGTGTTTTGTCGGTGCTAACAGTTAGCCGAGCTGCTAATGGACCAAGGCGAAAGGAAAGTCAAGCCAATTTCAGGACTACACCCTTTAAAATACATTAACACGTATGGAGTATAATTTTTAGATGTCACACTTCATATAGATCCAGGAGTTACGTATAAGAATACAATAAGTACATGATCTCCTGTTCACATTATATCTATTGCGCTATTCACCAGCATCAGCTGATCTTTATTCAGTCAAACACAAAAGCACCTTCATCAGTTCTTCATCATCACATGCATGACACACGATGATGATTTTGAGTAAGTGTCAGTGATTATGAGAGATGATCAGCTGATTTCAGGTCTGCTCGGCCTCGGCTACACACGGGCCCCTCACATCAAACCGCCTTATTGTTATAAACACTATCATTGAAACTCTGATCAAATCACACGCCAGTACTTACAGTTAGACCCTCAAAGATCCGCTCTCATCTGTGATGTGTTGGTTTCTTAAGCGCTTTTGTTGGTAGAAACAGAGTCCATTAGCCTGAGAGCAGCACAAAGCGACAGTCATGAGTGTTGATGAAAACCAACCGAACATCAGCAGACACACCGGAAGAGCTGCCGAACACCTGCTTCCGCTTTCTGTCTATTGAGAAACTTAGTCATATAAATAGCACTAATAACGAAAATATATATAACAAAAATAAAATTATTCCTATAAAAACTAGAAATTAACTAGTTTTTACAAGTTTTATTTGTGTAATTAGTTGTTCCTCGTCAGCAGAAATATAAGAAATACATAAAAATCTAAATAATGGTTATATTAATAATCATAATAATAATAGAAATTATATTATATTACATTGCATTATATTAATTATATTATATTATTTTACAACTAAAATAATCTAACTAGAATATCATAATATTCGATAAAAAAATAAAATTAGCTTTATTTGACTGGACTTTGAATTGCTCGAACGCAAATCTCAAGAACATCCTGTAATCTGGTGCAATTTGGATATGAATATACGCGTTCTTAAGATCTATTGACGCAAAAAAGTTCTGTTGGCGAATGTGCGATTAGATGTGTTTCTCTCTGGGCGGATGTGTGATATGATCTGTCTCTGAGTTAACGTTTTGAATGTCCGTTTTCCAAGCGCGCCGTTCAAGTGTCTCAGATCTAAAATTGGCCGAAGCCCGCCACCTTCTTTGGAAAAATAAGGTTGTAGCTGTAAAAACCTTTGCAGGCTTGGCAGCTCGGAACAATCTATATAGCATTTTTTGCAAGGAGATTGTGAATTTCTGCACGTAATACAGGCATGTCCCGTGATTGAAACGTCTAGGACAAAACGCTGATGAAGCAAAGCAATCTGCCTGCGAATTGGATCGAATACTCGTGTTAGGTCATTTTTAGCACCCAATCTAATATGCTCGTGAGCGCACTCATGTTACGGAATAGCGGGCGCTTTATATTTGACACTAATTGTGATAGTGTGCCGCTCACCATTGGTAAGCAGTTGTGCACAGTGTGTGAAATGGGGAAGCAAGGCAAAATCTCAAGAATGACCTGAGCCAAAGTTAAGTACACTAAGGTATGGTTTATGAGCATGCAAACATAAGGGAGAAGAATTGTTTGTATGTGATCATTATGAACAGAACCCAAAGAGGGCTCGCTTCAAATGTCACAGATGCAGATAGGCCGGAGGCCACTGTCTTTCTGCGTTTTGATGAGAAAATAAATAGTTTTGACATTATCTCTGTGCAGTGTATGGGGAAGGACCCCTATTGTGTCTCTCACAAGGAGATTTACTAACTCAGAGCGCAGAGTGGGCATGTCCTTCACTGTAACGTGGAGGATAGAATGCTGTTGAAGCAAGGTGGCTATGTCGCAAACCAGAATGTATAACTTCCATTTTTTTAACACCCTGAAAAATACTCTGTAACGCACGCCATGGCAGAAGAGCTGAATGGCTTTTATTGTAGGTTTGAAAAGCCCACAGTCACACCTCTCCCCCACTCCACAACAATCTTCAAACAACCACCTTCCCCCTCTAACACGCTGCCCCCCCCCCCCCCCCCTCTGACCCTCATCTGCACTCAAGATCTGTGAAGAGGATGTGAGCCACCTCTTCCAAAGGCAGAATATCAGGAAGGCTCCTGGCCCTGACGGTGTGTCACCATCCTGCCTGAAAATCTGTGCAGACCAGCTGGCCCCCATCTTCACACAGATCTTTAACAGATCACTGGAGCAGTGTGAAGTTCCCTCCTGCTTCAAATGCTCCACAATCATCCCGGTCCCCAAAAAACCCTCCATCTCTGGACTAAATGACTACAGGCCTTTCGCCCTGACATCTGTAGTCATGAAATCCTTTGAAAGACTGGTTTTGGCCCACCTGAAGGACATTACAGGCCCCTTGCTGGACCCTCTGAAGTTTGCCTACAGGGCTAACAGGTCAGTAGAAGATGCAGTCAGCTTGGGACTGCATTACATCCTGCAACATCTCGACGCTCCAGGGACATATGCAAGGATCCTGTTTGTGGACTTCAGCTCGGCGTTCAACACCATCATCCCAGACATCCTCAGCGCCAAACTCACCCAGCTCACTGTGCCAGCCTCCACATGTTAGTGGATCACAAACTTCCTGACTGACAGGAGTCAGCAGGTGAGACTGCGGAACATCACATCCAGCACCCTGACTATCAGCACTGGCGCCCCCCCAGGGGTGTGTGTGCTCTCCCCACTGCTCTTCTCCCTTTACACCAACGACTGCACCTCAGGAGACCATCCATCAAACTCCTAAAGTTCGTTGACGACACAGCGGTCATCGTCCTCATCCGGGACAGTGATGAGTCTGCCTACAGACAGGAGGTTGATCAGCTGGCTCTCTGGTGTGGTCAGAACAACCTGGAGCTTAACATGCTCAAAACAGTGGAGATGACCGTGAACTTCAGGAGGAGCCTCCCTACTCTGCCCCCCATCACCATACTCAACAGCCCTGTGTCTGCTGTGGAATCCTTCAGGTTTCTGGGTTCCAGAAGTTTCTGAAGTGGTAGCCCAACACTGACACCATCATCAAGAAGGCCCAGCAGAGGATGTACTTCCTGCGCCAGTTTAGGAAGCTCAACCTAAATAACAAGCTGCTGATCCACTTTTACACAGCCATCATCCAGTCTGTTCTCTGCACCTCCATCACTGTCTGTTTTGGATCTGCCACCAAAAAGGACAGGAGCAGACTACAATGGACAGTTAGGACTGCAGAAAAGATCATTGGTGCCAACCTGCACTCCATTCAGGACTTATAAATTTACAGAGTCATGAAACGGGCAGGAAACATCACTGCAGATTCATCTCACCCCGGACACAACCTGTTCCAGCTTCTCCCCTCTGGTAGGCACTAGAGAACAATGTACGCCAAAACCAACAGACACAGAAACAGTTTCTTCCCACAAACCATCACTCTGATGAACAGCTGATTTCTGACTCACAGTGTCAGGAACAATTCCTGTGCAATAACCCAGTAACTCTGTCTCTAATCAGCCACCTATTTACTGGTTACTACTTATTATTTATTCATCATTCTCTATTTCAGAGCTGTTCATACTGTTCATATTGTTATATTGTCATATTGTATATACTGTATACCAATCCACCTACCTCAAGTCACAACTCCTGCACAAAATGACTTATACTATTTATTCCAGCATCCTTTGCACTATGCTTCATCGCACTGTGTACATGTATGCATGTATGTGTACCTGTATATCACATCCACCTCCGACATGTACATAATAATGATAGTAATAATTTTACTCCTGCATCCTTTGCACTCTGATCACTGCACTATTTGTCAATATGTCTATATTGTTTTTGTTCATAGTGTGTATATTTGTGTTGTCTACACTGTAGCCTGTGTCTGATTTATTTTATTATTGTGTTATAGTATTTTTGTATGAGTAAGCACATCGTTAGCAATGTACAATCCTGAGTCAAATTCCTTGTATGTGTACACATACCTGGCAATAAAGCTGATTCTGATTCTGATGTGACCATATAATGCGTGGGTGGGCACTGAGTTTTGTGCAGATGTTGAAGGGAGCTGCCATTTATAATACAGAGTATTTTATGTAGAGTGTGGGTAGATTTTTCTCTGAGATGCCCAGAAGCACGCAATGTGATGGCGAAATGTGCGAATGGGCACATATAGCTGCCAGTTATTAGACGGGATCTTCTCACTCAGAGTGCGTCACGCATCTGTGCACAGTGCTAATAGTGTAAAGGCTCGAGCGAGCTAACAATAGACACCAATCACCCCCGGTTATCATGGCGAGTGAGTTTGGTTGGAGAGGAAGAAAGACCTTTATTAGCATTAATCGCACGTCAGCATCCACTATGACGTACGTGTGCTATTCAAGCAAATCAAAGAAGCGTTGCAATAAAAACTGACTCGTTCCCAGTGAGAATAGCGGGGAAGTGCGAGTTGAAACATATAGAAAAGGCTAGGAGCTCTAGATTCCTAAATGCTATACTTCCAGGGGGATTCTTCCCACTGGGGATTGACAGCACTATTTGCATCACAATACAAAAACGCAAAAATTTGCCTGAGGACGGCAACACCTCCAATATGGGTGCATGCAGAGTAGGGTGCTCGCCAGGCCTCAGTAAGCTCTGTGTGAACCTCAGGGAAGAACGATACTGCTTTCTGAACCACGGTCTTTTGACGGCAGACAGTGTGCAGGAATCATTAATTCAGATGAGAATTTTCAGGCTCGACAGGAGGCGACCACTCAAGGCCGAGTGCCCACACAATGACGTGGAGTAACCTTTTATCGATGGCCAGTGTGACCTTGTTGGGGGGAAGGGCTGCAACATCCTCCATGGACAATTCTCCAATGTCTGATGCTGTGAGGGACACAGCATCATTACGGTTGTCAGACCCACCAAATACTACAACACCTTGCTCATTCATAGAGGAGCCGGAAGTCATCACGTGTGTACTGCATTGGCATCAATAGGGAACAGTGTGGACATTAATTCAGTATCAATTGCATTTATTTGTACAGCTAGTGCTTTTAATAACACATACTGTTTTATATTTGATTTACAGAGAACATTTAACTTTTGTGTACAATGTTTATAATGTATGTCCAAATAAATATATTTATTTGTATTGCATGTAGTTCTTTTTGTATTGTACATTTTATTGTGTGGCTGCTAATATATCGTTATTTCCTACACAAGAACAATAAATTCAATCTATCAACAGGATCAGTTGTTCAGTCAACACTAAAACATTTAATGTGGGTTATAGCATTTAGATACAGATATTATGTATGTAAACTAACAATAAGAAAGTTAGATTGAGCTTACTACACAGTCATCTCCCACAAAATAATTGTATTTTATCCGAAAAACAGCAGAATGTCTCATCACCTGTAAATCATGAGCATCCTGCTGCCTGGACCTCCCCTGTATCTGATCTGCAGTAAGTACATCTCAGCAGGCCCGCATTAATGCACGGGCTTACTGGGGCTGAAGCCCCAGGGCCTATGAAGACAAGGGGCCTATCATAAGCCAATAAAAAAATTACATTGTTTTGTAGTTTGTCGAATTTTCTGACAATCACTTGATATTCATGTTTTTGGCTGCTGATTGATCCAATTTACATGTGACCCACGTGGGAAGCATGATATGACAGCCTATCAGAATGTAGAGAAACAGTTGTAGCATGCGTTGTCGTCTACTCTAGTAGTCTATTCAAATTTATGCTTATAGTCACTCACAGAAGAGAGCGGATAGCTAAATCAGAATGTCGGGAAAGAAAAAAGTTTGAGAGTGGTGCTCATAAGCGAAAAATATTGTGACAGAAAGAAAACAGTGAGAAGGAATTGTTAAAAAAGATTCCAAAGCTGACAGGATTTTTTTAAACCTGCAAATGAAGGCGAGTCGAGCTCATTAAGCGGAGCACCGATGAACAGTGCAGAGGACAAGCAAACAGGCGGGAGACCGTTAACTCGCGCTGCAGAGGACGGGGACAGACAGACCGGAGGACCTTTACCTCGCTTACCTGGAAAAGAGGAGGACCAGGTGCGGGAAGAGCAGTACTCGGGACCCCCCATAAGAAGTAAAAAATAGACTTAGGGGGGGTCCCCTCAGATATTTTAGCTTATTAGCTGATTAAATGCATGAAATAGATACGGTAAATTTCGTGAATTAATTATTTACAATAATTGATATTAAATTTGTTTATAGGCTAGTTGCCATGTCTCTTCTAAATGTAAACGCCCCGCCCCACATCTAGAGAGCGCCGTATTTATGCGGGATTCACTCTTGAAATAGCAATGATTGACATTGATAGCCATAGCATTGTTTGTTCCTGAATAAAGCAGCCTTTTTCACTGAAATGGTTGAATAGTCTGCTGACTGACTTACTCATAACAGTCCTTTCCCGCCTCCTACTGGACGTAACTAACGTTATGTACAAATCGTATGCACTAAAATCGTTGAAAATTCCCCACCAACACACACACTGTTTTGTCACAATTTATATGTTTAATATCTAATAAACTAGTTTCATGCATTTAATTAAGTCTTTTGGAACAAACATTATTATCACAGTGTCACATTAATCATCCAGTTGTTTTTAGGGTAAATTCTACATCGGTAAATAACGCAGCTGTGGGCCATTGGAAAGGGGCCCCACTGCACTGGCATATCAATTGCCTAGAGTTGCTGACTGTTTTCTTTGCCCTGCGGAAGTTTCTCCCATTAGTTTGGGACAAACATGTCTTAATCAGGTCAGACAGCACCACTGCGGTAGCTTACATAAATCTCCAAGGCAGCATACTCTCCCGCCACATGTCACGACTTGCCCAGACCTCTGGAACCTCCACGTCTGACCCCTGGACGGGACGCGGAAGATCTAGCTGATCTACCACCTACCGTCGTAGACGCGATCAACCAAGCCAGGGCCCCTTCTACCAGCCCCTTCTACCAGACGCCCTAAAGTGGCGCCTGTTCGCAAATTGGTGTTCTTCCCAAGCTGAAGACCCACAGAGGTGCGCAGTTAGGTCAGTGCTCTTATTCCTATAGGAGAAGTTGGAAGGGAGGCTGTCCCCTTCAACCTTAAAGGTGTTGCTGCTATCTATACTTAGTCATCAGGTTCCTAAGAGGCGCCCGGAGGTTAAATTCCTTCCGGCCAAGACTGTTCCCCTCCTGGGATCTCTCGGTGGTCCTCGCTGGTCTTCAGAGATCCCCCTTCGAGCCACTAGAATCAGCCGGACTCAGGGCCCTCTCCCTAAAGACGGCCCTGCTGATCGCTCTGGCCTCCATCAAGAGGGTCGGGGACCTGCAAGCTGTCTCTGTCAGTGACAATTGCCTGGAGTTTGGTCCGGCAGACACACATGTGATCCTAAGACCGCGACAGGGCTATGTGCCCACGGTTCCTACCACACCCTTTAGAGACCAGGTAACCTGCAAGCGCTGCCCTGGGAGGAGGCAGGCCCAGCCCCTTCGTTGCTGTGCCCGGTACGTGCCTTATGAACCTACATACACCGCACGCACGTCTTCAGGTGTTCTGAGCAGCTCTTTATCTGCTTTGGCGGACAGCGGAAAGGGAACACTGTCTCCAAACAGAGGCTCTCCCACTGGCTGGTTGACGCCATCCTTTTGGCCTACCACACCCAGGCCGTGCCCCCCCCTTGCGGGTCAGGGTTGAGTCAGTCTTGTCCCGTGTTTTCTCAGGTCCGAGCCGGTAGAACTTGGTACACGCTGACGGTCTGACCAGGTGAATCGCTTGCGTCCAGCGCCCTTTCCCTCGGCCGAGGTAAAACAGTGCACTTTTCCCTCCCAGGAGATCCCACTAACTCGGCTCACTGGATGACATCTTCCTAGCCCTGTGGGTCAGCAATTCATTGGAGGAATTCGCCGACCCAGTCCACTGCGGGTATCTCAAATCTACCCTGCACTGGGAAAGATGCTCCACAGATCAGGCCTCCTACACGGACTCCTCCTGTGTGTATTTTCCGCGGTACGGTCACCTTACGAGCTGACCCGTGTCTCCCTTAGGCAGTTCCCGCTGCCCTCTGGTCGCCGTGTTGTAGCATCTCCCCCCTCTTCGAGGCTTGATCTACCACTGCGCCATTCTTTCCCACATGTGTCTGAAGAGGCCATGTGATGTATTTTGCCACGGTAGCTCCCCCTTCCTGGGCAGGTGTGGTCTCCGCAGGTTCTTTTCCCCCTGAACGAATAGGAAAATGGGTAAGACCCCCTTCCCACGATGCGGTAAGGGCCCCAGCTGTTTGGCTCTATGAGAGAAAAATAGAGTGAAAAGAGGCCCAGCTACTACCAGGTTGGCAAGCGTCGCCTTGTTCTCCTGCTTGGGTAACTAGAAGGATTCTGACGTCTTTTATGGCTCAGCGCATGGCGTGATTTGAAGTGGACCCCTAGTGTCGCTTCTTCAACACGACGTCGAAGTGAGCAATAGACGGGGAACGTCTAGGTTACATATGTAACCTCCCGGCCACGTCGCTAAGCCGAGCCACTGAGGTGGCCGGACACTCCCGGCTCCTCAGAAAAATCCTGAATGAACTCATAGTATTTCCTCGCCTTTATACCCGTATGTCCGGGGGCGGGGTATGCAAATACTGTCTGCCAACTTCTCATTGGCCTTTTTTCATGCATCAGAGGCATATTCGGCGCTCAAGAGAGACCCCTAGTGTCGCTTCTTTGACACAACGTCTCGTTCCCTCCATCAGGGAACAGAGGTTACATACGTAACCTAGACGTTTTATCTTCTGATAATGTCTGATCTTCTGTAAAGCTGCCTTGAAACGATGTGTGTTGTGAAAGGCACTATACATATAAAAATGACTTGAATTGAAGGCGCTAATAGGCTACATAGATTTTCAGGTTAGTCTGCTCAGGTTCTTCCATCGATGGATGGCCATCATCCTCAAACCCACAATCATTAACAGATAGGCGGAGAAGGACAATATTGCCACGCTATAATTCTGTGATCATTTGTTCTCAAGTTTTTGACATTTTTAATGCTGCTTTAGTACATAACATAACAATTGTTAACGCTTAACCGGAAGATCCACCCACATTGCCGCAAAGCATCATGGGACTCAGGAATATTGTGGATAATTAAAATGATACATTTAAAATCAGTCTACAAAATAACCTATTTATCTATTTACGTTGATACGTATGAGTTGACGTCTGTTAGGTCAGTAAACGTATGCACACAAGTTCAACTGACAAGAAGCATTCTGTGTCAATATAGCCTTGCTTGTATGATGGTAATTTATTTAATTTTGATATTTTTCTTTAGTGATATGTGATTGTTTGTTAAATATGTGCAGTAAAATATGTGAATGTGTAGTTTTGTCGAGTTAAATCTCTGTTACAGAGTTAACAAAGGGTGACAACTTTACATTGGAAATATTAAAACCCATTTTAATGCTGCCTTCATGTGGCATCAGAATTATTCTACTTCACACTTCTGAAGTGGTAATTATGAGTACTATTGTTGTCAGAAAGAACAGGAAATATGGATGACACCAGGTACATTCATACATATTCATTGAGGAATGTTTATTTTGACAAAATAATACATATCACTCACATGCATCTAAACCAACAACATGTTTACTAGATCCAATACCCACTAAACTACTGAAAGAAGTGTTACCTGTAGTGGAAGAGCCTCTTCTCAATATTATTAACTCGTCTTTATTTTTAGGTCATGTTCCAAGAATATTTAAGCTGGCAGTTATAAAACCTCTCATTAAGAAACCACAATTAGATCCAAATAACCTAGCAAATTACAGACCCATCTCAAATCTTCCATTTATGTCTAAAATATTAGAAAAAGTTGTGTCCGCTCAATTGTGCTCTTTCTTGCAAGAAAATGATATCTATGAAAAATTTCAGTCAGGATTCAGACCGCATCATAGCACAGAAACTGCGCTAGTTAAAATTACAAATGATTTACTTTTAGCTTCTGACCAAGGCTGCATCTCAATATTAGTTCTACTCGATCTTAGCGCTGCGTTCGACACTATAGATCATAAAATACTCTTGGATCGACTACAAAACTACACTGGTGTTCAGGGACAGGCATTAAGCTGGTTTAGATCGTACTTATCAGACCGTTACCATTTTGTCTGTTTAAATGGGGAAAAATCAAAAATAACGTCAGTAGACTATGGAGTGCCACAAGGATCTGTGTTAGGCCCTCTATTATTCTCAATATATATGCTACCACTTGGTAAAATTATAAGAAAACATGGAATTAATTTCCACTGTTATGCTGATGACACTCAATTATATATCTCATCACGACCAGATGAAAACATTAACTTATCTAACTTGACAGAGTGTCTTAAAGATATAAAATGTTGGATGACGCGTAATTTCCTGTTATTAAATTCCGATAAAACGGAGGTATTACTTATTGGTCCAAAAAACTACCCACAAAATCCCTTACAATACAACTTTAATTTAGAAGGATGTCCTGTTACATTATCCACTACAGTAAAAGACCTGGGTGTTATACTAGACCGCAACTTGACTTTCGAAAATCATATTTCATCTGTTACGAGAACAGCCTTTTTCCACCTTAGAAACATTGCTAAGCTACGTAACATGCTATCTGTTTCTGATGCAGAAAAGTTAGTTCATGCATTCATGACCTCGAGACTAGATTACTGTAATGCTTTATTAGCTGGTTGCCCTGCATCCTCAACAAACAAGCTACAGTTAGTCCAAAATGCAGCCGCTAGAGTTCTTACTAGGTCAAGAAAATATGATCATATAACACCGATTTTATCATCTCTACACTGGCTACCAATTAAGTTCCGTATCAATTACAAAGTATTACTACTGACCTATAAAGCCCTAAATGGTTTATCTCCGGTGTATTTAACGGATCTTCTATCGCCATACAATCCATCGCGCTCTTTAAGATCACTAAATTCGAGGCTTCTGGTCATACCTAGGATATCTAAGTCCACTAATGGAGGGAGGGCGTTCTCACATTTAGCTCCTAAACTCTGGAATAGCCTTCCCGATATTGTTCGAGGCTCAGACTCGCTGTCCCAGTTTAAAACTAGATTAAAGACACATCTCTTTAACCAAGCATTCACATAATGCTAACTTTTTATACTACTGCTGAATCAGTTATAATGCATTAATATTATGAACATCAGCTATGCTAATTATTTCCCATCTGCTTTTCTGCTGTTATCTCGGGACGCCAGTCCCGAGGTAAATAGCGTTCGTCAGCTCCAGTTTGTATCCAGCCTCTCACGGAGACTTCAGATGCCCCATCACCATGGACAAGGATCTTAAAATGGGATACATAGACTAATTATTGCCAACAAAAGCCTTCATCAGCCAAACAAGGACAATTGCATCTAAGTGAACTTCTGGAATTTAATCAAGGATGGACTTCAAAGACACTGGTCACTAATCTTGCAGTTCAAACACATTCACTGTCTAAATACTGACCCTTAGCACTTAATAAGTTTAATAATTTTTTAAATTATGTTTTTTGACTATAAATAATTCTTATTTACATTATTCATGATGTTAGCCAGAGGGGAACTGGCCCCCACAGTGAGTCTGGTTTCTCCCAAGGTTATTTTTCTCCATTAACAATCATCTTTTGGAGTTTTGTGTTCCTTGCCACAGTCGCCTTCGGCTTGCTCACTGGGGTTATTAATACAATTATTATTTAATTATTTTTAAACACGATAAAGAATCATATCTTATCTAATTCCACAACAGGGCTCCAAACATAAAAAAAATCAATTAAGGAGCCAATGGCTCCTACAGGGGGAAAAACAGGCGCCAAATATTTTAAATTTTTTTAACTCCATCCATTCCTTTTCGTCCCGCAGCTCGCTAACAGTGTAGTCTGTGGAGCATTCTTCGCAATTATGTGATCACGTGCATTTTTATGCTTGTTACTGTCACCGTGTTTTCTAACAGTCTCTTTTTTGAAATTGTTAGTTCCTGCAATGAACTCCGTTTTCCCCGCTATTTCTTTGATATAAACTTTTGTTATGTATCTCGGGAAATGTAATGCAAATTTTAAAATCAAAAGGGAGTAAACTTTTACTGTCACCAATGGCGACCTTGACAGAAATTACACTCACAAATAAATTTATTTGGTCACAAATGCGACCATTTTTAGTCACAGTTTGGAGCCCTGCACAAGGATGATGATTTATCGACTTTATAGACATTACATTTTTATCGTCTGTTAATGCTGAACTTCTGTAAAGCTGCTTTGAAACGATGTGTGTTGTGAAAGGCGCTATACAAATAAAATTGACTTGACTTGACTTGACATGGAATTTTTGTCAAATACAAGCTATTTTCACGGTGTAAAAATGTACAACATGCATAGAATAGTTTTGGATATACATAAATGAATATGATTAAAATGGCAAGCGCTAACAATTATCTGTATTTAGAAAAAGTAACAAAAACTGTTATTCACTACAGAAATGTAAGTTATTTACATAACTATTGATTTATGAGACCGAATGATATCCACCACCATGGTCTTTTACCCTGAATGATACCATTCTACTGCCTATCACAAGACTTAATAACAACAAAGTCAGCTGACTGACATGTAATATATAATAAAACCGTGGTTGTTTTTTATTATATATTAACATCAGGGTAAGCCCACCTTTTCATCTTGCCTGGAACACCTCAGCTCATCCTGTGCGACAAGGGAAGGTGACGGTCATCATCTGGTCTCATAGATCCATAGTTATGTACATAACTTATGATCTATTTCGACCTCACTCAGACCATCACCACAGTCTTTTACCCTGAATGACTAATATCATCAGAGTCACGAGGGATGGAACCCTCACTGCACTGTTTAGCAGCTGCTGACAAGAGAGCAGACTCAAAAGAAACAGGGTTAGCTACGGGACTTCTGCCGGAAAGCTGAAGCGCATGACCGCATAAAAGATCACTCTCAGTCAGTTGGAGCGACAAAATAACAATTGAGGGGGCCACGATCATGGAGAGAACAGAGTATAATGGCGGACAGGGACAGAAAGCAAAGGTAGCAGCGGAGATGACTTGAAAAAATAATTATCTGATATAAGAGAAGAAATTCAGCGGAAGCTAAGTGAGGTAGTAACTGATTTAAAAACTGCAATGGATAGAGTGAGTGAGGCCAAGGCCGGTTGACCGAAGTTAAAGAGTAGACCACGGACTTTAGAGAAGTCAGTCTTTACAAGCCCAGGAAAAAAGATGAAGCTAATGGATCTGGAAGCATGCTCAAGGTGCAACAACATTCATATCTATGGCATTCCGGAGGGGACTGAGGGAAACAACATTCACCAATTTATTGACAATTTTATTAGAAAAGAGCTGGAACCACTTGCTGAAACTGAACTCAGAATACAGCGGTGCCACCGATCACTCGGTCCCAAACCACCTAAAGAGGCGCAACCTAGGTCAGTGATTGTGCACTTCCAGGATTTTAAACTAAAAGAGATTGTCCTGCACTCTGCATGGAAGAAAAAATTTATCTACCACAGTGGCAGGAGGCTGTTTCGACCATGATTATCCAGCAGAAACATTAGCAAAAAGGAAGGTGTATACGCAGATTAGGAGGATTCTCTGGTAAAGAGGAATACGATTTCAAACCCCACCGCCTGCGAAGCTACGAGTCTTTTTCGATATTGGATTTATGGATCCGCAGCAGAGGCAGCAGAGGTTTTGAAGAAGAGAGTACTCCCGGTTGAATGGGAGAAGACTGCTCAGTCTGGGATACCGGAAAAAGCTAAGAGAGTCACGTGGCAGCGATTAGAGTGCACCGTGAACCGGCAGACCCATCAGGAGTGGATCAAGGAGAATCTGCAGGGTTTTCATCAGCCAAGATAGATCTAGAAGCAATGGTAGTGGGAGGTAACGGACTGTCGAATGATCTTACATTATAAGAAAAAGGAATCGGGTAAGCAGGAGGATTGACCGGTTATGGTCACTTATTAATAACATTTGTATTAAGGAATAATGTAAATGCCACCAATGTATTGGCGTACAGACTGCTTCTGTTGCCTTTAGTTGATATCACTCACCTCACTAAGATTGAGTTTTCTATGCATATGTGTGTGTATTCTCCTGAAGCAAGTGTACTACAGGTTGCACTAAAGGGGGCCCTGGTGGATAGCTAGACTACCCCCTCCACATTAAGAAGTGGTTTACTACTTCAAAATGGAGGTCTACCTGTTTTTTTTACTTTTTGGTTTAGTTTGTAACATTCAGATTTTGGTTTATGGTTCAAATACAGTTCAAGTTTGGTCACCAATAACGTCATTTTACATATAGTGGTAATTGTGGGATTAAATTATTATCAGGATTATAGGGTGATCACCCTTAATGTAAATGGTATACACAATCCACTTAAGAGGGGTAAGGCTATTGCAAAGATGAAAAAAGAGAAGTTACACATAATATTCTGGCAGGAGACCCACCTTAATCGTGCAGAACATGAGAAGTTAAAAAACTAGGGTTTAAAAATACATTTTACTCATCCTATAAGAAAGGGAGAAGGAGAGGGGTAGCAATTCTAATTCCTAATAATGTGAATTTTCAAATGGATTCTGAAGTTAGTGATAGAGAGAGACGCTATGTTTTTGTTAAGGGATATCTTGACCAGAGGGAAGTTACGCTGGTTAATGTGTATATACCCCCAGGCCTGGACAACTCCTTTATCAGTGAAATCTTCCAGTGAATAGCTTCTGAAGCCTCTTGATCTTGACTTCTTGACTCTTGCAAACCTTGCGTTTTGGTCTCACCCATTCTAATTGTTATTGTGTTTTTATGTGACCTGCTGAAAGGTTGTTATTACGTTTTTCTTTTCTTAAATGTATATAGTATTTTAGGCGGGTATGTTTCTGGCTCTCATTGAGGATGCTGTCATATCAATACACATATTAAGGACATACATACAATGGCGGCGCATAAGCAGATTCTACTCTGGGTTGTGATCCTGGTGCTTGTGACGTTGGTTTGTCAAACATGTTCAACAACATCTGGAAATGGGAGACTACCTATAACATATGCACGTGATGCCCTCATGTTGCTTCGCTTTGCTGGTTCCCCCACGGTTGTGGAGCTGCTGAATCTGCCAAGAGTGGTAAGAGCCAAGCAGGATAAGAGACGCTCTAGAAGGACGAAGAGGGGGTATTCGACGTAGAGGTTACAGACCACCCTTGCTGGCGATAATTCTGAGCAATGTAAGATCATTGAGAAACAAAATGGAGGACCTACGCATCCACTCTAAGGCCTGCTTCGAGTATAGGGAAGCGGGCCTGATGGTATTCACGGTGACCTGGCTGCACCCAGATATGGCCAGCACGCAATTTGAGGTGGATGGTTTCTCCTTGGTTCGGTCTGACCGAAACGTATCATTGGGGAAATATCGAGGTGGGGGTGTGTGTGTGTTTGTGAACAATAGATGGAGCACTCAATGGGCTTAATGCCGCGCACTTCCGTTCTATTGCTTCCGGATTCTTCAGCCAGCTTCACTACTTCCGGTCCACGGTAACGTACGCTGTAGCTATGTCGTTTTTTACACGATCGCTGCAGGACCTGCCGAGTATAACGGCAAACGATGTACATCGGATCATCAAGGCCACATCGAAGACACCAACATCAAAAAAGGACAAAGGTTTTAAATTGTATGTGTCCAGCTACATAAACAACTACGAAGGTAAGTTAACAAGCCTCTGTTTTGAGTTTACCAAAAACGATACATGCTAACGTTAGCTCATTGGCTCTTTACCAGCCAAAGTTAGCACAGTGAGGAAGCAACGTTAATAATGTTAGCAGAGTGATAGGTTAACATCATGAATATTTTGTGTTTCTGAAATGCAATACCCTAACCTCTATGTTAATCACAGTTTCAAACAAGGAGTCAGGAGAGGTCACGGTTAGGTCTGAGTGCTTCAGATCTATGAGGAAAAACCAGAAGCCTCACTGTCTGAGTGTAAGGGAAAGTCATCCTGCAGGTTCAGTGCAGGTTCAGTTCAGGTTCAGAAGAAACAGGTTCCTTTTTTCATAGTCATATCATTGCTGTGAATTAGATCCAGATAAACACCATCATTGCACTATATGAATCATATGGTACCTGAGATATCATGTGAAATATGAATACAAGGTGTGCCAGAAAGAATGTAAAATTAATGGCTCCCACAGAAGAAAGATTTTGTTAAGATTTTTTATAATTTCTTCATTACTTACTCTGCACTGCTATTTTAAAATGAGTATAGTGAGATTAATCATGATCTATTACATTTGACATGGTCAACTATAGTCTAAATAAATTGTAACAATCCCTGTATCACGTTGCACATTTTAAAGTTCACTTACAGATTTTTGCTAACAGAAGTTCACAAATTTAGTGTGTAAAAGGCTGTCTCTTTAATTGCAGTTGTAGCCGGTACAGTTTTCTAACAAATATTTGTTGTAACAGATTGTGCTGAGGGATTCAAAGCCAGTGGTGTTACAGAGATGCCAGTGTACCTGTGTGGCAGGTACAGCCTTGTGCAGTCATGTGGCAGCTCTACTGTACCAGACGGCGCACTACTCCCAGCTGAGGCTTAAATCAGTTCCCCCAGTGTTCAGCTGCACAGAAACTGAACAAAAGTGGCACAAACCAAGGACCATGGTAGCAAGCCTTTTAATGACTCTTTAATTTTATGTATGGATGGATATCTCTTGAATGTTTCTCAAACATGTTTTTATTTCGTTGCAGGGTATTAAACCTGGTCCAGTTAATGACATGGTCATTATATCAGCCAGACCAAAAGAAAGGAGACTTGCAGAAGGAATCAGGTATGTGTTGTTATCTATACTAAACACACACAACAAATCCATTTGCACACATACATTTAGGCAGAAATTTTCTTACTTATTTTCTCAACCCTTGTGCATCAATTAAAAAAAGTTACACATAGGTCCATGGTGGACAAAAATGTCTGTCAAAAAAATAAAATAAAGCTTGAGACTTAAGTGTGGTCTCATTTAAAATAAAAAAAAATAAAAATAAAAAGTGAAACCAAAAAAAAGTTAGAGGTTTAAGTTTAGGAAATTGATTTATGAACATTATTTTATATAAACCCTGCGATGGACTGGCGACCTGTCCAGGGTGTACCCCGCCTTTTGCCCAATGTTAGCTGGGATAGGCTCCAGCCCCCCGCGACCCTGTACAGGATAAGCGGTTGACGATGGATGGATGGATGGATGGATTTTATATAAACTATATATTTATACATCGATATTCGATATGCAATACGATAATGCTTAAAGTGTGTAAAATAAACTTAACTTATCTTGAAAATATATAAAAAATTATATAACCTACATGTTGCAAATTATTTTTGTGACAAGAAAACATCCCTACAACTTCTGAAAGTGAACATCAGTGTTTTACAGTAGCATAAGAAGTGTTATTTTAACATCAGTGTAAACCACTGGGTTTAGGTTATCCTACATTAGGTTTAGTTAATAACAGAAACTGAATAATCAAATGTAAAAATAAAACACTGCTTAGTTTTCACTGTATGAATTAAATATATACTGATTCTTATTAAAGCTACAAAATTTATTCAGCCAAGAGCAGTGAGTGATTTTCTCTTTGTCTTTTGTTCATGACCGCAGTTATTGCAAGCCGTTGCGATATTCTTATTGCGATATATATACATTTGCGATTTGTCACACACACAAAACTCATGCCTTTGCACATGTACTTCTTAATTCTAACACATTTGTTTGTCTTTTTTCCACAGAAGCAACTTGTATAAAGGAGTTAGCTGCCCTCTGCCAGACATCTCCACTCTGAAAGTTCAGGAGGCGTACCATGGACTTAGTGCAGACGAAGCTCCCATGATCACAGCGATGGCTATCTCCAGTGATGTACCTCTGATTGAGTCCATGTTCGGTCTGGTGCAGGAGGGAAGTGTGCTGTCCTATCAGCTACCAGTAATGGCAGTCCCCAGTACCCGTCCACACACAGATGCCCCTTCTCCCCCACAGCTGCCACTCTCGGATTACAGACTAGGACCCCCTACCTGTGCATTTGTGTTTTCTGAACATCAGCATCATCATCTGGCATCCCTTGCAACATCTTTTGAGATGGCACACAAAGTTGAAAAAAGCACGCGAGAGCAGAGTTCCTGCGTTGAGTGGCACCAACTAAGGAGGTGCCGCATCACCTCTACTACATTTAGAGAAGTTTGCCACACCAGGGGGGAAAGCTCTGCTGAAAACCTGGCAAAAAGGCTTCTGGGATCTTGCCATCAGACTGCTGACATGCGGCGGGGTCTTGCCCTGGAGCCTGTAGCAGTAGAGGAGTACTGCAAGGTCAGGGAAGTCAACCACTACCCATGTGGGTTCCTGATCCACCCTGACTCACCATGGATGGGGTCAACACCTGATGGGCTTGTGTACGATCCTGAGGGGCAGCCAGTGTTTGGCCTGTTAGAAATTAAATGCCCAAATGTAACTAGCTATGTGGACTGCCCTTATGTTATGATAAAGGAGGGTACACATACACTGAGGCGAACCCATCCTTATTACTGGCAGGTCCAGGGACAAATGTTGATATCTGGGTGTGACTGGTGTGACTTTGTCATTTACACAGAAGACGACATGTTCATTCAGAGAATTCCCCGTGACATGCAAGTCATACAAACCATTAAAGAAAAAGTTGACTATTTCTTTTTTTATTTCTACCTCAATGCCTTCTTGGCCAATTAATGACTTGATTGCAGTGTAAATATATTTGAGAGTGAAATGTTTTTGATTGTGATGTAATGTTTTTGATTGAGATGTAATGTTTTTGATTGTGATGTAATGCTTAGGGTAAGTAATAAATGACTTGATAAATCTAAGCATTTTGGTGTTTTGTACGGCTTAAATTTAGTTTTAAAAGGTAAGAGACAGGAAGTAAAAATTAGAGACCAAACAAAAGCAGATTACTGACAATTATTTTTAATATCACTAAGCTTTCATAAATCTTTCATAAAGGCACTGCATATCAAGCTTTTACTCAGACATCCCTCATCAGTGCACTGCACATATAATACAGTTTTTATGTATGTTATGTGCAATGCCTTGTTGAAGGTCGTCTGGCTGAAAGACTGATATGCAGTGACTTTATGAAAGTCCTCCCGGAGAGACGCATTTTACTCCAACACCAAATCAACAACTGCAGCTTCCGGTTTCGACGCGTAGTCGTGTTGCATAGGGACGCCGAATGTTCCGTGGTCCGGTGTATCCTCCCAGTCATCCTCTGGCGGCGGTGGTCTTTCCCTTCTCTCCCAAACCCCCGGTCTTGTAGGTGGAAGGGAGAAGTTGTTCCACTCAAATAAAACCGGAACAACACCCTTTTTTAACAGCCGACGACCTGTTTCTGATGCTGGTTCACGGATGTCTTCCGTTCTGAAGTGCCGGCTACATACCCGGGTGTGAGGCGTCACGGTGAATTTGCGATCCACTTACGCCTCAGCTCCTCATCAGCAGGAAAAGTAAAAAAACTAAGTACAGAATTGTACTTTCCGGATGCCTGGCACTGTGGCACACAGCAGTGTTCGGCAGTAGTACCACACACTCTCTGGTATTTAAACTTTGATGATTTCATTTCAACTAGATGATTTCAACTAGAAGCAGCTACCAAAACAAGTCGACGCTTAGGCTAACCGGAAGTATTCCGGTTAGCCCGGAAGTATTCTCTCAGGCTGACATTTTAGCGGAAGTACGTCACAACAGCCGTTGGCATTTAGCCCATTCACAGCGAGAGACATGGTTTGTAATTATGATGTGGAACTGCTTTGCCTAAGCTTAAGACCTTTTTATTTACCAAGAGAATTTGGGAACATTATTAGCTGTGGGGTCTATGTTCCTCCATCTGGGAATGCACTGAGCGGCTGAATCTATTGATGACTGTATTCAACAACAACTTCAACGCACTCCTGGTGCACCTGTTTTTATATTAGGAGATTTTAATCATTGTAAATTATTAAATTGGAATTAGGTGTGTTTGATCAATATCTTAAATGTGCTTCAAGACACTCTAGAACTCTGGACAAGTGCTATGGGAATGCTTCACTTGAAAACTGCTTGCAGGGAGGAAGATCTAGGGATTCAGGTTTCTGAGACTGACTGGGACAAATGTCTTCTATCTGTTTATTCATGTTCCATAAATTCAAGACACCAACTTATTCAGTATAAAGTATTACATAGACTGCACTATTCTAAAATAAAGCTTAACAAATTCTATCCTTCTGTTTCCCCTATATGTGATAAGTGTAAAGTTGCTGAGGATACCCTGGCACATCTTTTTTGGTTCTGTGCACAAATTCTGAGTTTTTGGATAGAAATGTTATTTTTTTTTGCCAAGGTTTTTAACTGTGATTTACTTCCTGACCCAATGATGGCAATTCTTGGTTGGTCAGACTCACTGGAATCTCTCAGTCCAAAAGTACGGTTACCTGTTCAATATGGTATGATTGTAGCTAAGAAGGTTATCTTGTTTTTATGGAAGAAAAACACTAGGTCCCTCTTTTCTGACTGGCTAACTGGACTCACTTCTACGTTACATCTGGAAAGAATTAGATACACCATTTCTGGGAATTCTGCGAAATTCGACAAAATGTGGAACCAGTTATTACTTTTTTGTTGAGCCACAAGGTCTAATGATTTATTTATTATTTATTTATTTAAAATTTGTAACAATCAGTTGCTGTAATTATTGTGATTACACTTTGTAGGAAAGGTAGGCCTTGTATATCGTCATCTTTAAGAAAAAAAAACATTTTGTCTTATTTTTGTGTTTCATTTTGCATATTGCACAGATTTCTGTTATATGAGGGGTCTCTTTGTCTGTTATTGTCTGTTTATGTTTGAAAAACCACAATAAAAATTATATAAAAAAAATAAATAAAAAATGCTATGGGAATGTAAAAATTGCCTATAAGGCAAGACCTAGGCCCCCTTTAGCAAGTTCGGACCATAATACTGTCTATTTTATTCCTACATGTAGGACCATGTTGAAAAGTTCTAAACCTTTTACTGATTGGAACATCTTCTACAGCTCCGACTTTGATGAATCCACTGAAGTAGTAACACATTATATACAATTTTGCACAGATAATTTAATCCCTACAAAACAGATAATTATCTACCCAAACAATAAAACTTACATCATGAAAGAACTAAAGCATTGTATTAATAGGAAGAAAATTGCTTTAAAAAATAATGATCATGTAGCATTGAGGCTTGTTCAGAAGGAATTAAATCACTTGCTTAAGAATGCTGGGAATAAACAAAAGAATATTTTAGAAGATAATTTTAATTATTCAAATTCTAAAAGAATGTGGAAATCAATTAAATGTATAACAAAAATGGAATCAGTAAAGAAAGGACTTTTCACTAATGATGATTTACAAAAGGCTAATGATCTGAACAGCTTCTATCTAAGGTTTGAAGTTTTCAATTTGGAATCTGAATGTAATTTGGAGCTGAAGTATTTCGAAAATTCTGTATAGCGATAATTCTGAGCAATGTGAGATCATTGAGAAACAAAATGGAGGACCTACACATCCACGCTAAGGCCTGCTTCGAGTACAGGGAAGCGGGCCTGATGGCTAAAATTCTGATGATACTGCTATATTAAGTTTATTAAACAAACATGATATTACTTCTATTTATTATGCGGAAATTGAGTCGTTTGTTGGTTGGTGTGATTCCAATTATTTAAATCTAAAAACAAATAAAACAAAGGAGATTATATTTGATCCTAGAGGCATTGGTGATTATAACCCTGTATTCATACATAGCCAGGAAATTTGTCAAGTGCAGTCCTTTAAATATCTCGGAGTCTACGTAGATAGTTCACTTACTTGGGACAAACATGTTGATCTGGTATGTAGTCAACATAATCAAAGACTGTATTTTTTGCGTCGACTACAATACTATGGGGTGAACAACAAAATTATTCTGGTTTTTTACAAAGCTATGTTAGAGAGTGTTATAAGTTATGGCTTAACCACTTGGTACGGAAACCTTACAGTGAAATCAAAATCCAGACTGATGCACCTGACACATATAGCAATGAAACTGACATGACAGAAGGACTATTACAGCATCCAGTCTCTGTATGAACAGTGTACGTTAAGGGAAGCTAGAAGAATTTTAAATGACCCATCTCACATTCTTTTTGTTAATTATGAATTGTTACCTTCGGGCAGGTGTTTTAGAACCTTACGGTGTAAATTGAATAGATTTAAAAATTAATTTGTGCCTTTTTCTATTAAATTGCTAAATGATGCCAAATGATGTAGATTGTATGCTTCTATCGTGTTTTGAATCTTTATGTTATTAGATGCTGTAAAACAGATCAAATTCATGGGCAAGGAAGAGGCGAGAAACCGGCTTAACATATAAACTAAAGGTTTAATGGAGAACTCAAAAGACAAACACATAAGATAACAGATATCCGTAATTGAGCTCTCTCTCTCGATCGCCGTCTGCGAGTGGCCTTTATCCCTCTTGACGGCTTAATTAGCCTAATAAAGCGCGTGATTATGCACGCCCGGTCCCGCCCTCCACCGTGCCACATTCCTCCCCCGTTCTTTCAGGCTGGGGACCTCGCCTCCCGCGCTGTCTGCCGGCAGGTCATCCCCATCAACCTGGACGAGGGAGGGGGCAAGGGGAGGGAAACAAAAAACAACAATTAAAAATGGGGGGGAGGGTTCCTGCACTGGGCAGTACCTCCCCTCCCACAAACACTATAATTTAAAAAAGAGGGAGGGGCAAGGGGAGGGAAACAACAACAATTAAAAATAGGGGGGGGGAGGTTCCTGCACTGGGCGGTACCTCCCCTCCCACAAACACCAGAATTTAAAAAAAGAGGGTAAAGGCCAACGCAGAGCGGCAGCGAGAGAGAGAGGAGAGAGAGATTAATAAAAATAAAAAAATAAAAAAAAAAACACCTAACTTACCGGTTCTCTGATACGCCGTAGCTCGTTCCTCAGCCACTCCTCCACCCTCTACCGAACGGCAGCCACGCCTCTCCAGGCGGATTCGCGGCAGTCCTCAGCCCCTGGCGGACGGAACGCCCCGCCGCATTCTCGGGGAGCCGAAGGGGACTCCCCCGCCCCTGGCAGCGGTTCTCCCGGTCCAGGTGGTCGGTCGCGATCCCCGCTCGCGGACGGCGGTCTTCCTTCGACCCCTCCGTGTTTCAGCGGCTGGTAGGGGCATCCTCCGCCCCTGGCAGCGGCCCTGACCGCTCCAGGCGGTCGGCTATAGGAGCCCCTTCTCCCCTCGCGGTCGGCGGCCATTCCTCCGCGTCAAGGCGGCTGGGCTCCTCGTCCCCCGGCAGATGGCCGCGGCTGCTTCTTTGGGGTAGTGGCGAGAACTCCGCTACGGCGTATCTTTCTTCCTTCCCGGGTTTCGGCACCAATGTAAAACAGATCAAATTCATGGGCAAGGAAGAGGCGAGAAACCGGCTTAACATATAAACTAAAGGTTTAATGGAGAACTCAAAAGACAAACACATAAGATAACGGACATCCGTAATTGAGCTCTCTCTCTCGATCGCCGTCTGCGAGTGGCCTTTATCCCTCTTGACGGCTTAATTAGCCTAATACGGGACCGGGCGTACGTAATCACGCGCCGGTCCCGCCCTCCACCGTGCCACAGATGCTTTTACTGAAATACTTTTTGTGATTGATGGAAATGTATGCTATGTTGAATTGTTGTGTATTTGATGTACCCTTTGTTATTTTATTATCTTTTTCGGGTGATGCAAAAATGTTGCCTATTGAGTCCGTCACAAGTTTCCCCTAACAGGGACAATAAAGTCCATTCCATTCCAATATGCGGAGGAGACTGGAATATCCAGATGAAACCCAAACTTGACTCCTCTAATACACTTAATAGGCTAACTTCTAAAGCCAGGATAATTAAAAAAATGTTGATAGGGTTGGGAATGATTGATTGCTGGAGGGCTCTCCATCCAGCAGAGAAACAATTCACATTCTACTCAGAAATAAAGGAGTGTATTCAAGAATTGACTATTGCTTTATTTGTAGTTCGGATAGTCACAGACTTATAGACTGCAAGATAGGGATCAGCGATATCTCTGATCACTCAACTGTTTGCTTAAATTTACATCTAGACAATAAAAAGAAGAATAAGCTTTGGCGACTCAATACAAATATTTTTAACAATAGTACATGCAAGGAATATGTGCGGAGAGAATTTAGAGACTATATGGATAACAAAGATAATGGGGAGGTATCGGCAAGCGTTTTGTGGGATGCTGCAAAATCGGTGATTAGAGGAAAGCTTATAGCCCTCACATCGCATAGGAAAAAGGAAAGATGTAAAAAGCTGCTCGATTTACAGGTAAATCTGGGTGTTTTAGAGAGAGAACACATTGAAAAGAAGGAACCTCATATATTAAATAAAATAAGCAAACATCAAAAGGGAAATAAATAAACTTTATGAGGAAGAAATAGAGAGAAAAAAAAGAAATTTGCTAGGCAGAGATATTATGAAAATGGCCCATGGGCCTTGAAGCTCCTGGCATGGAGGTTAAGGAAGCAGCAGGCAGAGAGTATATTATGTGAAATTAGGGATCCCAAAACTAAAAAGATCTGCCACAAGCTAGAAGTTATTCAAAATATTTTTGAGAATTATTATAAAGACTTGTATAAGGAACCCAATTCATCCAGCTCACAGGAAAGAAATAAATTTCTAAAGTCACTGGATTTACCCTCCATAGGTGAAGAACAGAATAAAGCCTTATTGGCAGAGATTAGAAAGGAGGAAATAGGGAAAGCAATCTCTAGATTAAAGGCTAACAAAGCACCGGGAATAGATGGTTTCTCGGTTGAGTGGTATAAGGCCTTTAAAGACCAACAAGTTCCCATTATTTTTGATTATTTTAATTATATACTTAAAGGAGGGGAGCCACCTAGAACTTGGAGGGAGGCAATAATTTTGATTATCCCTAAAGAGGTCAAGGATAGAAAGGAATGTAGTGCATTCCAGTCAATCTCGGTTTTGAACATGGACTATAAATTATATGCATCAATACTAGCTAGAAGATTGGAACACATAATACCAGAACCTGTGGATACAGATCAAACAGGCTTCATATGTAACAAACAGACACAAGATAATATAAAGCGGGTGCTGCACATGATTGATCATGTTACTAAGGGGAATACCAAAGCTATAGTAATCAGTTTGGACGCGGAAAAGGCTTTTGACTCAGTCCGTTGAGAGTATCTGTATTTGATGCTGAGAAGATTTGGCTTTAAAGATGAGTCTATTAGATGCATTAAAACTCTATATAACTTACCAAACGCTAGAATAAAGGTCAATGGACATCTTTCTCAGAGTTTTAACCTGGAGAGAGGCTGCCGTCAAGGCTGCCCCCTCAGCCCGACTCTTTTCTCTCTATTTATTGAGCCCATAGCACAGTTTATTAGGGACGATAAGGGGATAAAAGGCATAACAGCTGGAGGATTGGAGCAGAACACCTCCTTTTGTTCAATCTCATCAAGGGGAAAATTAGAAACTTTCTGAAATATAGTCTTGAAAAATGTGATTTTTTTAGGTATTTACAAACCAGGACTATAATAATGAGATAAGACTTACAGGGAATTGTGATACCAATTTAATTGATATATTTATTGACATGTACAAAAATAAGGATAGTAGAAAACTGGTTCCAAAATTATACTCAGCTATCCAATCCACTAAGAAACATTCGACAGATAAGGTGAGGTTAAAATGGAAGAAGGAATCTGGACTATCTATATCGGAGGCCTGGTGGAATATGTGTTTTGGACAGTCTACCTCAACTAATTTGGGCCACTTGAGAGAATTCTGTTGGTAGAATTTGATAAGATATTTTGTAAACTCCAAGTTAAAATCTGTTCAGACGGGCAAGGTGGGAATGGTTTTATGTTGGAGGAAATGTGGGGAACAGCTGGCAGATCATTTTCATGTATTTTGGAACTGCCAGGCCATTCTGCCATATTGGCAGAAGATAATACAAGTAATACATAACATTTCTTTTGAAGGAATTGACTGCTCTTTTTCCACAATCTATTTAGGCAACATAGCAGCCCACTTGTTAGTGAAAGACAAATATCTATTAAAGGTGCTATTAGCTGCCAGCAAGAAAGCTGTAACATGAAAATGGTTACAACAAAAACTGACTGGATGGATATTGTGAACAATGTTCAAAGCATGGAGAGAATAGCTTTCTCACTGAATCTATAGATAGCTAAATATTTGCGATACTGGGAAAAATGGATTGTGTGTATGGTCTGACATGTATTTCCATGAATATAATTTATGTAGGTATAGGTGACCAAATATTTGTCCCATTAAGTTAAATTTTTCTGGAATAAAAATCCCATGTAGAAGATGCCGTAGAACAACCTATAGTCCTCATAACTGCCTCATCTAAGACTTGAGTGGGGGACTGACAAGAGGCCAAACCCAAAGTTGTAGCATGGCTGGATTCAGGTGCCAGATTGAAAACTCTACATGGGAAAGGAGGTCTGCCCTTATTGGAAATGGTCATGGGTGATCTTGAACCAGACGTAGAAGAGAAGGGAACCAGTGTCTTCTCAGCCAAATGGGAGCAACCAGAATCATCCTGTAATGACCCAGTGTTACACAATTGCGATTAACAGTAGAGGGGGAAAGGCATACAACAACTCTTCCGGCCACTCTCGAGACTGCATCCAACACCAGGGGGCCTCCCTGACCACTCAGAGATAACCACATTCTGCAATGGGTGTTCTTGGCTGATGCGGGCTGTCACAAAGTGTGTCCATATGAGACTATGACGAGGAGGAGGCCGAACTGTAACGATGGACAACCGGCGCTGAATCAGGAGAGCCGGAGAGGGATAAAGAGGAGCCAGGGACACCAGTTCAAGAGAGAGAGTTTATGTTGACTGCTCAACTGGTTCCCACTTTCCCATCTAGTGAACCCGTTTCAGAGACATACCACTTTTGGATGCAGGCGCCATTCTCCTGGGAGTGGTACAGTCTGGGATAAGAGACAAGATCTGCGACCCGATTGTTCACACCCGGTATATGTGCTGCCCTGAGTGAGGCAAGTCTTGGAAAGGCCCATGATGACTTTGTGCCATCTTGGACACTCCAGACATGTTGTCTGTTCTCACTAGAACATGTTTTTTTCTGTATGAGAGGAAAGAGAGCTTTCAAAGAAAAATGAACAGACCATAATGTCATGGCTTCTGCCACCTCTGTGAAAAATCACTCTCATAGTCTTGGGGTTTTGATGCCAGAAGATAGACTTTATTATCAGAGATGAATAAAAGCAGAGTTATCTGCAGAGCAACTCAATAATCTGGGTCCATAACTGCCTATATACACATGATCCACAAAGGCATGACTAATACATTCCATACATGCCACTATTATTTATAATTTTTTTCTGCAACAAAATGTTTTTCTGTGTACTTGTTTTTTAAGAAGTGGATAGGAAACCTCTGTGAACTGGCCTCAACATATATGTTTTCTCTTGTGTCAAAACAGGAGACTCAGTTTACCAAATGTGAGCAGTTTACCATATGTGAGCACATTCCATTCCTACACAGGCCTCTACACAGACACACACAGTAAGATACATGCTTGACCATCAGAAATAATTGTAGAACAAAATGGCTATATTTACATTGATTATACTTGATTAATATAAAATATATAATATTTTATAAAAATATTCTACATAAACACACTGATGTGGTCTGAGGTCCAAGGAAACTCCCACAGGCCTCTGAATTTCCTGTCTTCCCATACTGCACCCCACTCTTTCAGGGATGCATTTGTTGTCCCCACAATTTGTCTTGTTGGAATGTGACTCCTTGAGACTACAAGTTTTTGTTTCCCCATTGAAGCAGAGACTAAACGCATTTCCATGTAACCTTTAGAGTTACCCATCTGTCGAGTTGAAGCCGAAAGCTGTTCAACCACCACTGTAATTGTCTTACTCTTAGGAGGCCCAAAGGAACCACATATATTTCTGCTCTAATCATTGCCAGCAGCCTCTAAAATTGATGCGACCTCATGCATTTGTTTAACTGAAATGACTGCACCATATTATTCATTTTCACCACTCTTTGAGGTGTCAGAGATGCTATCATTGACAACGCGTTCAGGTGGAGCCCGATGAATACTGTTTGTTTTCATGGTTCCGAATGGCTTTTTCCCAGTTTATCCTGAAACCGAGGGACTATATGTGTTCTATCTTTGTGTTCTTGACAACTTGGTGTCGCAATGGGGTGCACATCAATCAGTCATCCAGGTATGTCAGAATTTTCAACCTTAATCCCGCTGTCAGAAATGTTTGCCCAGTTTGGATCCTTGACCGTGGTCATATGGATCCCAGAGAAAGGGGGAGGATGTCGCCGAAACAGAATCTTGTATCCTTGTTTGATAGTTTTGTGTACCCAAGGATCTAAAATATTTGTTTCCCAGCTATCCAGGCATTGCTGGAAAAAGATGCCCAAATACTTAATGACCTGTTTGGGCCACTGAAAGGCACCCGGCTGAAAAGCCATTACTGGGCAGTACGCTGTCAGTGACAGCGCTTCTGATTTAGACCAACTGACTCTGTATCCTGAGAATTTAGAAAAGGAATGAATAATTCTGTGGAGGCAAGGCATAGATCTAGTGGGGTCGGAGATGTATAATAAAATCTAACCTGCGTAAAGCAAAAGTTTATGCGCCATACCTCCCACCACCACTACTGGAAAATCCTCTTCCTTTTTTATCGCGGCTGCTAATGCTTTCAGGGCAAAACAGAACAATAATGGGGAAAGAGTCCATCCCTGCCGGGTGCTCCTATCCAGAGTCAAATAATCTGAAATGAATCCATTCATTTGATCCACCGCTACAGGCTGTCTATTTAGTAATTTATAATAATCCATCCAATAAAAGTATTCCCAAACGTATATTTCCAAAACCTAAAAAAGATAATCCCATTCTACAATACTAAATGCCTTTTAGGCATCAAGTGAGATGGCAGCGACTGGAATCTGATCATTCGCCACTGACCACATGATATTGATTAAACACCTAATGTTATCAGAAGAGCTATGCCCCCGAATATTTTTACGTCTAGCTGGATCAGGGAAATTGGATGGTAACTCTTACACTCGCTTGGATCCAGACTAATCTGAGCTTGTGTCATGGTTGCCTGAAGCTTTCCATTCTTAAAAGATTCTGTATAAATTCAAACAAAAGTGAAGTCAGTTATGTAGCATAAGATCTAAAAAAAATCAGCTGCAAAGCCATCTGGCCCCGGAGACTTGACGGAAGGTAAGGCCTTAATTACCTTGTCATGCTCCTCCAAGTTTATCTCAGAATCAAGATAATTTTTTGCTCAGTTGTCAGTTTAGGGAGATCTAATGGTTCCACAAAGTTTCTAATATCATCATCAATAGGCAAAGATGTGGAACTATAAAATCAAGATAGAATTCTTTAAAAGCATTATTAATATCAATGGCAGAGGTAAAAATTTCACCTGATTTGAGGGAATGGTAGAAAAAGATTTTATATCTATACAAAATATATATATCTAGACAAAAGATATAGATAGATATAGATATATAGATTATATATCTAGACAAAAGCTTTCCTGCTTTGTCCCCCAATTCAAAATATGACTGTCTTGCCCTAAATAACCAAAACTCCACCTTCCATGACAAAAAAGTATTATATCTGTATTTCAGTCAGATGAACTCTCTGAGGCCATCAGATGACATTTGGTGCTTCAGCTCTGCCTTGGCACTTTTAATATTCTCTTCCAACTCCATTAGTTCTCGTGCTGGATATTTTGATGAATGAGGCATACTGTATGATCCGACCCAGAAGAACTGCCTTAAATGCCTCCCAAGCCACACCAACCAAGGTAACTGAGGACCAGATGGTCTCAGTATAAACATTAATTTCAGCCTTTAACATTTGCTGGAAATCAGGATAAAGAGCCAACTATAGGATTTCTTTTTCTCCAGATGTGGCAACACCTCTAAACTCACCAGGGCGTGATCATAAACTCAAATGTTTCCGATTGAGGAATGAACAACAGATGAAATGAGGGATTTTATTACATATAAAAAAATCTATTCTAGAATCGATTTTATGGACTGATGAAAAAATGTATAGTCCCTACCAAATGGGTACAAAAGTCTCCAAATATCTGTAAGACTGTCATTTTTACACATCCTGTGAAGCGTCAATGTTGCTCTAGGGGGCTTACACACATTTGCTTTACTATGATTAAGGAACGAGTCCATCAAAAGATTAAAGTCTCCTCCCAATATTATATCATGAGGGGTGCCATCGACTTGCAACATCCCTTCAAGATCTATAAAAAAGCCCTGATCATCAACGTTAGGTACGTATATATTAGCCAAAATCAATCTTTGGGAAAAGATGTGTTTCTAGAAGAAAAACTATATAATATTTTTACGTTTAAGAAAAGAAATAACCTTTCTTCTTCACATTACACGTGGAGACAGACAATCCATTCACATTAACATTTTACATTTTGACATATTAGAAAAATTAGATTGTGTGTCAGAAATAAAATTATAAAGACCACATTCCACATTAGTGTAACAATCAAACCCTGAACTTTCCCCAGAACAGAAAAAGCTAAAAAAAGAAAATTGTGCACTGACTAGATCAAGCAGATGGTCAGGTTAAATACCCACCCAGAATTAGTTGGCTGAAGAGCAAATCAGGGAGGGAAAAAACATTTCTTTGAAAAAAGCCTCATCATCCCAATTAGGGCATATATGTTAGCCAAAATCAGGCGAACCCCATTGATCTGTCCTCTAAGAATAATCAAATGTCCACTGGGGTCTGCGATGACCTCAGTAACAGCAAAATGAATTGATTTATGGATGAGAATAGCCGCAGACTTAGACTTACTAGGGAAGCCAGAATGGTAGAGCTGGCCTACCCAGCCCTTTTTAATTTTTAGATGGTCTGCAGGCCTGAGGTGAGTTTCCTGAATAAAGGTGATGCTAGTATTCAAACATTTCAAATAATTAAGAACTTTATTTTTCACTTCACTGGATAATTCAGCCTCATAACGTTCCAACTGGTGCAGTCCTGTTACTCATCATAAACAAATGAGAACCACCCCCCACCCACACACACACAACCCAGCCAAAAACACACCTTGCATAATGAATACATACCATGAAATACAAAAGGGCAGTAGAACTAGATGCCCAATATTGGCAGACTCTAAAAGGAAGCCAAAAAAAAAAACAAGTCTGAACTTACTATAGGTTCAGACTCAGGATAAAGTAATTGGCTTTTGAAACAGAAACCAACCATTTCTTCCCACAGTTTAGAAGTGTGATTCACAGTCTTGCAGCGTATAGAAGCGCAGGTTTGAGTCTGTGTTTATAAAGTGCTGACATCACATCTTTGTACTCAGCTTGATGTTTCAAAACCTTAGGACAGTAATCCTTAAAGATACGCATCATGTGGCCTTCATACAGCAGCTCGCTCTTTTTGCGAGATTCACAATTGACAAAGTCCTTTACTTGAAAGTGGTGAAATCGCAGGATGACAGGTCGCAGTCTCTGCCCTGGCGTGGGTTTGGGTGCAAGGCTGCGGTGAGCTCTGTCCAGCTCGGGTGTCGAGGCTAATACCTGAGATCCAAGGACATCGACCAGAAGCTGAGAATAAAATGTCATGGATGTGGTATCTTGATCGACACGATCTTAGTCTTTACCAGCCTGTTTGCCCCTTCCTTTTGACATTTGAAAAGCAATTAAAGTCACAAAACAATTAACAAACAAATACTATCAAATGTAAATAAAAAATTCAGAGGTTTATAGGAGAAAAAATGAAAAGTATTTGGGAGCGAGCCATGCACAAGTTTACTGGTCCATAACCGGAAACCTTATCCACTTAGTTTTGTCCCATTTACAGAGCCAGAGATGTGTACAAATACTAGATTATTTTTGCAGCCCACCCACAGAATGGACAGCTAGCAGACTGTGAGGAGATATAAGTAGAATTTGACAAAAAAGTGTATTGGATTAGAATTACTGAGTGCACATAAATGCATTCAACTTGAACTTAAAGAAATTTACATGTTGTTTTTCCCCAAGACACAGTGGACAGTCGTAAAGGAAATAAACAGGGCAAAAATAGGGGATAAAGCATGGATAGATGATAGATAATACTTTCCCCTTTGTTTTGTTTGCCCAGGGGTCTTGAAAAGTAATTTTCTTTATGCCAATCCAATATAAAGTTGATATCAGATAAGATGTTTGATTAGAATGGTCTAATACACACACCTTTGTGAATTTAAAAGTGATGTACACAGACCTCAGCAGGGACAGGGGCAGAATGTGTGTGTATATATATATATATATATATATATATATATATATATATATATATATATATATATATATATACAGAATATATATTATCCCTCAGATAAATTATTAAATAAATAGATTATTAGGCTATTGTTAAAAAAAGTCGCATACACCGTCAAATTGCAGCCAGCCTGGTGCCCCTTCTGAAGGAGTCCTTCCGCATCAAATCAAAACGTAATATATCACCCACTGGCCCGCCTTCACAAACACGCTTCCCGACTTCATGTTCTCAGTCATGGTTCTCCTGTCTGATTTGAGTACATCTACTACGGTTCACACAAAGTTGTTGTGTTTACAGTTGCTATTCTAGCCAGAGCAAGTGGATGTTGGAGTCGAGTTAAAAGTCGAAGGTGAAGTAGGCTAATGTCAAATTTCCATAATTTAAACAGGACAACAAACACAACTTAAAGAAAGAACAAGGCTCTGAGTTAGACTATTTGCAGGGCGGTATGGCTCTAGCAGCTAGCTAGCTCTGCTAGTCAATGATGAACGTTAGGTTAACTGCAAGGTAGTTGCTATCACTGATTATTTCCAAGGTTTGGAAAGGTTTTGTAAGGTTTGGTCTGGAAATGCTGCCTAAACAGAACAGGAAGAAAATTACCCTGAAGGAGTAGCTGATAACCTAAGTCATTGTTTTTAGATTTTATTTTTAAATCAGGCAATGGATAGCCTATGAAGTCTACCAAGCATTGTTGTTATGTGATGTTTTGATAATGAATTGTACAATAAATATTTTAGTGTTTTAATATAACTTTAGTCTTTAGTGTTATTTAGTGGCCATGTGACTGGACAGTTCCAGACAGTCCAGGCCATGGAACTGGGTAATTTGTGCTGTGATGTACTATAAAAATGACTTATTTGGCCTGATGCAGAGCAGATTCCGATCTCCATTTTTACTGTTGCAGTCATCATGATTTAAGCTGAAATGACTCTTAGTATCACTTTCCAAATTCCATATTTTCACTATGATTAGGGGAATGAAAGCAGCCCAGAGCAGCATCAGTAGTAGCATCCCAGCCCAATATCAACACTGCACAGCTCAGCAGCAACCCAGCGGCAGTCAAGGCCAGCAGGAATAGCACAGCATCAGCAGCCCAGCATAGCAGTAGCAGCACAGCCAAGCTTCAGCAGCCCAGCCCAGCCCTGCCCAGCCTAGCATTAGCATCAGCAGCACAGCCCAGATTCAGCAACCCAGCCCTTCCCAGCCTTGCATCAGCATCAGCAGCACAGCCCAGCTTCAGCAGCCCAGCCTAGCAGTAGCAGCACAGCCCAACCCAGCAGTAGTAGCACAGCACAGGCCAGTAACAGCGTAGCCCAAAGCAGCATCAACACCACAGCCGAAAACAGTACCAGTAGCCTAGCCCAAAGCAGTAGTACTCACATAGAACAGAATTCGCCAGATTGTTGGGGAATTTCCCAATATGAATATTTCAAACAACATACCCATTTATCTATATCTCTAACAAGAAGTTAGGTGTTCTGTGTGCAAAAGTGCCACCTCAACTTGGTGTTTACAGACAAGGATCTCATAGGTACACTTTTTCCAGTGAATGGCAAAACTGTAAAATTTGCCCATATGGAAGAACAAATACTAAACAAATGACATCACAGCGGAAAAAATACATGAACACAAGTCATTGCAAAGTCACATACAGGCAGTTGCAATACTGAAAAAGAGATCAGAAAAGCAGTTAGACTCAAGTTTACTTGTGGCACAAGAGGAGATAATCTCCTCTACAGTGTCAGTATTAAGAAAAGCTTATTACATTGCAAAACGTAATAAACCCACACAGACCACCCCGAACTTCTTGACTTGCAAAAGGCAAATGGGGTCAACATCGGCACTCAATGTACTGCAGTACTGCACTCAAATGTGGCATGTGCTGATATCATACAATTGATTAAAAAAGATATGAAAGGTGCCTTAATGGCAAGCATTATGTCTACAAGGCCAAAACTCACCATACTTATTGATGAGGGCACTGCTTAAGCAAAAAATCATACCTCGTTGTGTACCTGAGGTGCTCAGTTAATAATTCTGAACCAACTAAATTTTTCTTAGACTTGTTGAAACTTCAATCCACTAATGTAGAGGGAATTACTGAGGCTCTTTTGGATTGTTTATTAGGTCATGGCCTTGACAATGCTCTCAATGAGTGTTTTGTTGGATTTTGCTCTGCTGGAGCCTCTGTTATGTTAGGGAGAGAAGCTGGAGTCTTTAGCAGGCTGAAAAGCAAGTTCCAACATCTAATCGGCTGGCATTGTTTAAACCATAGACTTGAGCTGTCGGTTGGGGATGCTGTTAATTAGTTCACAGAAATTAATAATTTTTCAAGTTTCATGGACAAATTGTATTGTCTGTACTAGCAATCCCCAAGAATCAAAGGGAGATTGAGTACTGAGTGTGAGGTGGGTGGCCTCATCACACAGAACAGTGAAGGCAGTGTGGACAATGCACAAGGCGCTTTATGCTAATTTCTGCAAAGCCAGTCATGATGCTGAATGCAGCGCAAATGAGAGATGCATGTTTCAAGGTCTTGCAACAAAACTCTCACCAGGGGACTTTATAAAGAACATGGGTCTCATGCTTGATGCTCTGGAGGAGCTTAAAGATTTATCTGAAAGTTTGCAGTCAAGGGACATATAATTATCTTGAGCTGTGCACCTAGTTGAGAGATAAGTTGATACTTTTTTTGGAAGACAACACAACATTGGACAATACTACAGACAGGCAGCTGAAGCAGTGGAGATTGGAACATTTTATTGGGTAACACTGCAAAAGGACCCTAGGGTAAAACCAGTCGATCCTCAAAACTTTTATGAAGCTCTGGCTGAAAGTGTGCGGTCAAGAATGTTGACTGAAAGTGAAAAGTTACTTTTTGACAAAATGTATGTTCTGGTGCCAGAAGCCTGGCCAGTGTTTTATGGAGAGGATGAGATAAGATTGCTCTGTGACCTTTTTAACATGTGTGACCTTTTCTGGTGTCAGACAGAGATTCAGAGATTTCAAAGAGCATCCAGAAATTCCTGTAACTGATGGGCTGCTAAAACTGCAGCAGGCAGTGAAATCACATTGCTGTTAGCAGTGCTGACAGTAAAAGGGGATTCTCTGAAATGCAGCAGCAAAGCTTGCGAGACAGCCAAGGACAAGAAATGTTAACCGGAATAGTACAGGAACAGTAATCATATGAGGTCAAGCAGTCCTAGATATTTGTTATGTCCAACTGAGATATTTAGCTCACGAAAAGGAGTATGTTCTCATTGGAGCACAGAACATTCCAAAAAGGACAAGACAAGAGAAACTAACAGCAGCTACGGGAGGTCATACACTCTTCGAGCGTGTGGTGTCTTTCTGTGGTTAGCTAAACACACATACAGAGATATGTTAGGCACAGACAAGAGTCAGAAGTAAAATTAAAGACAGCATGTACAATTAATATTTCTCACAGTTATTTTACTAAAATTCTGGCATTAATATTTAGGACCTTACATCAATAATGTTGAGGAACCATGGTACAATGGTGTCAAGATCCTAATACAATGGTTTTGAATAATTACCTTGGTACTGTAGCCTATTTATCCTAAAACAAAAATGGTCATATCTGGGTACTTTTTTAAAAAATTATTAGTTCCCTGTCTGTCGCTCACTTCGACATTGTGTCGAAGAAGCAACACTAGGGGTCTCTCTTGAGTGCCGAATATGCCTCTGATCTATGAAAAAAGGGAATGAGAAGTTGACAGATAGTATATGCATACCCCACCACCGGACAGCGCAGAAAACTCAAAAAGAGTTATTAAAAGAGTGATTTTCTTGTAAAAGTGTATTTTCCTCTAAAAGAGCAATACATATTGGCATTGAATGTCCTTTTCAGGAACGCGTCTTTTTAAAGATGCCTGTCCACCCCTGTGTAGTTCCTGGATGCGGAAGAGTGCTCTCCGCTTCAGGTGGCTACAGGTGTTGTCTCGTGTGTCTGGGCAGTGCTCACACTGAGGCAGCATTTGTGGATGGTTCGTGTTCTCACTGTGAGAGCATGTCCATGGCAACGTTGCGGTCGTGGCACGCCACTCCAGCGCCCCCCCGCATTGCTCCTTCTTCCCACGGGATTGAGGACGATGCGGCTGGTGATGGAGGCGATCTGGGGACGTCCGTGCTCGAGGCAACAGCGGCTCGCCTCACAGCCAGCCTGCCTATCCTCTGGAGTTCAAGGTGGATGAGCTCGCCACTGCATCTGAGAGCGCGGCGTGTGACGCAGATGACTCCCCTGGGCTGCCGCCTTCAGGCCAGCACTGGCTGACGTGCAGATGAGGCTGACGCACAGATGTCCGACATGCTTGCCCTGGGCCGCCGCCAGCGTGGGGCTGGACTGGAACCCTCCGTCCTCCCCACAGACATCACAGTTGGATGACTGGTTCCTGGGGTCTGGGTGCCGCTCACAGCCGTGCCCCCCCCCCCCCCACGGTCCTGTTTTTCCTGGAAGTGCATGATGAGCTGACGTCTTTGTGGAGGGTACCCAGGTGGACAGGGCTGTTGCGCTCCACCTGTATCCTGGGAACCCTACCACCTGGTGGGGTCGCACTGTACTCCCCTCCATGGCCTGTAGGACAACATCTTCACTCACCACTAAAGCCTACAGTGCCACCGGACATGCCGCTTCTGCACTGCATGCCATGGCCCTCCTGCAAGTCCACCAGGCCAAGGCACTGAAAGATCTGCACGAGGGTAGCCCTGAACCCGATGTGCTGCAGGAACTGCGCTCAGCGACCGACCTCGCCCTCAGAGCCACGAAGGTCACAGCGCAGCCACTCGGGCAGGCGATGACCACACTCGTGGTCTAGGAACGTCATCTGTGAACGTCATCTTGAACTTGGTCGAGATGCGTGAGTTCGACAGTGTGCTTCCCCTGTCTCCCAGTTCGGCCTCTTCGGTGACACCGTTGAGGACTTTGCCCAGCAGTTCTCTGCGGTGAAGAAACAGACGGAGGCCATCTCACACATTCTGGCCCACCGCAAACCTGCTGCCATGGGCCATGCCCCATCTGCTCACCGAGGGCGTCCTCCTGCGGCGAAGAAATGCCTTGCTTCGCCTCAACCCGGGCCCAGCTCACAGCCCGTGCGTCGAGCACCCTGCAGGAAGCAGAGGCCCCCAGGCGCTCCTGAGAAGATCGACCCAGGGACCAAGACATTATATCCGGAGCTGGTAAGCAGACCACTCCGTCCCCCAGTGGAGGGCCGGTAGGAGAATCTTTTGCCCCTAGACGGGGCTGCGGTACCCACATTCTCAGTAAAAGAGCTATTTCCTTTGTCTCTGGGTCACCTGGCCCGCAAATGCCATTCTCTGCTGCCAGACCTAAACAGTCCCGGCATGCTGGACGCGGACCACCTTCAGCCCCACGACTGTTCCTCGGCTGGCCGGTTCTGACGAGACTAGAGGATGCCTCCATCGGACCTCCTCCTCAGTCACTAACCCGCCCCCTGCCGGGTGTGCGGATGGAGGTAAGTGCTTCGAGTCTTTTCTCAGCACCAGAGCCTCGGGACGCATCCTCGCCCCCCGATGCCATACTACCTGCTCCGCCCCACCGGGTATGTCAAAAATAATCGTCCCCTTGGTGCCCCTAGCATGGAGCTTGGATGCATGCTTTCACTTCCCAACCCGTCACGCTGGCTGGCCCGAACCATCTGACTCGGTTACGCAATTCAGTTTGCCAGGCCCCCACCCCATTTGCGGGTGTCCGTGTTACTGCAGTACACGGCGAGCATGCCAAATCCCTGCGCGCGGAAATTGCTACTCTTACACAAAGACGCGATAGAGCCTGTCCCTCCAACCGAGATGAAAAAGGGTTTCTACAGCACTTACTTCATCGTACCCAAGAAAGGCAGCGGCTTACGACTGATCTTGGACTTTGCAACCGGGCTTTGCACAAACTCCCATTCAAAATGCTCATGCAAAAACACATCTTAACTTGTGTCCGGCGTCTAGATTGGTTCGCAGTGGTAGACCTGAAGGACGCGTACTTCCACATCTCAATTCTGCCTCGACACTGACCCTTCCTACGGTTTGCATTCGATGGCCAGGCGTACAAGGTCCTCCCCTTTGGCATGTCTCTGTCCCCTCTGTCTTCATGAAAGTCGAGAGGCAGCCCTTGCCCGCTCCGAGAAGCTGGCATTCGCATACTCAACTACCTCGACGACTGGCTCATTCTGGCCCCCTTTCGAGAGTTACTATGCGCGCACAGAGACCAGGTGCTCAAACAACTCAGCCGTTTGGAGCTTCAGGTCAACTGGGAAAAGAGCAAGCTCACCCCGGTTCAGAGCATCTCTTTTCTCGGCATGGAGTTAGACTCAGTCTCAATGTCAGCACGTCTCACCAACGAGCGTGCGCAGTCGGTGCTGAAATGCCTTGGCGCCTTCAGGCCAGGCACATCGGTCCCCTTAAAACTTTTCCAGAGGCTCCTGTGGCATATGGTGTCTTCCGTGGCGGTCGCACCGCTTGGGTTGATGCATATGAGACTGCTTCAGCACTGGCTTCAGACTCGAGTCCCAAGACAAGTATGGCGCCACGGCACGCACCGTGTGATGGTCACCCCCGCCAGCCGCCAAACATTCAAACCCTGGACAGACCTCTGCTTTCTGCGGGCAGGAGTACCCTTGCAGCAGGTGTCCCGATGCGTCCTTGTCACAACCGATGCCTTCAGATTGGGTTGGGGCACCATGTGCAACGGGCACGCAGCCGCGGGCCATTGGAAATAGGCCCCGCTGCGCTGGCCCATCAACTGCCTAGAGTTGCTGACTGTTTTCTGTGCCCTGCGGAAGTTTCTCCCATTAGTTTGAGACAAACATGTCCTAATCAGGTCAGACAGCACCACCACGGTAGCGTCCATAAATTGCCAAGGCGTTGTACGCTCCTGCCACATGTTACGGCTCGCCCGTTGTCTCCTCCTTTGGAGCCAGTAGCGACTCAAGTCACTGCGCGCCACTCACATCCCCGGCAACCTCAATGTGGTATCGGATGTGCTGTCATGACAATGCTTGCCCAGTGGAGAGTGAAGGCTTCACCCCCAGTCGGTCCAGCTGATTCGGGAATCAGGCCCAAGTAGACCTGTTTGCCTCACTCTGGCATCCGCACCCAGACGTCTGGAACCTCCACGTCTGGCCCCTGGATGGGAAGCGGGAGATCTAGCTGGTCTACCACCTGTCGTTGTAAACATGATCAACCAAGCCAGAGCCCCTTCTACCAGGCAACTTTACCCCCTGAAGTGGTGCTTGTTCACAAATTGGTGCTCTTCCCGGGCTGAAGACCCACAGAGGTGCGCAGTTAGGTCAGTGCTCCTATTTCTGCAGGAGAGGCTGGAGGGGATGCTGTCCCCTTCCACCTTGAAGGTGTATGCTGCTATCGTGGCCCACCACACAGGCCTTCAGAGACCCCCCTTCAAGCCGCTAGAATCAGTTGGACTCTCTCTAAAGACGGCCCTGCTGATTGCGCTCGCCTCAATCAAGAGGGTTGGGGACCTTTAAGTGTTCTCTGGCAGCGACACTTGCCTGGAGTTCGGTCCGGCAGACACATATGTGATCCTAAGACTGCGACCGGGCTATGTGCCTAAGGTTCCTACCATGGCCTTTAGAGACCAGGTAGTGAACCTGCAAGCACTGCCCCGGGAGGAGGCAGACCCAGCCCCTTCGTTACTGTGTCCGGTACGTGCTTTGCGTACCTACTTGGACCGCACGCAGAGCTTTAGACGTTCTGAGCAGCTCTTTATCTGCTTTGGCGCACAGCAGAAAGGGAACGTTGTCTCCAAACAGAGGCTTTCCCACTGGGTGGTGGATGCCATTTCATTGGCCTATCACACCCAGGCCGTGCCCTCCCCCTTGCGGGTCCGAGCACACTCAACAAGGAGTGTTGCGACCTTGCACCTCCCTGGCAGACATATGTAGAGCAGCGAGTTGGGCAACACCTAATACCTTTGCGAGATTCTACAATCTCAGGGTTGAGTCAGTATCATCTAGGTTACGTATGTAACCGCCATTCCCTGATGGAGGGAACGAGACTTGTGTCCTCCCAGCCACGTCGCTGAGCCGAGCCACTGTTGTGGCCGGACCATTTCTGGCTTCTCAGAAAAATCCTGAATGAACTCTGCTTTTATACCCGTATGTCCGTGGGTGGGGTACGCAAATACTGTCTGCCAACTTCTCATTGGCCTTTTTTCATAGATCAGAGGCATATTTGGCACTCAAGAGAGACCCCTAGTGCCGCTTCTTCGACACATCATCTCGTTCCCTCCATCAGGGAACGAAGGTTACATATGTAACCTAGACGTTTTAGCTAGTTTAGTTAGTTTAGTTTAGCTTATTAACAAAAACAAAAAACAAACTGGTTTGGCTGATTCAGATTCTCCTTCATTTTATAAACATATTTTATGAAAGATATCTTGAATATAAGTGTGCAATGTCTGAAATAAGAGTTTTATGCTATGTCGGAAAAGCCATCAAGTTTTATTCCTTTGATGGACATAGACTACAATACATAGAGTGGACTTTTTATCTGACCTGTTACTCTTCTGAGGCAACACCACTTTGATGTTCCGGGGCGAATTTTAAACCTTGAAGGGCAATGCACCTTGAAAGCTTGTTCCAAGCGGAAGTGAGAAAATTGATCTTTTCTCGAAGCACCCCTGCAGCCCCCCCCTTCTGTGCATGCCACCGAAACCTATTACCACCTACAAAGTACATATTTTTCACTGTTAGGATCTCATCTCACACCATTGATTTGACAGTTGTCAGCAATGTTGTTTATTAGCTTGTTTAATTCTCTGTTTTCTAGGTGTAAATGACTCAGTTGCTTGGGAATTTAACATATTATGCAATTCTTTATATTTCCATAAATAAAATTATTTGTTATAGAATATTCAGAAAAATGCAGAAAATTCTTTAATAATATTTCTGCAGTATTGCTACTGGAAAATGAGCCAACAATCCTGTAGGGTAACGGCAGAAAATTTCTGCAGGATTCCTGTTTTTTTTTTTATTATTCTAATTTTTTAATTACGTGCAGATATTCATTGTCAAATTATAAATGTTTGAAAAGATGATTATATACTGCTAAACGATGTCTTGTGTGATTTTGGTGATCACCTGTTTTAGTCAAAAAGAGATCGCTTTGCTTCTGCTGCTCTCAATGCTGAAGTGACTAAGAAGTCAAGTGCAGGCTCAGCGATCACAGGTTTCCAGGTGCATTCCGTACAGTTCTACATTTTATGCGACTGTATAAGAAAATACAATGCTGAGAAGGCTTCTCCATGGTTTTGTCTTTTTGTTAAATAGATCACCAAATATTACCACAAATTTCCACTCTAAAATGTGTATGTGCAGGTTTGAGATTGGCCAGTTCTCATGAAATTTAAAAGTAAATTACTGTTATTATTTACCCGTAAATTTAAAAGTAAATTACTGTTAATATTTCCCCGTAAATAATACAGCTCAGTTTGACAGTAACATACTGTAAACAGGGTCTACATTAAGTTGCAGTTGGAAATACAGCAATAATACAGTCAAAACAACAAAGGTCATTTACAGTGTACCAAGAACATGTTGCTTTACAGTTGCCAACATTTGGTACAAAACAAGAGTTTGAATGGACCCTGTTGGCATAGAAAAAGGTGTCAAGACTCAAGGAGACTTATGAGAGGGAAGATGGGGTGATTATTTAACATCTTCAAGGTCATTGTTTTTATTGTGATGTTTCTTCCAGGTTAAAATATGTAATTTATCTGTCTTTATAACATTTTAATTGTTAAAAACAAAAAAAACAAAAAAATGAAATGGCACAATAAAATAAGGGTCTAAATAATATATATATATATATATAGGGTAGAGCCAGATTTTCCATTAAATGTCAATATTTGTAAAAAAAAAAATTACATAAATTCTCTGTCTGAGTAATTTTATTGTATGTTTTATGCAATAATATACATACCTAGGCCTAGAATACAGTAGAATATTAAGAAAAACAGAAGAACTCACTTTCGGTGGCATTTTCCCCAACCCCCTGTTATTTCTGACCCTGATACAGTCATTGCAGAAAGACAGCATTCAAAAATCTGCATGCTTTCACTTAATTGTTCTGCTATTAAAAGTGATCACAATAAACCAGAAATAAACAGGTTGAATATAATACCTTTGTCAGAATTCTGGGCTTTTTCAAACTCTTGTGTATTTTAAATATGCTCCAATTCAACATTTATTAACTTTTCTGCAATCTTGTATTATATAACACTTAGTTCCAGTCCTCTAATTTGATTGGACAAGTGGCTTTCCTAGAGTTCTAATTTTTAGTATAACAGCACTGGGACGTTTCATGGTTTGTATCACTCCACTTGTCTGTGGTGACATTGATGCTAGGGATTTTTTGGGAATTATTTTTATTGGCAGAGAAAAAATTTACTCTAAAACATCACTCTATTAGTATCTCTATATTAACTTCTTATTATAGAACTGCTGAATAAAAGCAATGATCACACTCGCAATTGTGCTGTTGTTTTGAATATCAGCGCTTTTGTGGGATATTGCTTAAATCAAAGAATATAAAATGCTATGTTATTGACGTATCATTGAATTATTGATGTATTATTAATTTATCAACAAAATCTAATTTAATCTAAACCTTATACAAGGTTTAACAACAACAAAAAAAGTTTGTCTATAGATAAAATGCTAAGAGTATTACCCAATTGAATAGGTTGTAAAATAACTTTGTGGTGGAGATACTGAGCATTATATGAATGTGTCAGTGCATTGATGAGATTCAGCCTTTGTTTTTGTCAGAAGGTCCCGTTTTCATCACCTTGCCACCTCTGAAGCGCTGGCTGAGTTCAGCTGACAACACAGAGCAGCAGGATTTCTGAGAGAAGAGGATGTTGAAAGTCATTTTCAGTTTCAAAATCTGTGCAAATACACCCTCATGACATCCGATGGCCATGCCATGAATTTTTTTTTAGTAAGATTCAATATTCTCATTATTATCAAAGTGGTTTTCAATTTAAGTAAATAAGATAGGGTGTTTCTTCAACTGATTGATTGAGGTCAAACTTGAAAACAACAAAAACAATTGTTATAAGTGTTATAGGTATATTGTTGTATAATATTTGGTGTGGCTACTAAACATAAGATTTTTTTCAACCAAAGCACTAATTGCAAATTAAATTATTATTGTTTATAGTTAGAATGCGCTCTGTTTGGCTGAAACCTGGCTTAAACCGGATGAATATATTAGTTCAAATGAGTCTACTCCCCAGGCTAATGTGACATCGTCAGATATAAATAAAAAAAATCTCTGTCAACTTTTGCCCTTACCACAGTATACCTGGGCCGTATTCGGATTTTCTTTGGTAGTTACTGTAGATTTCATTTATGCATTTGGCAGATGCTTTTTATCCAAAGCTTCAATAGTTGGAGACTTCAATATTCACATTGGGATTAGCATTTATTGATAGTCTTACTCTCTTGGAGCCAAACAAAATGTGACGAGACCAACTCATTGCCATTATCTTATGCTAGATTTAATACTGTCATTTAATGTTGATAATCCGGAAATTCTGCCGCAGAACGATGACATCTCAGATCATTACCTAATCTCTTGTATGCTGCGATTAGCTAATGTCACTCTATCTGCACAACGTTATCGTTCAGGTAGAACTATTCTTACAACCTCTAAAAATTCACTTCTTATTAGCTTCACTAATGATCTTTCAGACTTGTTTCAAAAAAGTTTATAATAACAGAAAATATAAACACAGTCTTCAATAGCATTATTGATATTGCTGCCCCCCTTCGATTAAAGAAAGTCAAAGAAAAAGCCCCACACCATGGTTCATTGATCTCACTCATGATCTCAAGAGGCATCTCAGAAAATGTGCAAGTGGAGGAATACAAAATTAGAGGTATTTTGTGGTGCATGTAAGGATAATGTCTCTAACTACAGACAGGCACTAAAAACTGCCAGGTTAGCATAACTCACACAAACTCACAGAGGTGACCACAACAATCCTAGTTGTTTATTCAGTACTGTGGCTAAATTTGGGAGAGTATTAATTCCCAGGGACTCCTCCTCCAGCGGTTTCTTCTGCTCTCCCAGAGACTCCTCTTACAGCGGCTCTGCCCACTCCTCCTCCAGCAGCTCCTCCATGTGACCAAGTCCTGGCCCTGTGTCCGCCTCCCAGGCCTCCTGACCCAGTCCCTGCCCTGTGGCTGCCTCCCAGGCCTCCTGACCCAGTCCCTGCCCTGTGGCTGCCTCCCAGGCCTCCTGAACAAGTCCCTGCCCTGTGGCCGCCTTCTAGGTCTCCCAACCCAGTCCCGGCCCTTGTAGTATGTTTAGGAGTGCCAGGAGTTCTCCTTAAAGGGGGGGCTATGTCACTCATGAGATTTTTGCCTTAGCGGCCACCAGAGGTTGCTGGGTCTAGGACAAGTCTAAAACAGTAGGCTACATTCTTTATGTAAAAGGCCTTTAAAAATTACCAAAAATAAATGATAAAGAATTGGTAAAAAGTTTCCATGTCCGGGACATGAAATTGCCCATAGTTGAAGAAACACCCGATCGTGTATACAGTCAGCTGGTCTAATAGTTTATATGGTTATATAAACCTGTCAGGTGGATCGGGGTACATTAGGGATCAGGCACATTATCTGCAATCAACCTTGAAAAACTAGTTTACCTAGGATAATTAGTGTTGTATTAAAATCATAGGCTGGTCAAACCAAATACTGATTAAGCTTTTCATGTTAACTGTAATGTATATACAGTATACATGCATACTTTACATATATAATATGGCATATTATATGGTTCTGAATTATTACCATACAAATGTACCATGGTATTGACATAGCTTTGGTACCCCAAGGTATTATAAAGAATACCATGAGACTGTCCAAAAATGTATCATGGTGTGGTACAAAACAATTCAGTATTACCTTGGCAGTTTATGGTACCATGGACATAATGTGCGACTCACCTGCTGAGTGTTAGCGATGTTGCGTGATTTGGAGGCCAGTTCCATGAGAGCTATGAAGAGTCCCAGTCCGAGACCCAGCGCCAGAATTAAGAACATGCCCTTCAGACTGGCTGGCTTCAGTGAAGAGCTCTTGCCATTTTTAGCCAAACAACTGCTCACCCACCACTTACTGCGTAAATAATCCAGCTCACCAGACTCACTCAGATGGAGAATAGCAACACTCAGGTTTTTTATCAAAGGAGAATCTGAGGACATACACACAAAGTGAGACTGTTATGCTAACTTACAAAAACATGGTAATGACATGGTACTTTTTTGTAAGATTCATCATCATTAACTCACCATCATGCCATCCCAGATATGCATGACATTTTAATTTTTTCAGCAGAACACAAACTAAGATTTTTAGAAAAATATCTTAGCTCTGTAGGTCCATACAATACAAGTGAATGGTGATCAGACCATTGTAGCTCCAAAATTTACATAAATAAGGCTCCAGTGTTTAAATTCATGTCTACAAGAAGCTATATAATTAGTGTGAGTGAGAAACAGATACATTTTTAAATGTAAGTCTTTTTTTTAAAGTATAAATCTCAACTTTTACATCAGAAAGTCACATATGGTGCCTGTTTGAGTAAAAAAGGACTTAAATATTGATTAAATTAAAAAGTCAATAACATCTGGGATGACATGAGGGTGAGTAAATGATGAGATAATTTTTGGGTGAACTATCCCTTTAAATGTATTAGTAGATTAATTCTTGTAAAATCAGCTAAAAGCAAACACAAATATATGCAAAAACAAAAAGCTGGATACCCTTGGCACTCTTATTAACTAAAAAGCCTTTATTATCACATGGCTTAATACAAAATGTAAAACAGCCCTTCTACGTGTTTCAGCGTGAGCCTATGTCAGGGAGAGTAACAATCAAACTTCACAAAGATGAGAGTAATATCATTAATTTAGAAAGTCACATAAACAACTTGTTAACTTAGTTACTGTTACTTGCTCTTATAAATATGTGCACTTTATGATATAACATTCCTTTCCTGTGAGCATTGTGCATCATAATCTGCATTTTTGTTAACAGTGTTTACATTTACATTCATATTGAATACATATATTTCTGATTCGTAAGTTTGAATTTTTTAAATAATTGTATTTAATTTTGTGCTAGTTAGACCAATATTGCCAATCTAATACCATAAAATAGGCTGGTTTAAACTAGTTCAAGATTTAAGTTTTTCAGCAGGGCTGATGGTATCTATAAAGTTGTTTTGTTTTTCCTCTCAATCTGTAGTGTTCATCTGAGGGTGAGTATATATTTGTATCAAACTCAAACCACAGAAAAATAATTAGGGTACTTTACTGAAGTATTTTATTTTAAGTGTGAGGAATAGTTGTACTGTACCCACCCAAAGGAGCAGCAATGCTGTAACCCCTCATGCTGATGATTTCTGGGGCCCGTGTCAAGTTACAGTACCTGGCCACTGCCAGATCCAGAAACACAGACTCGCCGATGAATGCATAGTTGCCTTTCTGCGCCTTGCGGATGCCTTCTTCTGCATTGAGTGAATAGCTTTTGGCTTTCTTAATGTGCTCATAGATTCTGTGGTATGTTGGGTTGTTGGAATTCTGTTCAAAGGCAGATAAGAGTTAAAGAATGATTGACATCTATTGAGGGCAGGTCATGTAGTGGCATTATTTACTTGATTTGGCACAAACAATATAAATCAAGGACACTGTCCTTTACATAGTATTTAGTTTTAATTGTCTCCATTGTCTCCAGGAGTGTCAACACGAGGCTATATCTGTCTTAACCAGAGCTTAAAGGGACTCCTTGTGCATTAAATCTGATATTTTATCTAGGGCGGTTTAATAGAATTAGTCAAGTTGAATTATTAAAGTTTAAAACAAGTTACTTAATAATTGCAATTAATTGCATACATATAAAAATGTTATTATTTAAAGATATCACATTATTGCGGTAAAAAAATAAAGCACAGAGTACGTCAATCTGTCCAAGTAAACTTGGGCTGTTTTTACAGGATACATTCTTGCATTCTGTCTGTAAACATGCGTCAGATGGACGCTTTTGGAGTATCACGTTGTACTTGTTTTCAATGTCTCTAGTTTTTTAGGATGCTGTGTCAAGTAAAATGTACTTTTAAATGTAAAAAAGTGAGTCTTCTGCACTCTGCTGTCATGTAGTTCAAACAGCTGTTGGTTTGTTGTCTGTTCAGCTGTGCATTGCTTGTACAGCTGGAGCTGCGCTTACTGCCCCTTGCTGACTCAGACTTGCAAAAATAGGGAGGTGGCACATCAAGCTTGAATTGCTCACTTGGATGGTTGGACAATTTCTTATAACAGAATTTAAGTACGGTTAGGGCGCATGATTAATTGCATTCATTTTTTAACTCATAATTTTTTACATAAATAATCACACTGAATGAGCGTGTTAAATCGGCAGCTTTAATATTATCTCATGAAATATGAGAAGATTGTTCTTGTTTATCTCAAAATGTAACCACAGTCAAAGCCATGAAGATTTTGGTACAATTTACATTACATTACCTGAAAATTATAATGGCCAGTTCTACAATTCGGTGACATTTAAGTCCACAATAAAAGTTTTGTTATTTATATTGTTTAATTTCACCTGTTTACAATTGCACTAGGTTTGGAATTTTTTTTAAATAATTTATGTTACACACTGATATGGGCCTAAAAGTATAATTTTTTTGCAGATTAACATTTTTATTGGTTGTTTCTCAAACACAATACCGAATAAAGTAAAGTATACATGTACAGAGACAACCATAATCCACCTTTAACCCCCTATCCCCTTCCAATCCCAAACCCCCGACAAACATTCCCATGGTCCAAGCCTGAGTATTATAAAAGAGTCTTTAGGGTGTCTTTTTCCAAGACATGTCTACTTTTTCAGACCTTAAAAACATTTATAAATTTGCAAAAATTCGGCTTTAGTTTTAGCATTATGATGTGTATCTGGTCTAATACTTAATTGTGTGTGCATGCACATTTGCATTGCTTTAACCCTTATTTGTAAGTCCCACCTTCTCGCACACCAATTGGTTGATTATAAGAGGTTTGCAGCAACTGTTGGCCAAATTCTGAGTGGAAGACAGCTGAGTGGAAACAATGCCCAAACGAAAGTGCAAATTTACAGAAGATTTGCACAAAAAATTCACATGCTTTCATTATAGCTAAATAGCTGGCACTTATTTGTCAGTTACTAATAAAGATGCAAGTGATTTAGAAGCACACATTAACCTTGCAAAGCATAAAGGGTCAGCAAAAGGTGAAAGTTCATCAGGTAAAATAACGGACTACTTTTTGTGACCAGGTAAAATTATCACATTGCTTCATTTTCCATGTCCATTCAAAATAATTAGTAATAGTAAATGATGGCACAATCATGGCATCAAATATTTTATTTTAGTACATGGACATTCAAAAGAATGTTTGAATTTATATATATATATATATATATATATATATATATATATATGAAAACTTTAATACAGTGGAAAAGACACTCTTTTAGCATATGCTAAAAGAGTGTCTTTTTCACTGTATTAAAGTTTTCATTCATAGTAACTGTTTTTAACCCTATTATTCCACCCCAACCTGTCTTACCTTGAAGAAGGCAAAAGTGGAGGAATCTTTAATGGTGCCATACTCGATCAAGTTTTGATTGGCAAGATCTTCGAAACTCTTGATTGGCAGATGTTCGTCTGAATGCAGCCATGAACTGAGGTTGGCAAAGTAACAGGCAAGCACCACTAATGAAAACAACCACCAGATAGCAGTAATGACCCGTCCTGATAGGGCTTTGGGGTGAGGACCAGCACCTAAAATACAAGCCAAATTTACAATAATTTTTGCCAGACTCACTACTGGGGTACCAGGCATATTGGGGTATTGGGGTACCAGGCTGCTTTTTATGGTGGTTAGAATGTCTTACACCTAACTGAAAAATTCCAATGCAAAATTTCCAAACACATGATGAAATGTACTCCCTGCTAAAAAACCTAGACCAGCTAAATAGGCTTAGCTGATGACCTGTTTAAATAGCCAATTAAAATAATTGCTAGTTACTACAATTATAAAGTATGCTTGTGGTACTTTTATAATGGTTTACCAAGCTGGTCTACCTGTAACAATAACCAGCTTAACCAACTTGTGACAGTCACAGACCAGTATTTTCCATCCAAAACCAGAATTTAAACAGTCCAAACAGGAATTAAAACACTTCTAAAGCCAGCACCACACTAGCTGATTTTTCCAGTGATTTTCAGATGTGCGCTTCATTGACATATTCACCAGACAGGCAGAGGGAGATGAATCACTAAATCACTTCACAGTAGGGACTCCCAGCTGAGTTATGCTGAGTTTATACTACACGATTTTAAGCCGATTTTCACCTGCCGACAGTTTTGTGGAGATCACCGACAAAAGCTGGAAATAGTGGGAAAAACGGAGCTCGCTCCTGTGAGCGATGATTGCAAAGTATGAACTATCAAAGATGAGATTTGAGAGATGCGCCGACGCGTCGCCGATGTCAGTGAGATTGTTAAATATCTGGACCCGTCTGTGATTCCAAATCGCGCAATGTGAAATATGTTTTGACTAAATACAACAGTAGCGTTGACCTACAGCCAATGAGAAAGCAAGAAATGGGGAAGTTTAATTGGGAGGAGTCCTGATGTACCTGCAACAGAACATCAACTAGCATGGCTGCAATATCAAGAAAGTATCATAGAGGAAAAATTATTGGAACATTGACAGGAGCACCAGTGCCTATTTTATGTTCCAGCTGAACTGTACCACAACCGGTTGTAGAAAGAGAAGAGTTGGAGAGAAATTGCCAATTCTCTTGGACAGCCAGGTAAGCAAATAGGTAGATTTTACAGTAGGAGGTACTTGCCTTGAGGCAATTAAAAACACACAAATCATATTCTGAAATGCATAACATATGATCATGAATTTGTTTTCGTATCGCGTTTCACTTCTCGCGTGTATTTTGTTGTGAAATGTAATTTGGAGTCCAGGCAGAGTCATCAGGGATTCGTCAATAGTAACCGTCTTAGAAGTAGTCTTGAAATGTGTTCACCCCTGTCGTGGATTCATCATGTAATTTGAAAACACTATGACTGCAGTGACAAGACAGACAGTTGTGAAATATGAACTTTCTGACTGAAAGGCGCATTCTGTACGGTAAAGATTTGCATAACCATGACATGAACAATACCCAGATATTTGTACCTGTTCACACATTTTTACAAGTATATAATTTTAACCAGTATATCGATATATGGGCTAAATCCCTGAACAGTTCACAAAAATTCAGACCGATGAGGAAACAGTTTGCTCACATGTGACATTTATTAATTAAGAACTTAAACTAAAGTTCAGGAGGAGCCTGCTCATCTAATCTGCCAATCAACTTACTGACTGCATAGTATTTAAGCCGACGCTTACCTCACTCTAGTGACAATCTTTCCGGCATTCGGCCCAGCCCCATGTTGAGATATATGTCCAGCTCTCTGGAGATCGAGCTCTTCGCTTCTGATTATGAGTTCTCCTGTCCTTCCGAAAGGTCCCAGTCACTTTTCACAGCCTGTTCTTTTTCCAAACTTCTTCTAGCTCCCGCTTCTGTACCCATCACCTCATTGGCTGCTCGCCTTCTCCAACTCCCATTTTTCCTGTTTCCTCCTCCCTCAGATCCTCCACTCCAATCTAACCTATCTTTCCACTGAGCGGACAACAATGTGTAGATGCCTCAGTTATTGGTTCTGCCTCCAAATCCTCCCACCTTTCATTTGCCTACTATTGCAGCCCGGTTTTAACTTTTACTCTTGTTTCAGCTCTTCCCTCCTCACCATGCAGTTGCCATGGACCTACCACCAGTATCTGCTAATCTCCATTCTCAAATCTTAGCAGGTGCTGATGTAGATCTGGATTCTCTTATATCCTCAGTTCCCCAAAATGAAATGTGTTCCACTCCTTGGACTGCGGTCTATTAATTATCAATCTGCTGAGTTTTAGATCGCTTTTGGGAAATTCACAGAAATAATTTGTTCCATGTTCCCAAATAGACTTATTATAGCTATTATAGCTTTCGGAGGTAGTCATTTCTTTACTTACCATAAGCTTTTTTCCACCAAATGTGCTGATAGAGTTGCCCAGTGGAATCAATGCCTGTATTGGCGAGCTCTAGATTTAGAGCTTTACAAAAAAGTTTTCCTGGGCTGTCGAAATCTTTCTTGTGCTATCTGCAGATCCGTCAACCATTAGACCTCGGCTTGCACTTAGATTAATCCCAGCACTAAAGTTGATTCCAAAGTGATAAAATCCACCACATACTGTATGTCCTGCAGTCCAGGAGCAACCTCGGCACACAGAACCCAAGTCCTGCCTCATTCCGGCAGGTCTGCAATAATTTAAACATCCTGAGATATACAAGACAGCGTGCAATTTTTGTGATGGTGCTCACACCTGCTCTATCTGTCCCATATGAATGTCATCTGGAAAATCGAATCAAAATCTTGTTCTCCTATCGTTGTCTCCAAGCTAGCTCTGGAGCTTACAAATCATCATGATAAAGCATTTATTTGGTACTTGCTCTAAGTTCTAAGGTTTCAGCCCAGGTCTTGAAAGTCTACCAAATTCCAGCTCAAAATACACTGCATCTGAACCTGAAACTATAGACATCCTAATATCCAATGAAGTGGAGTTGGGTTTTATGATCGGTCCGTTCGACACCCCTCTGTTTAAATTATTCTGTAAGCCTGATCGAAGTCGCTACCAGAATATTTTCTGGGAAGAAGCATCTCATAAACGATCTCTCTGCTCCCCATAGCTGTAAACAGCCTAGCATAAACAGCCTAATTCCCCTAGAGGAATACTCCCTTAATTATCACAATGTCGATCAAGCCATTCACTTGAATTGCAGTATTGTAGGGAAGGGAGCTTGGCTCGCAAAAGTACATATAATATCTGCCTTCAAAGTCATGCCCATCCATCCAGACTTCTGGCATCTGTTCGGTGTTAACTGGCAAGACATTTTTTACTTCACAGTTTGTTTAACGTTAGGGTGCAAAAACATTTTGCATACATATTATCCGAAGCTCTTTGCTGGATTTTGCTGAATAATTATTTAGTCCCATTTCTCGTGCATTTCCTGGACGACTTTCTCTCCAACTCCCCAAATAATTTCCTCCCAGCTGCACATCTGTCTACCATTCAGAATGTCTTTTCAAAATTAGGAGTTTCCCTCTCTCCTGAGAAAATGTCTAGGTTTCAAGTGTAACTCCCATTCCCTGATGGAGGGAACGAGGCGTTGTGATGATTGTAGTGACACAAGGGGCTTCTTTCGGGAGCCTCGGATACCTCTGAATATGAAAAAGGCCAATGCCAAATTGGCGAATAGAATTTGCATGTCCCGCCCCCGGACATACGTACAGGTAAAAAAGGCAGGGATCATGCATCTATTCAGTCAGGTTCTGCACTGAGGAGCCAAGAATAAGGTTCGGTCATCACAGAGGCACAGTGTTGTGGCAAGGGGGGACACAACGTCTCGTTCCCTCCATCAGGGTACAGGGGTTACACTAGTAACCTAGACGTTCCCCTTCTGTCACTCACTTGACGTTGTGTTGATGCTGGTGCCATAAGCTATAGCTTGCCAAGAAGCATGAGCATCAAACTGTACGTAACCCTCCCTGACGCCCCACTAAGATGTCATATTGTTTTTAATAGGTTCCCGGCATCTGACCAAGGATTCTCTTGCGGTGTGGGAACAAGTAACGCGACAAGCATGAGAGCAGGCCACGGCAGACGCTGTCTTTTCTCTCACTATGTTTCTCCTCATAGAGTGTAAGATGTGTCTGGGGCCATTTACCCAGTAGGGGGTGGGTTATTGACTGAGGAGGAGGTCCTAGTGAGGCATCCTCTGGACTCGTCAGAACCAGCCAGCCGGGATTGTGAATATTGTACAGATGTGGACTAGGAGGTGAAGTTTCTACATCCAGAGTGCAACTTTGCCTGTAAGGTTCAGTTGCCGGGGCACCGTGAGAACGGCGTTTGCGGGCACCAGCTAGGTGACCTAGGGAATGAGGAAATTGCTCTTTTATTGACAAAGTGGGTACTGCAGGCCGAAGGAGGTGCGGCAAATGAAAAAACGGAAACCAAGTATTTACCTCCCGGCCCTCCGCCGGGGGAAGGAGTGGTCTGGCTACCACCTCCTGAGCGAGCATCTCGTCCCCTGGGTGGCCCATCTCAGGAATGGTGGGATGGGTGTGTGGGGTTTTGTGTGGCTTCAAGCGGTGCCCTGACCTGAGGAACCAATCGTCTAGCCGTGAGGGTTGAGGGGAGGGTTCCAGTCCAGCCCCACGCTCACGGCAGCCCAGCCAAGCATATCAGACATCTGAGCGTCAGCCTTGAACTGGGTGGGCAAGCCCGAGGGTGGCAGACCAGCTGAGTCCTCCACGTCAGACGCTTCGACGCTCTCCGATGCAGCGGCGACGGCATCATCCTGCTCCATGGCACCAACAGAGCCAGTCTCACATCAAGCCCGGGGGTGGCTGGAGTGGCATTTCCTTTGAGAAAGGAAAGCCGCGACCGCAACGGTGCCATGGTCAGGTTCTCGCAATGAGTACATGAACCATCCACAAATGCTGTCTCGGTGTGATAGCAACCCAGACACTCAAGGCAGCACCTATGGCCATCAGAAGTGGAGAGATATCTGCCGCATCCAGGAACAACGCAAAGGCAGAAGGGCATCTTTAAAAAGACGTTCGACACCATTAAGGTTAACTCTTTTATTTTTTTTTTTAAATTAGTACTCTTTTAGAGGAGTTTTGTTCTTTTAGAGGACAACAGTCGAAGCACCCAGGGGCATGGACTGCACTGGCATGCAGAGGAGGGAGAAAGCCGCTGGCAATGCACCATAGATCCAACAGGAAAGCTCTCTTTTAGAGGTAAGTGGAACAGTGTGAGGTGAACACACAACCACTCAGCTCCGAAGAAAGAATCTGACTGAACAGATGCACGATCCCTGCCTTTTATACCCCTATGTCCGGGGGCGGGACATGCAAATTCTGTTCACCGGGAACCGGGATGACAATATAAATAATAGTTTAGTGAAGAAATAATTGAAAAACACACAAACATAAACACACAGAAGCTGCCTTGCATCAACCCCACCATCTCGGATCTTCAAGTCCTAGATAACGCCGCCATCCAGTTTCTCATAAAGAAGAGCAAAACGGACCAAATCAAACAAGGCCATTTCGTGTACATCTTCAAAATCCAAACCCCCATACAGCCTTATTAGTCTCTTTTCCTCTTCTTAAAGTAAAGAGGAGCCCAAATCGTCTAGACATTGGTTTCTAAAAAAAATAAAAAATTCTGATGCATCCGTATTCCTCCCATTCTTTTCGTATCGCCGTTGCCACTAAAGCCGGTCAAAGGTTTGCCCTAACACTAAACTGGTAAATTAGATCCTGAATTGAACTTCATCCTCTTGCCCCTCCTTTGTGAACAGCAAGCCACATATGTTTACTCTTCATTGCCAAAGATTGTATGGGCAGGTGAATTCATGAAACACAGTTTTGGGACCATTTTGAAATATTACCTTATGAAAGTGAATTGAACCATAAAGAAAACACTGTTACTATTTTCTACTGTAACTATTAACTAGGTCTGAAAATACCCTAAATCAATCTATTGCAATTGTTTATGCTTATGCGTTTGCGTACTCAAGTTGTTATTTCGGTGAGCTCCATGTGAGAGGGAATCAGAGAGAGAGAGAGATCTCAGCAACAATCAGCATTGTGAGACACTCTCGGTCAAAATTGAGTTGTATGGAGTTTGCTAGTATGGCACCAACTAAAGCTGTTCAGTGGGGCTGATTACATCTAAAAAGTTGTTTTGTTGTATTGTTTCTCTGATTCATTCTGAAAGGTTTATGTGAGGGTATGTCTTCATAACCTTATTAATCAAAGGTACAGTACATTACCTTGAAGAGTCAGCGCTCCCACAGTATACCAGAAACTGTGTGATAGTGGGAAGGAATTCTGTTCTTTCTCTGGTTGCTTCCATTCACAGGGGCTTATCCTAAAAAACAGCATCATAACACAGACTATATATTCACAAGCCAATGACTGTGATATCACCCCAAATCCACTTTTAATGATGTTACCAAATTAGGTCCCAGGTGTGTATGACTTTCTTTCTTCACTAGAACACATTTGAAGAAAAATATCTCAGTCTGTATGTCTGTAAAATGCAAGCAAAATCAATTTAGCAAAGCAAAATGTCAGTACAAACATCATAGAAACAACTCCAACGGTTAAATTAATGTCTTCTAAAGTGAAACGATCGTTTTGTTGAGAAAACATTTTAAGTTCATTTTTAACTATAATCCAATGCTTCCGGTAGGCTTCACGGAGGGTGGAGATCACACGGTCTCTCGTGTGACGTGTTCATGTTGGCATATAATAGATATATTCTCGTATACTCCTCTCAGTTGAGACATCCAGGATAAGCACACAAATGCACCATTATGAGTAAAGAAACAGATAAATACAGATCTAAACCAAAACCAATGAAGATTCTGTACTGTGTTCCTCCTACACAGTTGTAAACAGTGCTGCTTTTCCATGTGTTTTGCAAGTGCCTCAGTTCTCACTTGTCTCAAGTGCCAATGCGATTTGTCACACATGCATTTCACAGTTGACCGGAAGCAATGATTAAAAGAGTTAAAAGAGTACTTAAATATAGATCTTTTTACACCAAAAGTGATCGTGTCACTTTAGAAGACATTAATTTAACAGCTGGAGTCAGCTGTTAATTTTAAGGAACTTCTAAGCTAAAATATTTCCCTAAATTTCTTCACATGTGTTTTGGTGAAGAAAGAAACTCTAATACACCTGGAAAATCATGAGTAAATGATGAGAGAATTACAATTTTTGGATGCACTATCCCTTTAAGGCCAGTTGCACTGCATAAAATTAACTTTCCTGTTAATGTATATGGTTTTATGGGATAGCATGAAATGTAGTTACTGGCAAACATTCCTAAAACAGGTATCCTGAGAAATCCCACCTGTCTTCGTAACAGTGCTATACAGCAATAACAAATCAGAATCTGGGGGCAGGCCTCACTTTTAAGCCAATATGAAAACTAGCCAATCAGAAAACACTCTCTGGCTGTCGATCATTTTGTGCATTCATGATTGCTGACATCAGGTGCTTCTGCAAGCCCAGGCAGAGGACCGGGGGGTTTTCCAGTGCTTGCTGCCGCATGGTACTCTTGCATTGACACCGGCTACGGGACCCCCACCTCAGATCACCTTGGCCAAGATGGGTCCCCAGGACGACTAATTAGGTTAATTATGCTATGACATATGGTTTATTTTTTAGATACCCTGGATGAGATTATTGCACCATTGAGATAGGAGGGGTAATTTTAAGGCATCAAAAAGCTTAAAGAAGCTATGAATTTAAAAAGCCAGTGACCTGGCTAGTGTAATACATGTTCAGTAGCATTGTTTCAAAACTAGAGAGTCGTTATGATTTTGGAAATTATTATAAGTCTGATTAAAGGAGGCTATGTCATTATATCCAAATGTGTTATGATATTGGACTTCAGCTGCCCTTCTACCCATGGGTACGAGGCCAGCCCGGTTGGCGCTTGCAATTTGGGAAGTTCAATGGGTGCGGTCTCGCTGGCTAAATTCCCGCAGACCGCCCGTTCCCCAACATGCTTGTTTGCCCCCCGTTGAGTTCCGAGATGACCAGCCTCATGGCCAGCTTAACATCTCTTTTGGGGCTCGCAAGCAGGATGAGTTCTTGATTGCTGCATAGGAGAGTGCGCTGGCGATGTCAGACGCTGAAGACTGGGCTGCCACCTTCAGGTCTGCCCGCCCAGTATGAGGCAGACGCAGTGTTGACCGCTATGCCCATAAAATGCCGCCACCTTGCGAGATTGTCTGGCACTCCCCTCCAGGGCCGGTAGGACTATGTCGTCTCTGGCGACCAAAGCCTAAAGTGTTGCTGGACAGGCTGCCTCTGCCCAGCATGCTATGGCCCTCCTGCAAGTACACCAGGCCAAGGCACTGAAAGAGCTGCACGTGGATAGTCCTGATCCTGATGTGCTTCAAGAGTTGTGCCTAATGACCGACAACGCCCTCTGGGCGACGAAGGTCATGGTGCGAGCACTTGAGCAGTCCACCTTGGTGGTCCAGGAGCACCTCCTGTGGCTGAATCTGTTTGAGACGAGGGACGCCGACAAAGTTTTCTCAACTCGACCATCTCCCAGATCGGCCTGTTCTGCGACACCATTGAGGACTTTGCCCAGTAGTTCTCAGCGGTGAAGAAGCAGATGAAGGCTATACAGCACATCTTGTCCCGGCCCGGTTCAAGATCCCATACCCTGTCTGCTCACCGAGGGTGTCCCCCTGCAGCGGTGAAAGCCCAGGCGGCTCCGCCACAGCCCGAGCCTAGTTCATCCCGCCCCAGTTCAGTCGTGTCCGCTTCACCTCGGTGCAGGACAAGAAAGCCGCCACCCTGAGAGCGGAGTGCATAAACCTTCTATGCAAGTGTGCGATAGAGCCTGTCCCTCCAGCTGAGATGAGGAAAGGGTTCTACAGCCCTTTCTTCATCGTACCAAAGAAAGGCGGTGGGTTGCGGCCAATATTCATCCTGCGAGTTCTGAACCGGGCTTTACACAGACTCCCGTTCAAGATGCTGACACAGAAACACATTTTGGCATGTGTCCGACATCAAGATTGGTTCGCAGCGGTAGACCTGAAGGATGTGTATGTTCACACATCGTGTGACTGTTACGCCTCTCTGCCGCCACTTATTCAGCCCTTGCATTATTAGACCTTGCATTTCTACGTGCAGGAGTTCCCCTACAGCAAGTGTCCAGATGTGCCATGGTCACCACAGATGCCTCCAAGTTGGGCTGGGGCAATGTGTGCAAAGGGCATGCAGCCGCTAGTACCTGGACAGGACCACGGCTGTGTTGGCACATCAACTGCCTACCTACATTTGCTGGCTGTACTTTTAGCACTGCGGAGGCTATTGCCGTCGATCCAGGGAAAGCACGTGTTGGTCCGTTCCAACAACACAGCGACGGTAGTGTATATAAATTGCCAAGCCGGCGTATGTTCTCCTCACATGTCGCAACTGGTATGCCATCTCCTCCTCTGGAGTCAGCAGTGGCTCTAGTCTCTGCGGGCCACTCACATACCGGGCAGCTGATTTCGAGTTGATTCGGCCGAGCACAGGTAGCCCTGTTCGCTTCCCAGGAATCCTCCCACTGCCTGCTCTGGTATACCATGAAGGGAGCCCCAGTGGCTGCGCAAATATGCGTTCCCCCCAGTGAGTCTACTTGCACAGACCCTGTGTAAGGTCAGGGAGGATGAGGAAAAAGTCACCCTTGTGGCGCCATATTGGCCAACTCAGACGTGGTTCTCAGACCTCACGCTCCTCGCGAGAGCACTTCCCTGGCAAATCACCTGAGGAAGGATCTTCTCTTTCAGGGACAGGGCACCATCTGGTACCCACGCCCAGACCACTGGAACCTCCATGTCTGGTCCCTGGCTGGCACGTGGAAGTCTTAAGTGGTCTACCGGCCGCAGTGGTAAACACGATCACTCAGGCCAGGTCTCCTTCAACAAGGCAGCTGTACTTCCTGAAGTGGCGTGTGTTCGCTAAGTGTTGTTATGCCCATAGCGAAGACCCCCAGAGATGCAGCCTGGTCAGTGCTTTCCTTCCTGCAGGAGTAGCTGGAGGGGCGGCTTTCCCGCTCCACACTGAATGCACCATGACGCAGTTGACGCAGTCGCAGCCAGACCCACTATGGGTACTAATATACTGGTACTGGGATAGGTGCTCCATGGTTGCCGATTAGTTATTATGCATATAATGCTATTATGCACAAAGCAGTTTGCTTGCACCTGCATCGGCATTTCACGTAACATGATTCAGCTGTTGTAGCGTTTTTCTATTGGGACCCCTAGTGTCACTACATTGACACAATGTTGAGTGAGTGACAGAAGGGGAACGTCTTGGTTACTTTCGGAACCTCTGTTCCCCGATGGAAGGAAAGAGACGTTGTGTCCCTCTTAACACAATGCTGTTCTAGCCGCTGAAATGGCCCATTGGCCTTTTCTCAAAGATTTGAAGGTGTATTGGTGCTCCCAAGAGCGACCCCTTATGTCTCTTCATCGACATTTTATTTTTTGTATGATGCACATACATTGATCAGGTGTCCAGGAATTTTACAGGTCCAAGATGGCAACCCTAGCAAAAGGCCTGTTCACATGAAATCTGTGATGATTTTGCTTGACAAACTTCCGACGAAATGTCTATAAACAAGTGTCCATAAATTATTATTTTTTTAAACAATTTCATCCCTGTAAAGTAGGCAGCACTGTTGCCCTTCTACAAACATTTATACCAATCTCCTTTTTATTTTATTTATATATTTTTTTATTAAATAAATAAATAAAAACAAAGCAACCATTATTGTCACAACACAACAGACCAGGATCCCTACAAATATCTCAATCCAAATTGAGTCCCAAGTCCTCATACAAAGCCACAATTCTTATTGCTTTCAGGTTTTTTGAAAGTTCAATAGACCCAAAATATATTTTCATTTCATATTTAAACCTCAAAAAGAGCGGGTTGCACTTGGAGAATTTGCATTTATTAATATTGTATTTTACAAAAAATATGGTTTATGATAAAAGCACAATTTATTTTTTCACATTTGTGAAAACCAAAGATGACATTTCTATAAGTAAACACAAAATCGGGATTTACATCAAGAATCAAGAATGTCACACCAACATTTCACTGTATAAGTACAATTACGTATTTAGATGAAAAGCACCGTTTGCTTACAAACGTTTCACACAGATCCACTGAGTGAGAAGAAAAAGTTGCAAGACAAAACCCTCTGTAAATATAAGTACTCCTTGTGGTACTGCATGAGCCACAATGGCAAATTCTTTTACAGTTACAGGAGTTTCCATGCTTTGATAAAAATCAAGAGAAATTACAAACTGATTAATTTTGATTGAAACGTTGAGATACAAAAATAATAAAACATTTAAATAATCAAAGAAAAGAGATTTGTGTTTATACAATAGGTCCTTTTGTTCCAAACAGGGTATGTGTAAGATGTAAAATTATGATTAAAAAAATAAAATTTGCTTATGAAAGAGGGAAAATTTGACAGGGATTTTCATTATGTTTTAATTGCATATTAATACAAATTACAAACCACCTATTTTGGAAAACATTACATTAGTCTGAGGTGTAGCAGTCATTTTAAAAATGGGGGGGGGGGGGGGGGGGGGGGGGGCTATCAGTAGGTGGCTCGCACAGTCCCAAAACTTACAGTGCAGTATTTATATATTACAATAAGTATTATATTAATATAGAAGTATTATATACTTATTTGCAGGCACGTGCACACATAGACATCAAAGGGGGCTTGAGCACCTGCCCTTTTTATTCCTGGAGAGAAAGTGCCCTTTTTCTGGGGTGTTTTTTTTTTGAAAAAATAATATATATTCCTGTTTGCGCACAGCTTCCCTGTCAAACAAATATTTTTATTGAAAAGTGTATCTAATATCAGGTCAGGAGTTCTGAAGCGCTCCCTCTCTCTCTCTCTCTCTCTCTCTCTCTCTCTCTCTCTCTCTCTCTCTCTCTCTCTCTCTCTCTCTCTCTCTCTCTCTCTCTCTCTCTCTCTCTCTCTCTCTCTCTCTCTCTCTCTCCCATCCCCCCATCCCCCCCGCGTCTCTGCGCAGCGGCGCACATCACACACACACCTGCAGGCAGCAGCAGCAGCGGCCCCAGTCTCAGCACAGCAGTGTTTTTCTTAGCTTGTGTTGAGGTGAGTGACTGACGATGAACAAAAGATTAAACTACCAGTGCCTCGATACTGCTGATTAGCCAAAGACAAATATAGTTAACCGCATGCCTCATGTAGGGTTGCCAACCGTTCCGTATATAATACGGAATCTTCCCGTATTTGACACATAAAAGTCTTGTTCCGTATTGAAGTGATATGGAACGCACTTTGTTCCGTATTTTTGAGAATCAATTCAGTGCAAATCAATGACAGATATACACAGGCTTCTAATATATGTCAGACAGACAGACTATGAATGAACGAAGACCTGCTATAATGGCAAATTCGGGGACTATCTGAGGCCACGCACGCCCTCTTGGCGGGCTCTGACGTGTAACGACGCCCGCGATGTGCAGCTGCAAATGCGTTGTACACATAGACAGTAGTTTTATTCCTGTAAACCACAGTGAAGTAATAAACATCTACAGGAACATGGCCCCCAGAAGGTTGCCGCTGTAAGGGAGGAAGGAGAGACAACCAGTGAATGGAAGTAACAGATTTTATTTTGAAGTAGAAGACCTTTTTTGTAATAATTTTATTAAGTTGCTGTATTTTTGTATTTTGTCAATCATTTTTGCAGTGATTTTTTTTCAGTAAAATCAAGCAGCAACATCCCTCTTCAGTTTAGAGTGAATATTTGTGTTGATTTTAAAGTGTTATGTATTCTGATAACACCAAAATAATTAAAATGATGTAGTGCCGCCTTGTGCAAAAATAAACAAATTATTAGTAAAACACGCCCATGGTTTCTGTGTGAACTGATTATTTTGTAGACATCTTTTGAAAATGAAACAATTGCATGAGTTTGAGGATTTAACTTTTTAAATTATTTTTTAAAAAAGAAGTAAGAGTTGTGTTAATATATATTCTTTTTTGTTTAAAAAAAGTAAAAAAAAAAAACGTAATTATGAGAAGTGCCCTTTTTTTCCACTTGAGCCCCTGCCCCTCAAAATGTCTGTGCACGGCCCTGCTTATTTGTAGTAATATTTGCAGTAATCTAGATTCAAGTTTTGCAAATTAAGTGCTAAATTTTGCAAAAATAAAGGGCATCTTGTGGAGAACTTGCTTCTGATTCACACATGACAATAAAAGATGAATAAATTATTTAATAAATTATAATTATGACAATTGTGCATGTGCACAATTCAATTTTTTACTCTGTGCTTGTGCATTGTGGGATTTAAATTTATCCAAGTGACTCAAGTGTTTTGACTACGTTCACCAAAATTAGTTCAGATCCATTTAATGATTCGACCATTTCTGGTGATGCCACCCGGTGATGTCTTGTGTGAAATGAGTTAGTCACTGAATCAACGATCAAAAGAAAATTTTAATCCTCTAAGATTTGAATGTCTACTGACCTACAAAGAGAATTTAGTAGAGCTTTTATGCATTAAAAGAACAAAGCAATTCTATCATTTCCCTATAGTTTGTGAGGTGCTGAGCATTACTTTTATCAAAAGACAACAATGATAGTCTTATATTATTATGAGTTTCAATGACGTCCATACGTTTTAACGTATAAAAAAGGGTGTCTTCATGTTTACAGATATATCTATTGAAAATGCATGTGTTCTAAGAACATCGCAAATCTATCTCATATCTTACAGTTTGTCAACATTCAGAGAGTGAGCAGCATATGTTAACCTTGACCGACCCTCTGCTTTAGCTAGTAAGATTCCTCCCCTTTAAGAGAGATCTCGCTGGAGCCACAACTACAAGGCACACATGTCTATGAACCGCTGACAGAGGAGTGCCAGCCGCCAGGAGGCAGAATCCAGTGCCATCGCCCGGCGTCGTGGAGGATCGTTGGACAGCTGGCTGGACCAAAGGACCAAATGGCTCTCTCTATTTCTTAGTCTCTCCTGCTATCTTTCTCTCTCCCCTCCCGTCTCCTCATCCTACCCAGGTACCCAGGAAACGGGGAAGACCAGCCAGTGACAGTATAGCAGAAGGGTCAACTCCTCCCCTCTTTGTTGTTGCAGAATAGAGGGATCATCGATGAGGAATGTTCAGGTGAAGAGTCAAGGCGAGCGAAGAAACCAACAGGAAGGTAACCACAATCCGGGCACTATGGCATAGACTGGCAAGCAATAGAGAAAACACATAACAGAACCGACTAGGACAGAGAGAGAGCGGTGAGTAACTACACACACACCAACAATCTAGCAATGAACATGAAACAGAGTTTGTAAGTGTTGGCTGTACACAAACAAGGGGCTGGTGCCAACAGCCAGCTGAAAGTTGGCATGATCAGCGTTCCCATGGAAACAATCAAGGTTTCCATGGAAATGCTGATGATGCATGCCAGCGGCACCTGAAACATGGAGACAACATAACCACAATAGAACAAAACGGCAGACTCACAGACCGTGACATATTGGACAACCTTTTCTTATTCCACGTGACAAGTAAAATCTAGGGGAAGTGCCATATTTCAACTTAATTAAACTACTACAGTTATAATAAAGTGGCGTACTGTTTTACAAAAATTTTCACCAAAACAACATTTTTATAAAATTTTTTAAATAAAATTGTGTTCAACCAAATCAAAAACCTTATCAAAATCAAACAAATTGTTCAAACAAATCACTATAATCAAGTAAATCTAAAACAAATCTAATGTTGTTAGTTATGTGTTGGCTCCTAATAAAAATAGATTGAGTCTAATCTATAATGCTATCCAAGCATACTTTAAGTCTTTTCAAAAATAATATGGCCAAAATGTTATAATCACTATTAAAGTGTCGCCAATTGTCCAAATTGTTGAAATCTTTCTTTGGTTTAGGAATTAACGTGAATGTTTAAGCATTTATTTACCTAACGGACCCTTTTCACAGACATGTTATGATGCATTTCCGCTTTGTTTAACAAAGTAAAAGTAGCAAACTTTTATATTTCCAATTCGTAAAATATTTGGTGTAAATTTGTAACATTGAACTTACCATGGAGTAAGTTTTAAAAAATTTAGTTACCAGAACTGCGACGAGGTTTAACTAACTAACGTAGCTGCTGAGGGAGTGACCAAAAATTTTGCCTTACAGCTGTTATCCAGCTCTCTCTATTTTTTTATCATCTTTTGAAAAGCTTTGAAAGTGCAATCCCTGATATTTTCTTTTGCTGTTAGAACAAATGGGTGAGCAAAAATGACATTTCTTGTGGTCTATTATTAACCACCATTCAAGTTTACTCAAATATGATTCTACTTCTGCTCTGCAAACATGGATATGTGAAAAGTGTCCATTTGGCATAACTGTTTCATCATGTTCTTTCCATGGTGTTGATGCATTCTGAGGAGTATTTAATCTGTATTTATGTGAGTGAGATGAGTAAAGAGCACTGTTGCATAAATATACATTCTATTTATACAGTAGTTGCACATGGATTTTGCTACAAGTCAAAATGGACTCCCAGCGGCAAATACACTTTTTTTGGAATGAATGCCTAGATATTATAATGCAAGGTACTGTGATACAAATACACATAGAATAATGCACATTAAGAAGGTATGGTACAGTATAAAATACAATGCATTATATTAAAAATAATTTATAAGAATACACTGGCTAACAGTCTTATCTTCATTGATATGATTGCAATACATTGTTACATTTCCTTTAAGAACAATAACTTTTAGGTTCAATAACTGAATATGCAATTAGGAAAAGCGCAGGGATTAGATCCCATTTGGAGATAAGCAGGAACAGTTGAACTCGCATGGACATGGACATTGTTCATTAAAGTATTATTTTTTTTTCAACTTGTAGGCTACTTATATCCTACTTATACTAAGAAACTCTCATGACCCTTTTAACAATAAAAACAATAGTAAATATAACTGCAAGCAGTGATACCAGGGTCAAGCCAATAATTAGCACCATGAGCAGAAAAAGAAGCATTGTGACATGTTTTCAGTTACAGTCCGATGAACAGTTCAATCATAAATCATAAAAAAAACATTTATTTAAAAAATAACTAAACATTACCTTTTCAGTTTTGTCCAGTATGTGGCACTGTTCTTAAACTGCTGAGGTACTATCTGGCCATGATGGTTATCATTCAAGAAAGCATTCAAGAGTCAACTATCTACTGACTAGCAGGGGACAGTTGTTCCAAAACTCTGCAAGTAACCTTGGGAATTAATGGTGATAACACATATAAAGTTTCATCCCAATACCTCAAATCGTTCCAGAGATACAGCCTCAAGATACATTTTTCAAATTCTTTGTAGAATTCATAGGAGAGTCATTTGAAAACGGTATCATTTATAAAAATGATGTGAACAATTCTTTGTCGTGAGTGCCTCTAGATAATGCAGAACAATTTTTGTGCAAATCAGAGAAACAGTCTAGGAGGAGTTTGAAAATTAGCTTTTCAAAACATTTAAAAGTGGCGTACAGGAAGTTAGCTCGATCATGCCATAATTGGTATCATAATTGGAGGGACTCAAGATGACGCCAAGCATGGCTGCTGCTGCGTTGTGTGCTCCGAGACACTGCAGTTTTTTGTTTGTTTTGTTTACAGTTTTTTGTTTTTTTGTCTTGGATGTTGTCTGCCTTATTGTTTACGACAGACAAACGCTTTTGGACATTGGTTCGGCAATTACACACCGAAAACTGGATTTTAAATTCCTCAATGCCGACCCGCTCTTTGCAAACACGCCAGCGGAGCCCTTTGTCTGGGCTGCCCAGCTGCGGAAACGCAGAAGGAAAAGGGGAAAAAGAGCCGGCGTACTCATTAGAGTAAGATGTCGCGCAAATCGACCCCCCGCTACCAAGTATACTTCTGGCAAATGTTCAGTCTCTGGACAACAAGCTCTGCGAGCTGAGAGCACGGATCTCTTTCCAATGAGAGATGAGAGATTGCTGGTTTATATGCCTTACAGAAACATGGATGTCTGCGGAGATTCCAGACTCGGCCATCGAACCAACGGGTTTCTCCGTGCACCGAAGCGGACAGAGCAAAAGACCTCTCAGGTAAAAGCAGAGGTGGTGGTGTATGTTTTATGATCAACAAATCATGGTGTGATCAGAGGAACGTACATTTTATGAAGTCTTTCTGCTCTCCTGATCTGGAATATCTCATGCTTCTGTGTCGACCATTCTGGCTACCGAGGGAATTCACAGCGTTCATTATAACAGCTGTGTACATCCCCCCACAAGCCAACACAGACCGGGCACTCAAGGAACTGTATGGGAGTATAAGTGAGCAGGAAACCGCGCACCCTGAGGCCCACGTTCATTGTTACCGGGGACTTTAACAAAGCCAATTTTAAAACAATCGCTCCAAAATACCACCAACACATCAACTTCAACACATGAGGGGGCCGGGTTTTGGATCATTGCTATTCTCCTTTCCGGGATGGCTACAAATCCCTCCCCCACCCACCATTTGGCAAATCAGACCACTCTTCCGTTCTGCTTCTGCCCGCTTACAGGCAGAAATTAAAACGGGAAGCACCCACTCTCAGAACGATCCATTGCTGGTCGGACCAATCAGACTCTGCGCTACAAGACTGTTTTGATCACGCAGACTTTGAGATGTTCCGGTCCGTGTCTGATGAAGACATCGAGGTCTACGCTGATAGCGTAACATGTTTCATCAGGAAGGGTGTAGAGGATGTTGTGCCAACCAAAACAATACAGATCTACCCCAACCAGAAACCATGGGTTAACGGCGATGTTCGCGCGGCACTAACTGCACGGACCTCCGCTTTTAATTCCGGGAATGCGGAGGAGCGTAAACAAGACAGTTATGCCCCCCGTAACTATATCAGTGCAGCCAAACGTCAGTACAGGCACAAAATTGATGGACAGTTCAACACCACCGACTTTAGAAGTATGTGGCAGGGAATTAACATCATTATGGATTACAAAGGGAATAAAAACTCAGCCGTGAACACCGCTGCCTCTCTCCCGGATGAGTTTAACACATTTTATGCTCGTTTTGAGGACAATAACACCACCCTCACGGAGAGGGCACTCGCGGCTGACGCTACAGAGGTCGGTTCACTCTCCGTCTCTGTTGCGGATGTAACCCGATCCTTCCGACGTGTGAACATTCGTAAAGAAGCACCTCTGCCTACCTCTTTGGACCCACTGCAGTTTGCCTACCGCAACAACCGCTCCACTGATGATGCCATTGCATCTACAATACACACTGCTCTCTCCCACCTGGAAAAAAGGAACACATATGTGAGAATGCTGTTTGTAGACTACAGCTCTGCATTCAACACCATAGTGCCCTCCAAGCTTGATGAGAAACTCCGGGCTCTGAGCTTAAACAGCTCGCTGTGCAGCTGGATCCTGGACTTCCTGTTAGGCAGACATCAGGTGGTTAGAATGGGCAACAACATCTCCTCATCACTGACCCTCAACACTGGAGCCCTGCAGGGCTGTGTTCTCAGCCCACTCCTGTATTCCCTTTACACACATTGTGGCGACACATAGCTCCAATGCTATCAGTAATTTTGCTGATGATACGACTGATCACTGACAATGATGAAACAGCCTACAGAGAGGAGGTGCACACTCTGACATGCTGGTGTCAGGAGCACAACCTCTCCCTCAAGGTCAGTAAAACCAAGGAGCTTGTAGTGGACTTCAGGAAGAAAGACAGACAACACAGCCATCACCATTAATGGAGCACCGGTGGAGAGAGTCAGCAGTTTCAAGTTCCTCGGTGTCCACAGAACTCACATGGTCCGTCCACACTAAGGCCGTTGTGAAGAAGGCTCACCAGCACCTCTTCTTCCTGAGATGGCTGAGGAAGTTTGGAATGAACCACCACATCCTCACACGGTTCTACACCAGTACTGTAGAGAGCATCTTGACTGGCTGCATCACCGCCTGGTATGGCAATAGCACCGCCCACAACCACAAAGACCTGCAAAGGGTGGTGCGAACTGCCAGAAGCATCATCGGAGGTGAGCTTCCCTCCCTCCAGGACATATATAACAGGCGGTGTGTGAAAAAAACTCGGGGGATCATCAGAGACTCCAGCCACCCGAGTCATGGGCTGCTCTCACTGCTTCTATCAGGCAGGTGGTATCGCAGCATCAGGACCCGCATGAGCCGAATACATGACAGCTTCTTCCCCCAAGCAATAAGACTTTTGAACAATTGATCTCTCACGATCAACAATCAGCACTGCACTTTATTAATCTATTATCTCACACTGGACTGTCAAATATATTCCCCACAATATAACTACTGCATTTATCTACTCTTATTTTTTTTTATTTATTGTATGCATATTCTATATTGTGTGTATTGTTTACTGTACATTGTATAATAGGATTGTGTTGTGTAAGTATATGTACATTTGATATGTAAATTGTGTTGTGTAAATATGTTGTTTCTTGTAATTGGTATATGTCTCGTCACTGTCATGACTGCAATGTTGCTCGGAACTGCACACAAGACTTTCACCTACTGTTGCACTTGTGTACATGGAAATGTGGCAATAAAGTGATTTGATTTGATCATTGTTCTCGGCATGAACCATGAAATCTATCAAGACCAGTCTCATTTCAGTAGGCAAAAGGAGTCAATTGCTATTGGCATTTATAGAAATAGTATTATACATTTTCACCACAAGGTGTCACTTTCCCGAAACTTTTTCCAGTCCCTTCAGAGCATGGTACCAAAGACACATACTGAGTTTCATAATGATATGCCAAGTCGTTAGTAAATACAGCATTTTATGATTAAATTGACACCTAATAATATGGAGGGAACCGGCTTGACAATATAAATAATATTTTAATATGAAACTCAACCAAAAAGACAAATACACACACAGGTGTCGGACAGCAGTCAGTAAATCTCTCTCTCTCTCTGTCCCACTGCAGTCTCCAGTCGGCCTTTATCCCTCTCTGAGGCTTGATTAGCCTGATTAGGGGCTGGGTGTGTGGAATCACGACCCGGCCCCACCCTTCACCCTGCCATATTCCTCCCTAATTCTCTCAGGCCGGGGAGCCCCCAGCAAGACGTACACCACCCTCCCCCCTTTCCCTGGGGAAGGGCGTGCCTTCTACCCCATCTGCCGGTGGGTCATCCCCATCTACCTGGATGCGGGAGCAGACAAGGGGAGGGAAACAAAAAACAATTTGGCACCTACACACCATAACGGCAATCATGCCAAATTAACAAAATATTTAAAAAAAGAGAGGGAAAGGCCAACACAGGGCGGCAGTGGAAGAGAGGGAGGAGAGAGAGAGAAAAACATTTACTCACTGGTTCTCCGATACGGTCGGAGAACCAGATGGTCCTTGGCAACTCCTCCACCCTCTAATGGTTGACAGCCATGCCTCCCTGGGTGGATCGGAGGCAGTCCTCTGGCCCCTGGCGGATAGAATGCCCCACCACGTTTTTGGTGGACGGTAGGGGTCTCCCCCGCCCCTGGCAGCAGTAACCGCTCCAGGCGGTTGGTTGCGAGCCCCTCCTCCCCTCGCGGTTGCCGGCCATTCCACCTCTTCCAGGCAGATGGCCATGGCTACTCCTTTGGGGAAGATGGTAGCGGCGAGAACTCCACTATGGCGCATCCCGTATTTCAAGTGTATTTCAAATGAGGGCTGCTTTTTTCAAACTTTCTGTTCATCCAAGAATTCTCCACTTACAGCAATGACAAATGTATGAAAATTGAGAAAAGGTAAACGTAATATTGACCAACAGTTTTGGAAAAGTCATTTTTTTTTTAATTGTTCATTTATTTTATTCCATTTTCTCCCAATTTTTAATGCCCTGTTCCCACTACTTAGGAAGTCTTTGTGGTTGCACGGTTACTCACCTCAATCCCGGTGGCAGAGGACAAGTCTCAGTTGCCTCCACTTCTGAGAAAGTCAATCTGTGCATCTTATCACGTGGCTTGCTGTGCATGACTCCGCAGAGACTCACAGCATGGAAGGCTCATGCTACTCTCCGCGATCCATGCACAACTTACCACGCACCCCATTAAGAGCGAGAACCACTAATCATGACCACCCTTGTGACCCTCCCTAGCAACTGGGCCAATTTGGTTGCTTAGGAGACCTGGCTGGAGTTACTCAGCACGCCCTGGATTCGAACTCATGACTCCAGGGGTGGTAGTCAACGTCAATAATTACTGAGCAACCCAGGCCCGTTAGATTTCATTTCTGTATTTCCCCAATCAAGAATATAGGAGCTATACTCGTACCAAGTGACCAGACTTGCCTAAAAGTTACTTTGGTAAAGCAGAGAGTAAATTTGGTCTTACCGTGCCACCAAGAAGATACAGACAGAGGTCAACAGGTAAGCAACCAGAACACCTATCCACATCTCAGTGGAGAAGATGTGGAGCAGACTGAGAAAGTCTGAGTCTTCAGAGGCCAGACCCTTCCTCAAGATGAAGCTAATGCCAGTCTGCATGTAAGGTTTGGTCATGTGCACTGCTTCCTCACGTTTAGCTGTAAGAGTGAGCGGTGCCATGACAATGTCGGCTTCCTGTAGAGACCACCACCACCACCAACAACACACAAACAAAGTGTGGAAAATGTTACAATGCCTTAATAAAAGCCACAACACCTCAATCATATATGACAAAGAAATACAAATAAGTACAGACATAATAAATATAACAGCAGAAAAAATATTTATTAATCAATTATTACAGCAATGAATACATTTAGGACAATATTACTACAAAAATGGTTTGGGACTAAATTAGGTGAAAATGGAAAGATAATGATATTTCAATTTTTTTTTTATGATTATACACACATATAGTGTATTTTTTTCTCATTTAATCTTAATTGTTTCAAAAGAGCTCTATATTAGATAGCCTGTGATAACAATTATCCGAAGCAAGGTTTCTTCAATAGGCGGAGTGACACATGTTTGGCCCACATTAAAGGCCTATTCACACCAAACTGAAATGGTTGAATTACCCCACAATAGCACTTTAAAATAGATAATTCTCATGTAGAATTAAAATGGGTTGGGTGAGGTTTGTTATGTGGCATGATATCCATGGAAGCCCAATTTAATCGTGCATGTGATCCACTCTGCGCTAATCTGTTACTGGAACTCACATATTGAGGGGAGCCCAGTTGATGCACGTGCACCTGAGTGCTCTAGTACACAGTAGTAGGATAGAGAAGAGTGCATCACTTGCGTGAGAGATTCTCTGTGGATCGCAGGACACGCAAGTGATACCAGTTTTCAATTACCCTGTACACATCCGCATACCACATGAGACGCATATGTTGTATAATTCTCAAAAATTGCCCTGTAAGTGTGAGTGAGAGTCTCCCAGCCACTGAGGGTTGCATCAGGGAGGGCATCTGGCTCAAAATCTGTGACAAGTCAAATATGCGGATCACGGATGGTCCGCTGTGGCGACCCCTAATGGGAGCAGCCGAAAGAAGAAGGGTTTTTAACAGGCAAAGTTTTGTAGTTTGTGTATATCTATACAAACAAAATGTGCATAACTGTTTGAATAAATAAAACAAGCTACTAATACTGAGAAAATAACAAATAAAAAAAATCTGAATATTTATGTTGTGACTCAACAATAAAAACAATAATAGTAATAATACTACTACTTATGATAGGGATGACTTTGTCATTACATCGAGGGCGGTGGCCCTTGGCTTTGTATTTCTAAGAGAATTTGGCCCTTGGTGAAAACTAATTGAGGAACCCTGTCCTAAGCAATCTGAAGCAACATTGCTACTGGAAGTGATTTTCAATGAGAGTTGACAATTTCCACCTGATCTGCTGTATCTAGACCATTTCAAGTATGTTAGCGATAACAAAGGAATAAAAACGCTACTGCTTATGTCTTTCCCTAACACATTTCAGTTAGCGGCATTTATATAACTCAGAAATGTCCAAATAAAATGACTATTATGTACTTAGTCTAGCTAAAACTGAGATAAAAGGATGTGCAAAAACGTCTAGGTTACGTATGTAACCTCCGTTCCCTGATGGAGGGAATGAGACATGTCGAAGAAGCGACACTAGGGGTCTCTCTTGAGCGTTGAATATGCCTCTGATCTATGAAAAAAGGCCAATGAGAAGTTGGCAGACAGTATTTGCATACCACGCCCCCGGACATACGGGTATAAAAGCGGGGAAATACGTTGAGTTCATTCAGGATTTTTCTGAGGAGCCGGAAATGGTCCGGCCTCTACAGTGGCTCGGCTCAGTGACGTGGCTGAGAGGACACAACGTCTCGTTCCCTCCATCAGGGAATGGAGGTTACATACGTAACCTAGACGTTCCCCGTATGTCGCTCACGTCGACATTGTGTCGAAGAAGTGACACTAGGGGTCCAATTTAAATCACGCCATGCGCTGAGCCGTGTACGTGTTCTGCTGACACAGGAGCGGGCAGGTATTTTACGTGCAGAGGTGACCAGCTGAGTCAGACTGCACGTACCCTTCCCCAATGCCCCATAAAAGTCATCGGAATCCTTCTGTTTACCCTAAACAGGGGAACAAGGTGACGCTTGCCAACCTGGGAACAGGGCAAGCCTGGCTGGGCCTCTTTTTTCTCTATGTTTCTCCGCATAGAGCAATAAACGGCCGGGGCCCTTACACGCATCGAGGGAAGGGGGTCTTACCCAGTTTCCTATTCTTTCAGGGGGAAAAGACCCTGCGGGGACCACCCCTGCCCTGAAGGGGAGGTAAGAATAGTGAATACAAGTGGTAGATCCAACTTCGTTAGGAGGGGGGAGATGCTACAACACAGCGACCGGAGGGCAGCTGGAACTATCTGAGGGAGACGTGGGTCCACTTGTAAGGGGACCGTACCACGAATAATACACACAGGGGGAGTCCACGTAGGGACTCGACACATCGGGACACCTGCTGCAAGGGGACCCTTGTCTGCAGAAAGCAGAGGTCTGTCCAGGGTTTTGATGTTTAGCGGCAGGCGGGGGTGATAGCACAGTGCGTGCCGTGGCACCATGCTCGTCTTGTAACTAGAGTCTGGGGCCAGTGCTGAAGCGGTCTCATATGCATCAACCCCAGCGGCGCGGCCACCGTGGAGGATGTCATATGCCCCAGGAGCTTTTGGAAAGGTTTTAGAGGGACCGCTGTGCCCGGCCTGAGGGTGAAGAGGCATTTTAGCACTGACTGTGCACATTCAAGAGATGCTCTGAGCCGGGGCGAGCTAGCTCTTTTCTCAGTAGATCTGAAGCCCTAAAGGGCTGAGGTGCCTGAGCACCTAGTCTCTGTGAGTGCATAATAACTCTCGGGACTGGGCCAAGATAAGCCAGTTGTCGAGGTAATTGAGTATGCGAATGCCGGCTTCTCGGAGCAGGGCAAGGGTAATCTGTGACTTTCATGAAGACGCGAGGGGACAGAGATGTGCCGAAGGGGGGAACTTTGTACTGATATGCCTGGCTGTCAAACACGAGCCATAGGAAGTGTCGGTGTCGAGGCAGAATTGGGACATGAAAGTACGCGTCCTTCAGGTCTGCCGCTGTGAACCAATCGGAATGCCTTACGCAATTTAAGACATGTTTTTGCGTGAGCATTTTTAACAGGTATTAGAACAGAGCCCGGTTGAGAACTCACAAGTCCAAGATTGGTCGTAAGCCACCGCCTTTCTTGGGTACAATGAAGTAAGGGTTGTAGAGACCCTTCTTCATTTTGGTTGGAGGGACAGGCTCTATCGTGCCTTTGTTTAGTAAAAGAGTAGTGATTTCCGCGTGTAGGAATTTGGCATGCTTGTCGTGTGCTGCGGTAAAGCGGACGGCCGCGAAGGGGGCAGGGGCCTGGCAAACTGAACTGCGTAACCGAGTCAGATGGTCTGGGCCAACCAGCGTAACGGGTTGGGAAGTGAAAGTCACGCATCCAAGCTCCGTGCTAGGGGCACCAAGGGGACGATTGTTTTTGATGTACCCGGCAGGGCTTCGCAGCAGGGCGGAGCAGGTAGTATGGTGTCGGGAGGCGAAGACGCGTCCCGAGGCTCAAGTGCTGAGAAAAGACTCAAAGCACTTACCTTGCTCTGCACACCCGGCATGAGGCGGGTTAGTGACTGAGGAGGAGGTCCAGTGTAGGCGTCCTCTAGACTCGTCGGAACCGGCCGGCCGGGGAACAGTCGTGGGGCTGAAGGCGGGGGGTCTGCGTCCAGCATGGCGGGACTGTAGAGATCTGGTGGCAGGGTGCCGTGAGAACGGCATTTGTGGGCCAGGTGACCCAGAGACAAAGGAAATAGCTCTGTTATTGAGAATGTGGCTGTGAGCGGCACCCAGACCCCAGGAACCAGTCATCCAACCACGAAGGCTGTGGGGAGGACGGAGGGTTCCAGTCCAAGCCCACGGTGACGGCGGCCTGGGAAAGCATGTTGGCCATCTGGGCGTCAGCCTCAGCCTGGGCGTGCTAGCCCGAAGGCGGCAGCCCAGGGGAATCATCCGTGTCAGATGCCGCGCTCTCTGATGCAGCGGGAAGCTCATCCACCTCGAGCTCCAGAGGATAAGCAGGCTGGCTGTGAGGCGAGCCGCTGTTGCCTAGAGCACGGACGGGAGTCAAAGAGCGTGCTGGGGGGAGCGTGCTCTATTGAAAGCGAGCCGCGACCGCAATGTTGCCATGGTCAATGAGAGCATGAGCCATCCACAAACACTGCCTCTGTGTGATCGCTGCCCAGACACACGAGACAACGCCTGTGACTCTCAAACTACTTGTATATTTGTGAATGTCTAAATATTTTGCATTAAAATTAAAACATACTGTTTCTATACTTATAATCAGCAACTTTAAATCACTAGTTTTATATATCTTTTATTGTTTTTAGGACAGCTATGGAATTAGCATATCCTTAATTAGCATATCCTCCAACTCCAGAGTTTATTCCCTCATGAAAGATAATTACACAATCTTGTACCCTTTTTTATTTCAATGCTGTTTTGACTCAAATCAAAGTTTGTAATGTTGTGATTCACTTCAGAGCTGGTTAGTTTGGTTCATGGCTTAGAACACTTTTATGTAGGATTTTATTAAATCCCTATGGAAAAAATAAAGGGGAGCATTTTAGGCAACAGTTTGTGAACTCACCCCTCTGACAACCTCTCCTATCATACCGTTCCAGTTGCCACTCTCATCGGTTGTGCCATACCGGCCGTCCTTGACCATGTGAACATCATATTTGAAGTCCAATTTCTTAGAGAGAGCTGAAAGCATGTCAATACAGAAACCTTCCAGCTCAGAGCCTTTAGATATCACATATGGTTCCTCCTGAATAGATTGTGTGAAAAATTATTCAGTTACACATAAATAAAAATATATAAGTCATAATTTTTATTTGTATAACGCTTTAAACAACACATATTGTTTCAAAGCAGCTTCACAGAAAATTATACTATTACAGAAAATTAAGCTGTAATGACTTAAAGTCTTCATTATGCATGTAGATCCAAAATCTGAACAAAAATACAGTCCATTGGTGCCAAAGAATCCTGCACAATACTATTTAAAATGCCAGAGATCTACTACTTTACGGGCCTGTAAAAATACAGCAGTGTGGTTTTAAGGTCGATGATTACATTTAATTTACGTGCAATTATGTAATTATTTACAGTGCCATTCTAAAACTGAAAATGCTTAAATTTCCCAGTTTTCTAATTTAATATGCAGTACTTTTTCCATTACAAAATATAATAAATATTTCAACTTGAGTGAAAGGTTGAATAGAAAAATGTGTATGAATTTCAGAATTTCTCAGTAATATGTCCTTTTGTTTGAATGACAGCATGCACTGGCATTTACTAGATGAAAATGGAAGCCAATACATGTAAATACGAATAAATCTGACCTGAATCCCACAATCCCCTCTACGAGCCTGCTGCTGAACTTCTATTGAGAATAAACTGAAAATATATGCTCATCTCTGCTCACTTTGTGCCAAATTCAGTAGGTCATAAATGAGCTGTCCAGATGTAATTAATTGAACTCACCTTGATCGTTGTCACCCTTAATGGTTGCGGTCCTAAAAACAAAACATAATTCAACTTGTTAATAGTCCATAAGAATCCCACAGTACAAATTTAATTACACATTTACTACAGGAAAGAGCAATTGAAATGCTTGGCTAAGTCTGGTTTAACAATAGTCAATGGCAATGGTCAGTTGTAAACCAATATAAAAACATAGATCCAAAGAAAGTGAAAAAAAAAATTGGTATAAGTAACATTTGTAAAAAATAACATTTGTGATACATTCTCATGAATCTCTTCTGTGGATATTTGGGTGGTTGCCAGATATTTGGGTGGCATTGCTAAGCAGTTACCGAGTGTAACGTACTGGGGACTGGAGGCTGATTAGATTAATATTTTACATATAACAGCAGTTCAGTTATAGTTTTATTCATCTCTTGTAAGCAACATATAATGTGCAATACATTGGCTTTAAATAAGTATCACGTATTTGCAATTTCTATACAGCAAGGGTTAGGCTGAATCACACAAATCCTTCAGATTGTTTAGATGACTAGTTCCCTCCAATTTACATATTTTAAATGTATTTTATTTGAAAATCGAACAAAAAGACATTTACAATTAGTTATTTAGCAGAAGCTTTTATCCAAAGTGACTTACAAAATTAGGAACATGACAAATTCATCGTTAAATAACCACCAATATTCACAGTTTGCACGGTTATGTTCTATTTGTAGCTGGAGAAGTACAGATTTTAGAGTGTAATAGATTAAAAAATATATATTTTTAAAACTATTAAGGTGAAACTCCTTAGCTGATGCCCCGAGGACGGAGGGAGGATTCGACTGATATTTATACTCACTCACAAATACACACCTTCAGTTACAGATGATCAAAAATCAACACATACTTTGGTAATTTGTGTGAGGCCCAGGTTCATTTTAAATAGTGCCAGTGTGTCCACAGAAGCTGCTCCCCTATCAGTAACTGAAACTCTGCAACTGGGAGGAGCTAACTCCAAATCATTTGTTCTCATTCTTTTTGGCCTTTCTTCTGCCCTTGACACAGCTAACCACCAGATACTTCTGTCTACCCCCTCCAACCTGGGCATCACAGAAACCAATATTGGCTGGTTCGTGTCATACCTCACAGGCGACACGTAGAGGAGAGATGTGTTCAAGTTACACTAGCTAACCACTGGTGTTCCTCAGGCATATGTGCCTTGGACTTCCTCCTCTTCTCGATCTACACAACATCCGTTGGACCCCTCATTAAAGGCAGCCTTTCAGGTATCTTGGCCTGGATGAAGGAACATCACCTTCAGTTCAACCTTGCCAAGATAGAATTTATGGTAATCCCTGCCAAACCATCTTGTGGAGTGGAGGGGGGCGGGGCCGGGCTGGAATGTTGCACGCCCGGTCCCCAATCGGCCTGATGGGGCGCGCGAGGGATAAAGGCGGCCGGTGACGACGGTTCGAGAGAGAGAGCTTAATCACGGACATGTCCGTTGTCCTATGTGTTTGTTTATGCTTTTGTTTTAAGTTATATTATTAAAATATTATTTATATTGACAAGCCGGTTCTCGCCTCCTCCTTGCCCATCATAACCCCACGTTACACATCTATTGACCACAACCTCACAATTCATCTTGGTTTAACAATACTAATACCAACAAGGACAGTCAGGGCACTGGGAGTGGTGATTGATGAACAGCTAATCTTAACTGGCCACATCTCATCAACTACCTGGTCTTGCAGGTACAGTATGTGCTTAACAAAATCAGGAAAATCAGACCTTTTCTGGTTGGATATATAGCGGAGGTCCTGGTCCAAGTTCTTGTCATATAAAGACTTGACTACTGCAGTGCTTTGTTGGCTGGCCTCCCCACTAACACAATTAAGCCATTGCAGTTGGTCCAGAATACAGTGGCATGCCTGGTATCAAACTAACTAAAGGGGGCCCACGTCACCCTCCTCTTTATCTCACTCCACTGGCTACCTGCTGCCTCCATCAAATTCAAGACTTTGACTTTGGCCTTTAGGACAGCTTATGGAATAGAACCATACAACAAACTCTTCCTGGTTTTCGTCCCATCTCGCTCCTTGTGATCAAAGAATGAGCAACACCTTGTGGTTCCATTGCAGCAAGGCACAAAGTTACTCTCCTGATCATTCATATTTTCTGTTCCTCAGTGATGGAATGGGCTTTCAACTTTCTCAACATTCAGAAAAGATCTGAAGACACATATTTTCCATGAGGACTTAATCAGTCCACAAACACAAGGCAGTTGTGTTCTATATTTAAAATATAAAGAAATCGTTTTCTTTTTTTGGTGTCTTTCTTCTGCTCTAAAGTCTGTACTACTCCAGCTACAAATAGAACATAGCAGTGCAAACTGTAAATATTGTTGACTTTTGTAAGATGAATTTCTCATGTTCTCATGTAAAGTCACTTTAGATAAAAGCTTCTGCTAAATGTCTAATTGTAGATGTCTTTTTGTTTGATTTCAAACACTTTTTTTTTTTTACTTCAAATCAAAGTTTGTTTTGTTATGATTCGCCTCAAAGCTGGTTGGTTTAGTTTATGAATTGGAACTATTTTATGAAAGATTTGATGAACTCCCTATGTAAAAAATAAATGGGAAAAAAACTTAATTGGACATAGCACAGCTATTCTTAACAAGCCACAACGATTAGAGGTAAAATTAATGCTTAGGGTTAAGGATTTGTTTTAAATCTCAACCCCTAATTATGAGCAATAGTAAAAGTGATGTTTGCCTTGGCAAATACCACTATTAATTCTGTAATTATAACAACATCATATGATTATTTTTTTTTTAATTGGCTGTTATGTCAGGTTTTCTTTCTTTTTTTAGAACTGATACAATTTTCCAATTAGTGATTAGAAACAAAACAAGAATCCCTAATGACATACTGTTAGTATAGTAACAAAGAAAAAAATCACAGCTTTTCTTAATTTGACAAGGGCAGTACACTTGGCTGCTAATGAAGCATTCTATCAGGCAGTGATGTACTTTGCAGTCTTCAAACAGCCACTAATATTCCCAAATTTAGTCCAAGCATAGACAATGCCCCATTTGTGCTACAGCTTCTGTGTCATGGCCACTAATCTATCTTTGACCAAAAGAGACTTCAAAGCTGTGGATAAACAAAAGCTCGCTTGTTAATGTGCACTGCCTCCTGCAGATGCATTGAGAGTTTGAGAAAGTTCCAGCACACCCTAAAGAGAGTGCTTACCAAATGATGGGAAAGTGCCCCTCTTGTCTGGCTGAAGAATTTTAGTGCACTTGTAATGTGAATTTTTATATCACGAATGAAGGTTTAATCTTTTGTTCGGTCTCAGCTTTAGACTGATACTTGAACTTTCATTTAAAGGCAGTAATTGGAATCGAATTACAAGAATTTAACATTTAAAGATATACGGTTTAATTTTAAAGTAATTAGATTACAATTACTAATTATTTTGTAATCAGATTACACCCAACACCTTGGCATGCTGGATATTTTCACGTAAAAAAAGCAGTTACATTGTTGTTCATACATACTGTTTCATTAAAATTGTAAAACTGTGTAATAGCTCAACCAATCTAATTTTTAAATTTTATCTAAATGTATTTTCATTGACAAAGTATGTAATTTTGTAAAGAATATACATCTAATTGTAGCCAGTTATGTACCAGATATGCCTTCTTAAGTTATAGTCATGCAACTGTTTAAGCAATCCTGATTAAATCCTGACCATATTTGGTGAGAAAGTGACATTATTGTGTACGTCTCATCACAGCTTGAGTCCATCAGTGTCACGGTATATCACTGACACTCCACATCCGTCCATTCAAACCATGAAAATCTTACATGGAATCAAAAATTAAGTCATGCCATGGCAGATTAGCAACTGCTTTTTTAGTGGAGAGTAATTGATTAATCACACTCATTATAGAGGATGGCAGCATTTCCTATGGTTAAAATACAGACTGCTCCATGCCAGACTGGAGGCCCTGAGAGTGCCAGAGCAGTGCCATGCCAATGTCTGAAACAAGCCATGTCAGATTAATATGGGCTCTATCTACTGTACAACAGTCTGTTCACAAACTGTTAGATGTATGTTGTACACACAAAAAAGAAAGCCCCGGGTGATGCTACAATAACTGCTTCTGAGGAAGATCTTGTTGGTGAAACTGATATTGTTAACAAAATTTATGCCAGATAAGATATTCATATCTGTTTGTCTGTGTCATAGTAAGGAAAGACTGTGAAAGAAAAGTAAATACAACATGATAACACAGGAAGTCGGCATGTTGTTTCTGAAATTTACTGTACTCTATGATTGACAACATCATGCCGACTCACTGAGAGTCTCCCATGAGACCTTTTGCTTCGGCTAATGGGACATTAGGCTTTGTATTATATTATACTGAAATTAGTTTAGAAAAACAATCAAGGAGTAAACCATCATAAACAATGTTTTATTTCTTGTATAATGGCCAGCAATACGTTTTTTTATTTTTTTTTTGGTCATTTATCAGGTGTCCAGTAATTTTACAGGGACGAAGTGGCAACCCTAGGTTTACATGGAGACATAAAAAACGGCACTGTCACGCTCTCGGTAAAGTAAGAGGAAGATTTTATTAAAAACACATAGCAACAAGTGAATGATCTTACTCATTTACGTTAAATGCTGACGTTAGAAAATTACATGACATTTGCATATTATTCTGCTGTACATCCTGTGGTTGTTTAATAGTTTATAAGCCCATATAACTAAATTCTGGTCATTTAATCCTTCTAGTTATTTACATTGTGGTCATTAACAATGGAACTCTGTCACACTAGCTGGAAACACAGCCACTTGCTTACTTCTGCTTTTTGTTACTCAAGGTAGTGCTGTTTTTTAGTTATTTACTTTATATTTGACATTGTTATTTGATGAAGAAGCAACGTGGAAGTAAACTATAGCAAGTGCAACATATAAACAGTTTAAATGGGAAATGCCTTTCAGGTTTACTACTGATTTTGTAAAAAAATAAAAATAAAAAATAAAAATACATGCTTTTTGTTACTCAAGGAAGTGCTGCTTTTTAGTTATTGACTTTATATTTGACATTGCTATTTGATGAAGAAGCAACATGGAAGTAAACTATAGCAAGTACAACATATAAACAGTTTAAATGGGAAATGCCTTTCAGGTTTACTACTGATTTTGTAAAAAAAAAAAAAAAATTATATATATATATATATATATATATATCTTTTTAGACTCAGTAAGTGCTTGAGAAAATACATATGTACTGCTTGTTTGTTATGTGTAGCTTTAAATGTGTTTGACTGCCAGTTGCATCTAATAAAATTTAAGCACTGAAGATTCCCAGATATCCCCTATAAAAAAATAAAACTTTAATATTTAACAGAATATATTTTGTTCTATTATTTACCAATTGTCTTGAAAATACTTGTGAAAATACTTGAAAAATTTACCAATTTACTTAAAAATGTAACACTATCTTACATCTTATAGATCCATTTGTGATAGATATACACATTCCAAATCGCTAAAGACCTGAGGTATGTAATAATGTTTGGCAAAACAACCATGCATTTAAGGGTGAAATAGCATAAATGTAGTTAGCTGCAGTGTGTTAGTAGCTTGTAGTGTAGATAACTTTATCTCAAGAGTAGCTTGATCATAGTTTATCTAATTTAAATCATTATTAGATTGCAGCTTGGCAAGCTACAGTTTCAAAGTAGCTTCCACAACAATGTTACTAAAGTATGCATGAGTAAGTTTGACATTAAGTCATGACATTACCTGCAGCGCGGGTCCCAGCCAGCAATGCTGATATGATAAAGATGATTCCTAACGGAGCCATATTACTGCCAATGATTTGCCCTGGAAATGACATAAAATTATATTACACACAATATATTAATGCATGCTTTATTCAATAATCTGTTACAGATATGCAGTCAACTTTTCTAAAGATTGTCAAATGATCTCTTCAAACATATTTTTTTTTTACTTAAATTTTCCAGGTATACTTTTATATTTATGCAACAATATGCATAACATAAAAAAAAATTCTAATGAGCAAAAAGGCATGCTTACCTTAAACTGTGGTCACCCCCTCTTTATTGTGCAATGCTTAAAGTAGATCACTATATAAAGCATGCACATACTCCTAAGAGTCTGGAAACAGCCAATAGGAGAAAAGGGGAAGTTCTTGGGTGGGAGAAAAGGGGGAGGCCATGTCTGACCACAACAAATCCACCAGGATTTATGGCTATACGAGCTAGACTAGGGGGACTGAAATTTGGACAAAGAATAAAAAGCATATGATCCTGAAACAAGAGATTTGAGAGCTGTGCATACAATGTACAGGGCATAGAAAAAATATTTTCAGCAGATGCCCTTAGAAAAGCCAGCGGTAAATTTTTATTGTTAGAATTTGTTTTAAGTTTTTAACTTCTGCAGCACGGCTCCACAACAGAGAAGCTAAAATTGCTCTAAGGCAACTTGTAAAAGAACAAAAACTAAACCACCATGATAAATATGCATCCAAAGTGAGTGCCTTTGCCTTTAGAATCCTGATGAAGCAAACTTTTGTTTGGGAGACAACAGCAACAATCACTGCCAATCATGTAAATCCCAAGGTGCTTTTTCACTGCATGGAAGGATTCAGCTATAGTACTCTCAACAGCCGTCGTAGCCTTGGTAACCACGACCCTTGACAGGCCCATGCTTTTATCCAGCACATCACTCATAAGTGACCATGAATAGGTTTTAGCACTAGTCATGGTGTTTATGCAGTGATCAAGGGTTAAAACAAAGGAGCTAATCCTTGAAACAACTTGGTGCATGACAGTAGCCATTTTATGTCAAAACTAATAAATAATGAACAGAACACTTTTTAATGGTGTTTTGGTTTGAGAAGTAATTGGAAATCAAGTGTAGGGCAGGGCTTTATTCCAGGAATTTTTTTCTCAGCGGGAGTCCACAGTGGAAAGCTAGAAGGGGTTCTGTCGGGTGAGTGTAAATAAAATACGGTCTTCTCAATAAAGCTCATATTTACCGCTCAGGATCGTCATCTTTGGACAGAACATTTCTGTGTTGTCTTTATCGAGGTGCCAGCTTTTAAGACACAATTTGCAATTGCTGAGACTCATGCCCAGAATCTAGACTTAATCTAGTTGCAGAATACAGAAGGGTGTGTATTATGTTATGAATATTTATATGCAATATTATATGATAAGGTTTTTGTGAAGTTATTCTCAATCTCATAGAGTTTGGAGCACTGGAGGAAAAAATAGTAACACACCGGTGGCCAAAAGATTAGAATAATTTACAGATTTTGCTCATTTTGCTTTCTTTTCTGCAAAGAAATTGTTACTTAAATTCACCAAAGTGGCAATCAACTGATCGCAATGTACTGTCAGGACATTAATAACATGAAAAATTACTATTACAATTAGATTTGTTTCTTAAACTACTTCAAAGAGTTCTCATCAAAAAAATCATCCATCTGCAGCAATGTCAGTTTTGCAGATCTTTGGCATTCTAGCTGTCAGTTTGTCCAGATACTCAGGTAACATTTCACCCCACGCTTCATGTAGCATTTGCCATCAATGTGGCTGTTTTGTCAGGCACTTCTCACACACCTTACTGTCTCGCTGACCCCGCAAATGCTCAATGGGATTAAGATCCATAACAATCTTGTCCAATTATCTGATGTCCTAAATGGCTTTTTCTTTGCAATTCTTCCCATAAGGCCTGAACCCCTGAGTCTTCTCTTTACTGTTGTACATGAAACTGGTGTTGAGCGGGTAGAATTCAATGAAGCTGTCAGCTGAGGACATGTGAGGCGTCTATTTCTCAAACTAGAGACTGATGTACTTGTCTTCTTGTTTAGTTGTACATCTGGCCTTCCACATCTATTTCTGTCCTTGTTAGAGCCCGTTGTCCTTTGTCTTTAAAGACTGTAGTGTACACCTTTGTATGAAATCTTTCTTGGCAATTTCAAGCATTGTAAAACCTTCATTCGAGTTGACGAGTTTCTAGAGAAAGCTGTTTCTTTTTTGCTATTTTTGACCTAATATTGACTTTAAGACATGCCAGTCTATTGCATACTGTGGCAACTCAAGAACAAACACCAAGACAATGTTAAACTACATTTAACGAACCAAATAGCTTTCAACTGTGTTTGCACGGCAAGTGATTTTCTAGTAACAAATTAGCAATTTATTGTGATTTAAAATTATAATTTTTTTCTCCCCTTTTCTCCACAATTTGGAATGCCCAATTACCAATGCGCTCTAAGTCCTCGTGGTGGCGTAGTGACCCGCCTCAATCGTCTGAGAAACAAACACGTACCCTCATGTTACGTACCCTCATGTTTTTTCTGTATCCCTTTCTTTCTTCTATGGAACACAAAGATATGTTGAAGGATGCATGATGTGTTTCTGTCCATACAATTTAAGACAAAGGGGTCTATAACTTTCTTGATAAAAAGGGACAGCATAAAGATAATCCATACAACACGAGTGGTTTAATCCATGTATTCTGAAGTGATACGATAGGTTTTGCATGAGCAAGAAACTAAATCACAATTTTTCATTATAAATCTTGACATCGACACTCTCCTTGCAGAGCAGAGCACTGTATGTGCAAGCATTGCTTCATAAAACATGGATTAAACCACTTGAGTTGTATGGATTCCTTTTATGCTGCCTTTATTTAAAGCTTAAAATTGACCCACAAACAAATTTTTCATCTATATATATACAATAATTCATAAGTACATAAAAATTAATGATTGCGCTTACATTACTAGTCAAGTTGTTTTTATTTGTATAGCGCTTTTCAAAACACATTGTTTCAAAGCAGCTTTACAGAAAATCATGCATTAACAAAAAATTAAACTGTAATATCAATTAAGTCTTAAGAGTCGACATTGTGTAGTTTGATTAAATATGATTGTAAATTGTGTATAAAAAGAAATAATTAAATAAAAATTGTATTTAGAACCCCAGTGAGCAAGCCGAAGGCGACTGTGGCAAGGAACACAAAACTCCATAAAATGTTGGTTAAAGGAGAAAAATACCTTTGCAAGAAACCAGGATGTAAGTAGTATATCCACATAGTACAATCATCGAATTATACAATTATTTTTTAGCAGCTTATTTTTAGAGGTTTTTGGTCCAAAATTTACCTCTGTTTTGTCTGAATTGAGGAAAAATCTTTGATTTCATTGATACATTCTGCTAATTTGGAAAATTGTGACATTTTGTGGGGTTTCAAAGAAATATAAAGTTGGGTATAACAGTGGAAACTTATTCCACGATTCCTGATAATAACTCCCAGGGGAAGCATATATAAGGAGAAAAGCAGAAGTCCTACTGTGGCACTCCATACTTTTGTTTGATTTGACAATTCCTTGTTTACAAAGACAAAGTTGTAGCGGTCTGCTAAATAAGACCTTACCAAGCTAATGAAAATCCACAAATGCCAATATAATTCTCAAGCCTATTCAAGAGAATGTTGTGATCTATGGTGTCGAAGGCAGCACTAAGATCTGAAAGCACTAGAAGAGAAATGCAACCAATGAAGTAATTTGTAACTCTGATTAGTGCAGTCTCTGTATTGTCATGGGGCCTAAATCCTGACTTAAATTGTTCATATATTCTATTTCTCTGTAGAAAGGAACATAGTTGGGAGGACACTACCTTTTCTTTTCTTTTCTTTCAACATAAACGGGAGTTGCCCTTCTGTCACTCACTCCACGTTGTGTCGAATGAAGATACACAAGGGGTCTTCATGGGATGCCAAACTCTGAACTTGAAAAAAGGCTAATATCAAGTTAGCATACAGAATTTGTATGCCCCACCCCAGACATACGGGTATAAAGGGAAGCGGGGCAGCGTCTTGTCAGTCCAAATTTTTCTTCGAAGCCAAATGGTTGTGCAACAGCAAGCTGAGTTCACCACTGTTTCACTCAACTCTATCAGCGAGAAGCACTGCTGTTGGATCTACGGCACGTTTCCAGCTGGCGTTCACTCTCTCTGCATGCTGGGCAGTCCACACCCCTGGGTGCTTCGACAGGTCTTAAACGAGTGTTCTCCTCCTAAAAGAGTTTTATTTTCTCTAAAAGAGTTTGAGCTTTCCACTCATAAAAGAGCAATACACAGCGGGCGTTGAACGTCCTTTTTAGGACATGTCTTTTTCGAGATGCCCTTCCACCCCAGTGTAGTTCCTGGATGCGTTCAATTTCTCTCCAAGACTGACGGCCACAGACGCTGTCTCGTGTGCCTTGGCAGCGATCACACTGAGGTGGCGTTCATGGATGGTACATGTACTCACTGCGAGAACATGACCATGGCAGCGTTGCTGTCGCGGCTCTCTTTCCTTAAGGTAAATGCCACTTCAGCTGCCTCCAACATCACTCCTACTTCCCACGGGATTGAGGACGACCCAGCTGGTGATGAAAGCGATATGGGGATGATATCAGGCTCGGTTTCACCGGGTAAATCCCCATGAACCACCCGCCCTCCGAAACGCTCGCTCGCTTCCGTCCGATCTCAGGATGAGTGCGGCTCACCCCACACATACTCCCTTGAGCCCCTGGAATTGGATGACCACATCGCCGCTGCATCTGAGAGCGTCCAGGCGTCTTGAAGCAGAGGACTCGAGTGGGATGCCACCTTCAGGCCAACCCGCCCAGTCTGAGGCGGACACTCAGATTACAGACATGCTTGCCTGGGCTGCCATGAGCGTGGGCTTGGACTGGAACCCTCCGTCCTCCCCACAGCCTAGTGAGCTTGCCGCTCACAGCCGTGCCCCCCCACCGTTCTTCCCGGAAGTGCATGACGAGCTGACGCGTCGTGGCACCTTTTACTGCCCGCAACTGACTCCTCCGCTCGTCTGCTCTCACTACCCTGGATGGCGTGGTGGTCCATGGGTACACAGAGGTCCCCAGTTGGACAGAGTGGTTGCGATCCACCTGTGTCCCAAAAACACAGCCACCTGGCGGAACCACCTGGTACTCCCCTCCAGAGGCTGTAGGATGACATCATCATTGACCTCCAAAGCCTACAGCGCCACTGGACAGGCCGCCTCCGCCCTGCATGGCATGTCTCACCTGCAGGTCCATCAAGCAAGGCACTCAAAGATCTGCACATGGGTAGTCCCGATCCCAACGTGCTGCAGGAACTGCACTCTGCCACCGACCTCGCTCTCAGAGCCACGAAGGTCACAGCACCACCTCTGGCTGAACATGGTCGAGATGCGCGATGTTGACAAGTCACAGTTTCTCAACGCCCCATCTCCCAGCTCAGCCTATTCGGCGACAGCAGTTCTCAGCAGTGAAGAAGAAGACGGAGACAATTTTTCACATCATGCTGCGGCATCGCCCAACCAGCGCGCCTTGTGCCCCACCTACTCACCAAGGGCGTCCCCCTTTCAGTTGGTACCAAGACCACTCCGTCCCCCAGTGGAGTGCCAGGAAGAGAATCCTTGTGTCCGTTACTTTCATTTGCCAGACCGCCTTCAGGCTAGGGTACCCACATTTTCAATAAAAGAGTGATTTCCTCACTCCCTGGGTCATCCAGTCTGTGACTGCCCAGCCCCGGCAGGCCAGCACTGACAAGTTCTGAAGACGCCTCTCCAGGACCTCTTCCTCAGTCTCTAAGCCGCCCCCTGCTGGGTGCACACAGGGAGGCAAGTGCTTTAAGTCCTTTCTCAGCACCCAAGCCTCAGGACGCTCTTTTGCCTCCTGACACACTATTACCTGCTCCCCCCCACCGCAACGCGTGGTTTTTGCTGCCCAACCCGTCGCACTAGCTGGCCTGAACCATCCGACTCGGCTACGTGATTCATTTCGCACAGCTCCCGCCTCATTTCGGCGGTATAAGCTTTAACTCTGTATGCGGCGAAAAAGCCTGCGCCTTATGAGCAGGGATCACGAACCTGCTTCTCAAGAATGCGATAGAGCCTGTCCCTCCAGCCAAGATGAAGAAGGGTTTCTACAGCCCTTACTTCATTGTACCCAAGAAAGGCGGCGGGGTGCGACCAATCTTGGACCTACAAGTTCCAAAGCTGGGCTTTGCACAGACTCCCGTTCAAAATGCTCATGCAGAAACAGATTCTTACCTGCATTCGACAGCTAGATTGGTTCGTGGCGGTAGACCTGAAGGACACGTACTTCCACATCTCCATCTTACCTCAACACCGACCCTTCCTACGGTTCGCGTTTGATGGCCAGGCGTATCAGTACAAGGTCCTCCCATTCAGCCTGTCCCTGTCCCCTTGCGTCTTCACGAAGGTCGCAGAGGCAGCTCTGGCCCCACCAAGGGAAGTGGGCATCCGCATACTCAACTACCTCGACGACTGTCTCATCCTGGCCAAATCTCGAGAGTTACTATGCACTCACAGGGACCAGGTGCTCAGGCACCTCAGCCATCTAGGGCTTCAGGTCAACTGGGAATAGAGCAAGCTCGTCCCGGTTCAGAGCATCTCTTTTCTCGGCATGGAGTTAGACTCAGTCTCAATGACAGCGCGCCTTACCAACGAGTGCTCTCAGTCAGGGCTCAGGTGCCTCGCTCTCTTTGAGCCCGGCACAGTGGTTCCTCTAAAACAATTCCAGAGGCTCCTGGGGCATATGGCATCCTCAGCTGCGGTCGCGCCACTCGGGTTGATGCATATGAGACCGCATCAGCACTGGCTACAGACTCAAGTCCCGAGATAGGCATGGCGCCACGGCACATACCATGTGACATTCACCCCCTCCTGCCATCAGTCTTTCAACCCTTGGACAGACCTCTGCTTCCTGCGGACCAGACTCCCCTTGCAGCAGGTGCCCAGATGTGTCGTGATCACCACAGACACCTCTCATCAGGGTTGGGACGCCGTGTCCAACAGGCACGCTGCAGCTGGCTCCTGGACAGGACCCCGGCACACCACAGATAGATCTCTTTGCCTCCCAGGACAACTCCCACTGCCCGCTCTGGTACTCCCTGACAGAAGCTCCTCTCGGGACAGAATCATTGGCACACAACTGGATTGGAGTTCTTCCCCAGACGAACACCCACAGAGGTGCGCGGTTCGGTCAGTGCTTTCATTCCTGCAGGAGAGGCCCTCACCCTGAGGATGGCCCTCCTGATCATGTTAGCCTCCATCAATAGGTTCGGTGACCTGCAAGCGTTCTCTGTCAGTGAAGGCTGCCTGAAGTTTGGTCCGGCACATTCTCATGTTATCCCGAGGGCACGACCGGGCTACGTGACCAAGGTTCCTGTGACCCCCTTCAGAGATCAGGTCATGAACCCGCAAGCGCTGCCCTGGGAGGAGGCAGAACCAGCCCTTTCTTTGCTGTGTCTGGTACGTGCTTTGCATATCTATTTGGACCACACAAAGAGCTTTAGATGTTCTGAGCAGCACTTTGTCTGCTTTGGCGGATGGTGGAAAGGGAACATCGTCTCCAAGCAGAGACTAGCCCACTGGGTCATTGACGCCATCTCACTGGCCTACCAGACCCAGACTGTGCCCGCCCCCTTGCGGGTCCGAGCACACTCGGCAAGAAGTGTGGCATCCTCGTGGGCACTGGCCAATGGCACCTCCCTTGCAGACATCTGCAGAGCAGCGGGCTGGGTAACACCCAATACCTTCTCCAGATTTTACAATCTCAGAGTTGAGTCGGTCTCATGCACTTGGTAACGCGGCACAACCGATCGGGTGTTCTGCTTGCACGCAGCGCCCTTCACCAAGTTGATCCAGTGCGCCTTCTATCCCTTGTTAGCCACTAAGCATTGCTCCCTGGATGTTCTCCTCCTTAGCCTTCTGGCCTGTGAAATTCAGTGGAGCAATTCGCATCCAGACCCACTACGAGTCACAGGTGCTCTGTACTGGGGTTGGGCTCCACGGGCTTAGTTCCCCTCTCAGGCAAACTCCCTGTGAAGTATTTCCCGTGCTACGGTCCCTCTGTTGGTGGACCAGCATTTCCCTTGGGCAGTCTCGCTGCCCCGGTTGCCATGCTTGTAGAGCTCCCCCCTAATTAGGCTGGACGTACCACCATGCCACTCCCACGTACGGCTTCACAACCCTTAGTGCTAATCCAGCCAGATAGGTTGAGAGAATATACCAACAAAGTCACGTATGCTGAGCCCTGGGGTTATAAGCCACAGTAGCTCAGCACTTGTGCATTCTGAGTGACTAAGAAATCTGGTGGTCATCTGTAATTAACAGAACCACAGTTACATGTGTAACTAGTGTTCTGTTTCATTCATACTGACCACCAGAGACAGTGTAAACATGAGGGGATTCACTTTTTCCTATGGCTCCCTTTTCTAACAGTGAACGAATTTCCGGAAAGAGGGCCATTGAACGAACTGCGTCTCTGACAACCGTAGCAACAATTCTTGAAAATCTGGGAGGTTGATGAGGTGGCTGAAAAACTCTAGCATTCCCGTGTGGCATAGCGATGTTGGGTCTGAACTGCTGGCATTCTAAAGGTATGTTGGTTTGGACAGATTGGACAGGTGGCTCATCAATTCCTAGATGAGAAATTGCCTTCCAAAGCACAACTTAAGTATCATCAGAAGAGGACCGGGCCTGTCCAGATGACAGAACTGTCCCCCCACTAGATCCCTCCGCTGCTGGATAACCAGTGAAAACATCCTGAGGTGATGGTTGTGCAGCTACATCCACAGCATCCCCATGATCAAGAAAAAAAAGAATCCGAAGCACTCATAGAAAGCACATCCAAGTCTGAATGATGTGAAAATCAAGGGAAATCAAGAGACTCTTCCCCAGCTCCCTGATTCTGAACATTATCATCCTCCTGTGTCATCTTCACAGGTGTAACAGATGTGACAGGCTGAAGCGAGTGAAGCAGGCGTTTCAGCTCTGCCATCTCTGAAGAAAGGACAGAAACCATCTTAGTAAGTGAATTTTCCTTGACACGCGAATGTTCATCACTTTGTGATATGGCCCTCTTCTTAGATGGGAGGGGAGCGCCAGCTGCCGCAGACGCCCTGTGCATCTGAGTGCACAAAGGGGCTACATCCATCTGCCCAAGTTTCACCATTGAATTAGGGTCTAACTCAGCAAGATGGAGCCGTCTTTCCGACATATGTAAAAGACTGCAGTGCAGACATGGGTCTGTGAGAGCCTCTCTCTGATGTTGAACACCTAATCACGAAGGGGAGATGCCATGACCATCGTCACGGAGGAGATTATTTTGGCACAGCATACAAGTCAGTTGGAAACTAGTGGCAATAGAGCTGTGAGCCATAGTTATTCGCTAATAACACCTTTGGATAGCACCGTAAGTTTTAAAGCCAAGCGGAATGATGGTAATGAAACAAAAAGACAGGAAATAAAAAACTGGGATCCAGTTAGTCAAATACTATCACAATTAAGACTATGAGCCAAATTACTTGAGAGGAGAGCAGCACCTTCCCTAGAGGGATGGAGTCCATCTCTCTTTAACAGGTCAGGTCTACCCCAAAATTCTTCCAATTGTCTATAAATCCTATGCTATTCTGTGGACACCACTCAGACGTCCAGCAATTCAGTGACACTAATCTACTTTAAACCTCACCACCACAATGAGCAGAGAGGGGGCCCAGAGAATTTAACAGTGTCTGACATTGTTTTTGCAAGTTCACACACCTCTATAACATTATCTTTAGTTATCTCCGGCCGATGAAGCCGGACATTGTTAGTGGCAACTTGAAAAAATATGTTAGAAAATCCACGTTGACCATTAGCCAGCACTTATAAATTTGATCTGATGTCAGACACCCAGGCCCTGAAAAGGAGAAAACAAATGCACGCAGTCGAAATGTGTGATGTAGACAAGTGGAAAAAAAGAACAGAAAACATGCAGTTGAAACAGTAGAATAACTGAAAAAAGTCAAAGCATGCAGTAAAATGGCAAAGGATAAAATTATGAGCATATTGGAATAAGCGCTGCTAAGCAGGCTAGCAAGCTACAAACAAACAGACTTGTGTAGCATGCTGGCAGCAACCGGAACCAGTCAATGTCAGTGTGAGGGTACTGGTAGTGATAGTTGTGGGAGCTGAAAATCTTCTCTGTGTTTATCTCCAAAAGGACATCACTTGAAAAAAGAGCCTAGAAGATGTTTCTTGCTGTTCAGCAAATCTGATTAGTACTCATGGCACATTGCTCACCTTGTTATTGTTTATTTCACAATTTCTAAAATGTATTTATTACTCTATTTCATAAATATTTCATATTTTCTGCCCCCTCTGATCTGTTGGTATTGTGTTACTTGTTTTTGGTAACACCTTATTTAACAGTGTCCATTTTACACATATAACATGTTAATATTAATAAAACCTAGAATGATAACAACAGTTACATTAGGTAAGTACAAGCAGCTTTACAAAATAATTACAGTTACACAGTACATGTATATTACTAGTAAAACTGTATGTACATGTAGATCATTAGTAATTATGTAAATGCAAATTTAAATGAGTGGTGAGAAAAAAAAATCCTTGTTTATGTTGCAAAATAAACTTCAGTAGAATACTTTCTTTCTGTGATCGACAGACTGTTCACTCCTTATCTAATGCACACACACTGATGTTTTCCTATTAATAAATGGAATACATATATGTTTAGCATCAATAGATATAGATATATTTTGTGTATATCTATTGTGCCTTAGTGCTAAGAAACAGATAATGTGTGAATGTATGTATATATACCGTATGTATGGCGCGCACACACACACACACACACACACACACACAGGTGTGTGAAACTTGGATATTATATTCATTCATTACACACAGACTGATATATTTCAAATGTTTATTTCATTTAATTGTGATGATTAAAACTGGCAACTAATGAAAATCCCATATTCAGTACTTCCGAAAATTAGAATATTACTTAAGACCAATACAAAAAAAGGATTTTTAGAAATGTTGGCCAACTGAAAAGTATGAACATGAAAAGTATGAGCATGTACAGCACTCAATACTTAGTTGGGGCTCCTTTTGCCTGAGTTACTGCAGCAGTGCGGCGTGGCATGGAGTCGATCAGTCTGTGGCACTGCTCAGGTGTTATGAGAGCCCAGGTTGCTCTGATAGTGGCCTTCAGCTCTTCTGCATTGTTGGGTCTGGTATATCGCATCTTCCTCTTCACAATACCCCATAGATTTTCTATAGGGTTAAGGTCAGGTGAGTTTGCTGGCCAATTAAGAACAGGGATACCATGGTCCTTAAACCAAGTACTGGTAGCTTTGGCAGGTGCAGGTGCAGGTGCCAAGTCCTGTTGGAAAATGAAATCTGCATCTCCATAAAATTGGTCAGCAGCAAGAAGCATGAAGTGCTCTAAAACTTCCTGGTAGACGGCTGCATTGACCTTGGACCTCAGAAAACACAGTGGACCAACACCAGCAGATGACATGGCACCCCAAACCATCACTGACTGTGGAAACTTTACACTGGACTTCAAGCAACATGGATTCTGTGCCTCTCCTCTCTTCCTCCAGACTCTGGGACCTTGATTCCCAAAGGAAATGCAAAATTTACTTTCATCAGAGAACATAACTTTGGACCACTCAGCAGCAGTCCAGTCCTTTTTGTCTTTAGCCCAGGCGAGACGCTTCTGATGCTGTGTCTTGTTCAAGAGTGGCTTGACACAAGGAATGCGACAGCTGAAACCCATGTCTTGCATACGTCTTGCATGGTGGTTCTTGAAGCACTCCAGCTGCAGTCCACTCTTTGTGAATCTCCCCCACATTTTTGAATGGGTTTTGTTTCACAATCCTCTCCAGGGTGCAGTTATCCCTATTGCTTGTACACTTTTTTCTACCACATCTATTTCTTCCCTTCGCCTCTCTATTAATGTGCTTGGACACAGAGCTCTGTGAACAGCCAGCCTCTTTAGCAATGACCTTTTGTGTCTTGCCCTCCTTGTGCAAGATGTCAATGGTCGACTTTTGGACAGCTGTCAAGTCAGCAGTCTTCCCCATGATTGTGTAGCCTACAGAACTAGACTGAGAGACCATTTCAAGGACTTTGCAGGTGTTTTGAGTTAATTTGCTGATTAGCGTGTGGCACCAGGTGTCTTCAATACTGAACCTTTTCACAATATTCTAATTTTCTGAGATACTGATTTTGGGGTTTTCATTAGTTGTCAGTTATAATAATCAAATTTAAAAGGAATGAACACTTGAAATATATCAGTCTGTGTGGAATGAATATAATATCCAAGTTTCACTTTTTGAATGGAATTACTGAAATAAATCAACTTTTTGATGATATTCTAATTATATGACCAGCACCTGTATCTGCACAGGTTTAGGATTCTTCTAAGGTAATACTTTAGTAGTCTGTGACCTGCTAGTAATAGACAAAATTATTCTGTCATGTTAGGAACTCACAAATAAGCTTAAATTATCTTGCACCACAGGATTAAAAAAAGTGAAAAACCTTTTAAAAATAGGTAAACATATAGAAGACAATTGGTTGTCACTTCTTTTACCCCCTTGAAGTTGAAATGAACAGCTGACAATCAGGGAGTGTTTGTTAACTTGCATCAGTACAAATAATACAGAAAAAAATATATAGACAGAAATATATTCTTGGTAAAAATTTATTTTCCTCTAACTGCGTAGGGTTCTTTAAAAAAAAAAGTAATAAACATATTAGTGTACATCCTAAAACAAAATTGAATAACATCTACATAACTCTTTACATCTAGACTCTGACTGTACATTTATAAATCATAAGCCTTTCAAACAGTAGACCATTGGTGAAATAATAATATCAAGGAACACAGTAAAATTCAAAAGGTTGGCTACTGTTTATAAAGTGAACATTTTACTGAGCTACACTTTGAAACATCAGAAGCTAACTGTTAAGTTCAAACTGTCAGTTGTAATTTAACTGTAACTTTAAAACTAAAACAATAGAAAAAATAGCAGTCATTAATTTTACTACAACTAAAACGATTAAAAAAAAAAAGTCATTTCAATGGACAATAAGTTATTCTGACAAGTACATTCCATGCTTGATTACAAATCTGTCCTCATACCTTTTACAATAAAGACAAAACGCATTAGTATTTTACTGCAAACTTATAAATATCTAATTCCAGGGAATTATTTTGAATTGAATCAGTAGTGCTTGCAGCTCAATGTGCATTATATAATCTATTGCTGCAGCTGATAATTTCACCTTCCACAATGTCCTAAGTATGACGATACAACAAGGTTTTAAACAAGTAATTTGTCTATCCACATTGAATGCGAAAATGCTTTGCGACATGACACAATCAGAAAAGAGTCAATCAGAACACATTTGAAGTTTAATATACAGTTACGTAGAGCAGTTTTTGGACCAGTTAAATTACAGGGAGAGACTACCTAGTGTGATGTCTCAGAAATAAACAACAAATGTCTAAAAAAAATTCCTGTCACTCGTCGCGGTTACAGGTTGTTTAGCATATAAACTCACAATTACAAAAAATGTTAGACCTGGTTAGGATACAGTTTTAAATGAAAAACAAATAAAAACAAAACAAAAACAAAATTACAATCCATATTACAGTACCACAATTGCCACTGGCATTATCAAATTTTAGAACGTTTCAGTTTTGTATAGTATTTTAGATTAGGTGCAAACATATTTTAACACTATTTAAAAAAAAAAAGATTCATCTGGTCTTGCAACTTTGGCTGTTTTCATAAAGTACATGCACATTTACAAATAATTTATACAAACTAGCAAACTGTTGCATCTAAAAGTTTAAAGCTTCATCCCTTTTGACTGCTCATTGTTCAGGGTTAGGAATAGGTCAGCAATGGATATAAAAAAAGTATGTGTGCAACTTATTTTATCAAGCCAAAATGGAAGGTGTATTACAGTAGGCGCACATAAGAAATTTCAAAATGTTCCTTGGTTTTACAATGAAGTTTCTAAATGATTACTACAGTTGGTGGAGGATGGTGTTTGGATTTTGTGTTCATTACCCACAAAACACTTAACACACACTTGTCCTTTCACAGCCTGAGCATGAAGAATACCTCACTGTCCGGGCTCTGGGGGTTTTGTTGGGGTGGTCCTGGAGGAAGCTGGCTTAGAACGTCCAAGCTAGCACATGGAATGTTGGGTACACTACAAGCTCCTTCTGGATTGCCACGCTCTTCAATGGGGCTAACAGTAGATCTAAGGCTTTGTAGTCGCTGCCTCTCCTGGGCTTGCCTGGCACGGTTAGCAATGTATCTCACCCGGCTTTGGCTTCGTGAGGAGCTTCTCCGCAAAGGGGGTGTCTCCTCCTTATCCTGTCCCACCTCAGCCTCGGTCCTGCATTGAGAAAAGTCTTTTCTGGTGAGGGGCTCCACATCAGTAAGCTTCTTGAGCTGCTCCGTTAGGTCGTTTTGTGGTATCTTTTGAAGTTTCCCTTGTTGGCGACTGGGCCTCACAATGAAACTGCGACTAATGCTGCGGTACTTGCTCTCAAAGTTACAGGCAATGTCGTCTGAAGTGAGATCTCCAAGACTCTTGGATTTGGAGCTGCTGTCAAAGTCTTTTGCTAAGGTGGCGGTTGACCTGTTTGAGCCAGAAGAAGCGAGGGTCAATGACTGCTTTAAGCCCTCCATGTACAACCTGCTCCACGTGTGGCGTCTCTGCATGAGTCGGCTGGCATCTTTCTCGGTCACCAGAGGACTGGGCTGTAACTTGTCCTCTGGCTCGCACATCTCACCCTCCCAGAGGTTGGGGTTGGACTTACTCTTGCTGACACTTGTGTGTGGCGCAACGGTCGACCGAGGCTGGACACTCCTGTTGGCCATCGACACCTGGTTGTCCGAATAGTCCCGGGTTGCACCAAGGCTTGTGAGGCTCTTCCTGGTAAGGTTGGGCAAGGACAAGTCAATCACAGTGTCATTGGAGGAAATGCTGGAAGACGATGACACACTATCCCGATGGCTGCTGGGGTCAAGTTTGCTCCACAGCCTGTCATTCAGTGTGGTGTCGATAGAGACCTCAGGGACTGCAGAAAGGTTGTCCACTTTATTTACTGCCTTCACTTGTCCTTCACCTTTGGTCCTCCTGACTGGAGTTCTCAGTCCAGTTTGCAAGGAGTTTCGTCCAATATCTCTGTCAAACACAGCCTTTAACACCTCAACCTTCTGAGAGCTATGAATGGTGGTGCTTTCTTTTATTGTGTCTATCTCTAAAGTCTTTCTTGAATTTATTTCAGCAATTTTGGGTTCAATGGTTGTGTTTCTCACAACCTCAGTATCTGCCCAGTCTGGTGGAGGTGGTGTTTCACATCCAATGTCAAGGTAATTCATTGAGAGTGAAGAGTTCATATGGCTGTTCCCCAAATCTTTGCCACAACTACTATACGGACTGACACACTGGGTCAGCGCAGATGGTTTCAAAATGGTATCATTGTTTTTAAGAGGTTCCCTACTGGAAGAAATTTGTATTGCTATGGATGGTGAAGACAACGTAGTGGAGTGACTGGGACAATGTGATGAAGGATCCACAGGACTGTATGTGGAGGTCACAGGGTTGTTCTCCTGAACTTCCTCAGGAATGGTTTCCAGACATGAGGTGTTCAGAGAGGGAATTGGACTTTGCACTTCTGAATGTTCTGCATGAGTATGACAAGAAGACAAGTAATTAGAAATAAATATGGATGTAATGACAATTGATATGCTCTTTGAGAAAATTTAAACGAATAAGACATAAATATACAGTAACCCCAAATACTGGATTTATTTTTGGATACTCAAGTCACTCTTAAAAATTTATGAATATCATTGCCTTAGATCTATGTCCATCAATCTTGGTCCTTGAGTCCCCCAGCACTGCAAATATGAGAGCATTTACTCATGAGTTGATGTGTTCATTTTAGGTGTGTTTAATATGGTCAACATACAAAATGTGCATTGCTGGGTGACTCCAGGACCAGGATTTAGGACCACTGTAGTAGATAACAAAATATAAAACCAAGTGGCATCTGCAAAATAAATGATGCTAGAGCTTTTCTCAAATCTAACTTCACTCTTCTGAGCCATTTTTCAGTAACTTTTAACAGACAGGCACCTATATGATTTTAATGTATGTTTGAAGTCAGTTTGCCTCAAGTTCACACAGGTGTCCTAGCAGTCTAACCACATGTGTAGTTCATCACGTTAACTTTGACTAACTAAAGTTTGACAACCAGAAAGTGTCTAAAAACGTTTTTTTTTTTTGTTTTTTTGTCTTAATTTTGAACAGTATGTCTATTACAGTATGTCTAACCCTAAAAATGACTGAAAAGTTTTGCCTGAAAAGTGTGTTTGAGCTATATTTCTTTAAAATAAATGCCACATGCTATGATATTTTGTGTGAGCTATATTATGATGCAAATCAAGACCATTGATTTTGCTAATGAATGAAATGATGCAAATACATTTTACATAGCACATTAACTGCAAATAAATAAAATAAGAATAAATAAATAAACAAGCACATTTTGACAAAACCAAATATAGAGAAATGTGCTGCAAACACATAACATGCTTATCTAAACATAACTGCAGATGAAATTGATTATAAGTCCTAACGGATAAAGATTTGATCGAAACATTTGATGTTAAAATAATGGTAACAATAATAATTTATATAACACAAAAAAGGGAGCAAAATACCACATTAAAAATAAAAGTTTGCAATAAATCAAGCTGTAAAATATAACGCACATGAAACATACCTTATATATATATATATATAAAATCTTATTAGAAAATGATTAAATCATAAAAAACAAGCAGGTGATTTAAGGAAAGGAGAAGGACACTCCGTCACATTTCAACATCAGTACTTTCCCTGTTCACAAACTTCGAATATAGGTGATCATTGCATATTTATGTGAATGTACTTGTGTTGAGCCAACATATTAAAAGCCCTTAATTGGATAAAATCACTGCACATGATGTTGAAAAAAGAGTTACATAATTTCAGAGAATATTAAACTATATACTTGTCAGAATACTCAACAAAAAAATCGGTTTACCTGGTATTTGGTCAGCCACTCAGTTTTGCACTAAGGACAGAAAGCATGCAAGAAGGCAACAAACAGGCAATTTATTAGGAGAAGTGAAGAATGAAACCGAAAGTGTAAACAGGAAGGATAGGTTACACCAGGAAATGTACAGTCAAAACATGAATATTCTGCTTTGTTCCAATATAAATGTATGGGAATGTTAAAGAGATAATTTATCCAAAAATGACAATTCTGTCATCATTATGATTCACTTTTCATTGCATTTTCTCTCCATACAAGGAAAAGTGACTAAAACTAACATCCTGCCAAATATCTCCTTTTTTGTTTCACAGAAAATTAAATGAGTTCGAGACAACATGAGGGTGAGTAAATGAAATGTTTTTATTTTTGGGTTACCATTCCTTCAATTTGTTAGGATATCTAAATTGTTGTCAGGAAAAAGAGGATTAGCAGTAACATGATGAGGAGCAGAGAACCTACAATGTGGATGGTACCTGCAATATTTCCTGCTAAAGAAAAAAAAAGCAAGAGTAGATAATTCCATGGCATTGCTCCGAAATAAAGGATGGTTATTTGCTGCAGAAATTGTAAAAAATATTATTTGGAATTGTTTTAATTTTATATTTTATTTTGTTTTAAAATTGTTTTGGACTGTTTTGGTTTGTGAATGGCGCTTGGTCTGTGGTCTAAGCAAGTTTCTCAATTTTTCAATTACGTGCTTCCTGCCTCCTTCTCCAGGTGACGTGTGACCTTACCAACGTGCTTACGTCATCCCTCTCATGAGCGCGCATCACAGGGATGTACAGAAGCGAACATTTATAGTTATAAAGTATATAAGTATTGTTTTGTTTCCAAAAATAATCAATCATTTGGGTTCAGAAGAACTTTATTTTGATGCACCCTAAATATGCATTTTGGACTGTCATTCACTTGCATTTTTTAAAGGAGGTGGCCTGAAATGAAATCCTAAAAATCTGAAATTCTGTTTAGATGAAGAACATCTTGGATGGCCCGAGGGTGAGTAAATTATCAGCAAATTTTCATTTTTGGGTGAACTATTCTTTTAAGACTTACATAAGAGTCTTGTGACTCTTGCATGCGCACTACAATATGTTGCAATATGTTTGCCTGTTAAATTCCCTGATATTTCCAGGAGCACAGAGGTCAACGTTATTGCACATAGGTTGCTCTTTCATAGCTTTGGACACATGATGGAGTTCTCATTTATGCTTCATTCAGGTCATTTGGACATTGATGAGAAATGCTTCAGTTTAAATTGAGATCTCTGATTTATAATTGCAGACTATGGGTTACGGGTTATTTTGGCTAATCCGAGTACAGTTTGAGCATTGTTGAGATCATTGTGAACATTACTGGGGTCTTTTTCTCAGAGGAAAATCTGAGAAGCAGGAGAATCCATTTGCTCCCTTTCGATCTCATTGCTGTCTAGGCAAAACAAATGAGATATGTTTCAAAGTATTTTTAAAAGTATTGGCAAAACCTTGCTTCATTCGTTAATTTATAAATCGATTGCTTCAAAATCCCAGAGAAATATGGATAGATGCCCTCAATGTGTCAGTTTTCCCCACGGTCACCACGCAGCTACATTTGCATCCAACTCTGGTTTCAAGATATTGATTTATTGGACACAAACACTAAGAGGAAATGTTGGGCAAATGCAAAGTGAAACTGGTCAATAGCCAACAGGTCTCTTAATATTTGGGATCATTTATTACTTTTCTAGGAAATACCCACTGACATTGCAGAGTTGTAGTAAAGGTCACCATTTGACTAAGATGAGCCACACCATCTGCAAGGTCTTTGGAAGGCAAATGTTTTTGTTAGGTTCCATCATAACCTATGGAGATCTACCCTGCTGGGACTCTTAATAGAAGCATTCCACCATCTGACCAAACGATTCTCATTGCAAAACCGTGCTGTTCTTGTCTAGTCTGGGACAGTTGGTAAAGTTACAGTTCCCCGTCTGTCACTCACTTCGACGTCGTGTCGAAGAAGCGACACTAGGAGTCTCTCTTGAATGCCGAAAGATGCCTCTGATCTATGAAAAAAGGCCAGTGAGAGTTGGCGAACAGTATTTGCATACCCCGCCTCCGGATACGGATATAAAGGCGAGGGAAATACGCTCGTTCATTCAGTAATTTTCTTCGGAGCCGATGGTCGTGTGTATGCAGCCAGCTGCGAATGACACAACTGATCCTGCTTCTATCCTCTGATGCTCTGCTTTCCTGTTGGATCTACGGCGCACTCCAGCGGCTTTTCTCTTCACTGCACGGCGTGCAGCTTTGCCCCTGGACGCTTCGACAATGCAAAGTTTGAAAGAGTTGAAAGAGTGATTTTCTCTGTAAAAGAGTTTATTTCTCTGAAAAAGCATTACACAGCGGCGTTGAACGTCCTTTTCAGGACGCGTCTTTATAAAGATGTAATTTCCGCCCCTGTGTAGTTTCTGGATGCGGTGATTTCTCCCCACCTCTCACGGTCATAAAAGCTGTAATGAGAGAAAGCCACTTCAGCCACCCCCCGCGCCTCGCCTCCTTCCTACGGAATTGACGCAGGTGCCGCGGGTGATGAAGGCGATTTGGGGACTATGACGGGCTCTGTTCACCGGGTAAACCCCCCTCGAACCACCGGCCTCCCCGGCACGCTTGTTTGCTTCCGTCTGAGCCCGGGATGAGCGATTCTATCTAATGGTTCATCTTCTCATTGCGAGAACATGGCCGTTATAGCATTGCGGTCGCGCGGCTTTCTTTTGTAATGAGAGAAAGCCACTTCAGCCGCCCACCCGCGCTTCACCTCCTTCCTACGGGATTGACGCAGGCGCCGCGGGCATTGAAGGCGATTTGGGGACAATGACGGGCTCTGTTTGCCGGGTAAACCCCCTCGAACCGCCCGCCTCCCCGGCACGCTTGCTTGCTTCAGAATTGGATGACATCACCGCTGCATCGGAGAGCGTTACAGCGGCGTCGGATGCTGATCACTCGCCTGGGCCGCCACCTTTGGGTCTGCCGCCCAGCCTGAGCCTGACGCACGGAGATCTGCTATGCTTTCCCAGAAAAATGCTTTTTTTTTTTTTTACTTGATCCGTCCCGCGGGCAGGTGCGCTGCTCACAGCCGTGCCCCCCCCCCCCCCCCAGCTCCGTTCATTCGGCACCACCGTTGACGACTCTGCCCAGCAGTCCTCAGCGGTGAAGCAGACGGAGGCCATCTCACATCCTGCCCCACCGCAAGCCTGCCGCCATGGGCCATGCCCCATCTGCCAAGGGCATCCTCCTGCGGCTATGAAACACCATGCTCCGCCTCAACCCGGGCCCAGCTCTCAGCCCCAGCGTCGAGCACTCTGCAGGAAGCAGACGCCCCCGTCTCACGGACACCATCGAGGACCCGGAAGGCTCCCAGGTGCTCCGTAGACGTTCGACCCAGGGACCAAGATGTTAGCTCCGGAGGTGGTAAGACCGCTCCGGGAGGAGAATTTTTTGTTGAATTAGTTTTCACATTCTCATATTCTCTGAAACAAGCTATTTCCTTTTGTCTCTGGGTCACCTGGCCCGCAATTGCCGTTCTCACGGCACTCTGCCACCAGATCTCAACAGTCCCGGCATCCTGGATGTGGACCAACTGCCTCCAGCCCCCACGACTGTTCCCTGGCCAGCCGGTTCTGATGAGTCTAGAGGACGCCTACCCAAAACTGGACCTCCTCCTGCTCAGTCGCTAACCCGCCCCCTGCCAGGTGTGCGGAGCAAGGTAAGTGCTTTGAGACTTTTCTCAGCACCCCAGCTGCGGGTTGCCCTGTTGCCGCCCAATGCTGCCCTACCTGCTCCGCCCCACTGCGAAGCCCCTCCGGGTATGTCAAAATAGTCGTCCCCTTGGTACCCCTAGCGCGGAGTTGGACGCATGGCTCTCAATTCCCGTCTCGCTAGCTGGCCCGGACCATCCGACTCGGTTACGCAATTCAGTTTGCGTTTGCCAGGCTTCTGCCCTCCCCGCAGTACACAGCGTACATGCCAGGTCCCTGTGCGCAGAAATCGCTACACTCTTATTCAAAGACGTGATAGAGCCTGTCCCTCCAACCGAGATGAAGTAGGGTCTCTACAGCCCTCACTTCAACATACCCAAGAAAGGCGGCGGCTTACGACCGATCTTGGACTTGCGAGTTCTCAACCAAGCGTTGCACAAACTCCCGTTCAAAATGCTCACGCTTAACCTGCGTCCGGCATCTAGATTGGTCTGCAGCAGTAGACCTGAAGGACGCGTACTCCCACATCTCAATTTTGCCTTGACACCGCCCCTTTCTGCGGCTTGCGTTCGATGGCCAGGTGTATCAGTACAAGTCCTCCCCTTCGGCATGTCTCTGTCCCCTTGCGTCTTCACGGAAGTCGCAGAGGCAGCTCTTGCCCCGCTCCGAGAAGCCGGCATCCGCATACTCATTTACCTATGCACTCACAGAGACCTGGTGCTCAAGCACCTCAGCCGTTTGGGGCTTCAGGTCAACTGGGAAAAGAGTAAGCTTACTCCAGTTCAGAGCATCTCTTTTCTCAGCATGGAGTTTGACTCAGTCTCAATGTTTGCACGTCTCCTCAACGAGCGTGCGCAGTCAGTGTTGAGGTGCCTCGCCGCTTTCTGGCCGGGCACAACAGTCCCCTTAAAACTTTCCCAGAGGCTCCTGGGGTATATGGCATCCTCCGCGGCGGACGCACCGCTGGGGTTGATGCATATGAGACAGCTTCAGCACTGGCTTCAGACTCGAGTCACCGTGTGAAAATCACCCCCGCCTGCCGCCAAACATCCAAACCCTGGAAAGACCTCTGTTTCTTACAGGCTGGAGTACCCTTACAGCAGGTGTCCCGACGCATCCTGGTCACGACCAACGCCTCCAGATCGGGTTGGGGTGCCGTATGCAATGGGCACGCAGCCGCAGGCCGTTGGAGGGCCCAGCTGCTTTGGCACATCAACTGCCTCGAGTTGTTAACCCCGTGGAAGTTTCTGCCGTTAGTTCGAGATGAACATATCCTGGTCAGGTAAAAGGACAGCACCACTGCGGTGGCGTACATAAATCGCCAAGGCGGCGTCAAGTCGCTGCGTGCCACTCACATCCCCGGAAACCTCAATGTGATAACGGACGCGCTGTCACGAAAACGCTTGCCTGGCGGTGAGTGGAGGCTTCACCCCCACTCGGTTCAGCTGATCTGGGGATGGTTCGGCAAGGCCCAGGTAGACCTGTTTGCCTCCCGAGAGACCTCCCACTGCCCGCTCTGGTATGCCCGCTCAGAGGCTCCCCTCGGGGCAGATGCACTGGCGCACAGCTGGCCAGTGGGGCTGCGCATTTCCCCCAGTGAGCCTTCTTGCACAGGTGCTGTGCAAGGTGAGAGAGGACGAGGATCAAGTCACTCTTGTGGCTCCCTACTGGCACACCCAGGCCCGGTTCTCGGACCTCGTACTCCTCGCTACAGCCCCTCCCTGGTGAATTCCCCTGAGGAAAGATCTTTCTCAGGGACGGGGCACACTCTGGCATCCACATCCAGACCTCTGGAACCTCCACGATCAAACAAGCCAGAGCCCCTTCTACCAGGCAACTCTACGCCCTGAAATGGCGTCTGTTCATGAATTGGTGTTCTTCCTGGGCAGAAGACCCACAGAGGTGTGCAGTTAGGTCAGTGCTCCTGTTCCTACGGGAGGGGTTGGAGGGGAGGCTGTCCCCATCCACCTTGAAGGTGTATGTCGCCGCTAGCACAGCTCACCATGACCCAGTAGACGGCAAGTCCCTGGGTAAGCACGACTTAATCGTCAGGTTCCTAAGAGGTGCCTGGAGGCTAAATCCCTCCCAGCCAAACCTGTTCCCCTCCTGGGATCTCTCGGTGGTCCTCACCGGTCTTCAGAGATCCCCCTCCGAGCCGCAATAATCAGTTGGCTCAGGGCCCTCTCTTCAAAAAGACGGCCCTGCTGATCGCGCTCACTTCCATCAAGAGGGCCGAGGACCTGCAAGCGTACTCTACTAACGACACTTGCCTGGAGTTCGGTCTGGCAGACATATGTGATCCTAAGACCTTGACCGGGCTATGTGCCCAAGGTTCCTACCACGCCCTTCAGAAGATCAGGTAGTGAACCTGCAAGCACTGCCCTGGGAGAAGGCAGACCCAGCCCCCTCACTGCTGTGTCCAGTACGTGCTTTGTGTGCCTACCTGGAACGCATCCAGAGCTTCAGACGCTCTGAGCAGCTCTTTGTCAGCAGAAAGGGAACGCTGTCTCCAAACAGAGGCTGTCCCACTGGGTAGTGGATGCCATTCAGTTGGCCTATCACACCCAGGCCGTGCCCCCCCCCCCCCCAAAAGTGGGTCCGAGCCCACTCCACCAGGAGTGTGGCATCCTCATGGGCACTGGCTAGGGGCACCTCCCTAGCAGACATTTGCAGAGCTGCGGGCTGGGCAACACCCAACACCTTTGTGAGATTTTACAATCTCAGGGTTGAGTCAGACTCGTTCCGTGTTTTCTCAGGTCCGAGCCCATAGAACTCGGTACACATCGACGGTCTGACCTGGTGAATCGCTTGCATCCAGCGCCCTTTCCTCTGTCGAGGTAAAACAGTGCGCCTTCTTCCCAGGAGACCCCTTTTAGGTTCCTGGTCGATTCCTCCCTAGCCCTTTTGAGTCCGCAACAGTTCAGCGGAGGAACTTGCCGGCCCAGTCCACTACGGGTACCCCAGGCTACCCCTACTGGAATAGGTGCTCCACAGGTTAGGCCTCCTACGCGGACTCCTCCTGTGTGTACTTCCGCGGTACGGTTACCTTACGAGCTGACCTGCGTCTCCCTTAGGCAGTCCTTCGCTGCCCTCCGGACGCCGTGTTGTAGCAACTACCCCCTCTTCGAGGTTGGATCTACCACCACGCCATTCTTCCCACATGTGACCCAAGAGGCCATGTGATGTATTTTGCCACCTCTACCTCCCCTTTCGGGTGGGTGTGGCCTCCGCAGGGTCTTTTTCCCCTGAAAGAATAGGAATTTGGTTAAGACCCCCTTCCCTCGATGCGGTAAGGGCCCCGGCTGCTCTTGCTCTATGCCAAGAAAACATAGAGAGAAAAGAGGCCCAGCCAGGCTTGGCCTGTTCCCTAGTTGGGAGCGTCACCTTGTCCCCCCCCCCAGGGTAACCAAAAGGATTCTGACGACTTTGTTGGGGCATTGGAGAAGAGTACGTGCAGCCTGAACACAGTCGGTCGCTTGTGCACATAGAATACCTGCCCACTTCTGTGTCAGCAGTACACGTACATGGCTCAGCGCATGGTGAGTTTTGAAATGGACCCCTAGTGTCGCTTCTTCGACACGACGTCGAAGTGAGCGACAGACGGGGAACGTCTTGGTTACGTATGTAACCTCCGTTCCCTGATGGAGGGAACGAGACGTCATGTCTTCCCGGCCACGTCGCTGAGCCGAGCTGCTGAGGTGCCCGGAACACTCCTGGCTCCTCAGAAAAATCCTGAATGAACTAGCGTATTTCCCTCGCCTTTATATCGTATCCGGAGGCGGGGTATGCAAATACTGTTTGCCAACTCTCATTGGCCTTTTTTCATAGATCAGAGGCATCTTTCGGTGCTCAAGAGAGACCCCTAGTGTTGCTTATTCGACACAACTTCTCGTTCCCTCCATCAAGGAACGGAGGTTACATACGTAACCGAGACGTTTCTTTTTCACTGTGGTGATACGAAAACACGATCAGAATGTTTGTAACAAATAAATCAGTTGGTGATGGTGTGTGAGGTAAACATTAGTGCACTATGGAGTATGATCACTTATTTCAGGTTTTAGGACTGTTTTTTCCCCTGGTTTTCACTCAGCTAAAGCACAGGAAAGACATGTCCCATGTAGCAAAAAGTAAAGCAAAGAGAAAAAGGCCAGAGGTTTACCATCATATGCTGAGGGGTGGTGTACCACCTGACACGAACAAAAATATTGTAAAAGTTACCAGACTAGCTAAAAAGGACATTTATGAGTTTTAATGAGCTACTAGTATTATCAAGTTCCTCTATGAAAAAGTGGTGTGTAAAAATAATGTGCTACTATTTGAACCATCATAAATTCATGAAGATGCACCAAACATACACAAATTTTTATTAACTTTTAAAAACTTCACCTAAATATTAGCGAACTTGGCCAGCTACCTAGAAACAACTGAGTTACCTTGATGTTGGCAAATTGACAATTGTGAGTTACCACGTACTAAACATTCCACCAGCACAGTTAATCACAATCAGAAACATTTAGCCAGATTGTGAAAAAATGCTTTCTTTCGGATTCTCTTGTTACTTTGACTGGATGTCCCTATTGACATTGCAGAGTCCTAGTGAAGATCCGCCTTCAACAAGTTTTTCACAGACAAAGGTATTTTTTGGGTTCCATCACAACATACAGAGATCTACCCTACTGAGACACTTACTATTTAAGATTATTTTGTTACTTTGACAGGATGTCCCCACTGACATTGTAGAGTTCTAGTGAAGATCAGCCTTTAACAAGATGATCCCCAGCATCTGCAAGGTCTTTTAAGGACAAAAGGTATTTTAAGGACAAAAGGTTGGGTTCCAATCACTACCTATGGATATCTACCCCACTGAGGCACAGGGAAGTTTTTTATTTGGGGATTCATCTAACTACAACACCTTACCATCGAAAAACAAGGGAGATTTACTGCGGATCTCCTCCATTTTCTGGGCAAACAGAGCATTCATCTCACGCTGCAGTGTCCCCGCAGCTCGTTTTCGGTTCTCCATTCCCCGTGTTGGGAACATGGCAGGAAGATCAAGACTGGATAAACTTTCACAGCTGCTGGAGCCACTGTCAGACAAGCTCTTGACATCAAACACAGATCTAGTCATGTTGCAGTTGCTGCCATAGTTGGGTAGGGCATTGCATTGTCCACACAGGCTAGTTTTGTTGTTTGGTATTGGAGGAGGGGGAGTGGATGGGGACTGAAAGAGTCGCCGTGGAACGCTACAAGAGCGAACATTTCTGGCAAAAGGGTCCTCAAGGGGGCGGATGGGTTGAGCACCCATTGTTTGCCTGACCTTTTCCCTTGAGGTAGGTAAGGGTACATGCTTGGATTGAACCTGAGTGTCTGACTTGGGGTTTGAGTCAGTTTGAGCCAAGGCTTGAGGTTTGAGAATGGGCTCTGGCTGGACCTGTCTAGAAGATGTTGGAGACCGGCAAGCCCTTTCAGGCCTGACAAGAGCCTTTGTTTGTTGGGAACTGGTCCTTGTAACCTTCCTCTCCAAGATAGGACTCTCCTTGGAGCCAGCTACACACTTTATGCAATTGGAAGTGATCCCAACCCGCCCGGAGCTGTTGATCGCGACACGTGCAAACACGCCTGGCTTCTCATCCAATGGATCTTGAAGACGCAACCTGTTCACCCTCTTCAGAGGTTCACTCATCGCTCCCCTGTTTCGGTAAGGTTTGGCACGAGACTCTTGATTAAAGGAAGCGCTCTTACCTTTACTGTCGTCAGGGTGAACCTGCCCATTGGTGCCGAGACCCCACGATTTTTCTGACGATGTGTCCCCATTGTGGTGGAGAAGTGGTCCCTCTTCTGATTCACGCTTCTCAGTGGCACCCTCCAAGCTGCAGTCTTTTGTGTCAGTAGACATCTCAGGAAAGCCCCCCGTGACTTTGGGTTGGCCCTTGGTGGGTGCACTGGCTGTGCGTCGCAGGAGGTGAGCACCGAAGGTGGGTTTACGGCTGAGCAGAGCAGCAGCATGACTGTCGAGAGATGCCTGCTTTGGGTTTCTGTGAAACAGTCCTTTTATACCACTGACTGCTCGCACCTGCAATGTGACAATTTGAGAGGCAATGTGAATCTAAGTCAAGATAACAGGAATCACCTAAACAAAGATGTATGTAAAAACTATGAACCAGTTTACAACTGTTTGTTGTGTCTATGTGCAATATACAGTTCAACATAAGGGACAGCAATTATTCCCTTAAACCCCTTTACAATTTAAACAAAGTTAAACTGCTGACCATACCACTTGGATGACCAAACTTGTGCCCTGATGAAAAAAAAAAAAAAAAACTTAAACCAGTGTAAGGTAGTTTGCTTGTCTTAGATGGTTTAACTGCCCTCTTAGTCTGACCAAGTCGATGTTCAGCTGGTCTAGCTGGTCTCCAAGCCTAGCCAAGTTGGTGTTCAACTAGTTTAGCTGCTTGGCCAGCAGGTCTCCTTGCCTGACTGGCTGACAAATGTCCCAAATCTCTCTAAAACCACCCAAACAAATCGGTCTGACAAGTGAAAACTATCTTGGTGGTCAGCGAAAACTAACAAACTACCTAAGGCTATAAGCTGTTTTTTTTTTCATCAGGGTGTGATAAATCTGTGTGGTATATACAGTACTGTAAAAGATATGTACATATTTCACATCAGCTAGAATGATCAAGACACATAATTTGATAGTTTTATTAAGAATAAATATGGTCATTTTGAAAGTTAGCATAGATGTTGGAATATATAATTATTGGACAGTTATGGGTGACCAACACAGTTCTTTAGAAATGAACACGGAGACAATGTAGGGAATGTATGGAGGTAATGTGAATTGCTGTGAAGTTATAGGTGACATAACATTAATTTCCATCAATATATTATGAAATGACACTGGGCTATCTGTTTTGATGCAGACTAGATGAATTTGTGCCTAGCTTGATCCAAATGTTAGTCTCTCTATTAGATTATATTTGGATTTATTTAGAAACTTCTAAAACTTTTACTCTAGTAAACTGATACCATCTTACTTTGCATTATAGATTACTTGAAGACATTTAAGGATTATTTGCTCAAAACAAGATAAACCAGCTGAAACTAGCCAAATGCTCTGTTTTGTAATTTGCACAACACCCAATGTCATTTCATGAACCAAATCCAAGTAGACCCATCCTTAGAGATGCTAAGGCTTTTTTCCATGCTTCTCACTCAATTTTGGTTTGCAACCAATAATCTTTTGCACCAATGATCTTTATGACTGACTATCTGCACTGTAATTTTGCAACTGCTTAAAATCTGATCCATGTGTTTAGACAGTGTCGTTAAAATGTATCTACAGTACATTGGTTGCAAAAGTAATGATTTAAGCATCAGTACAATGCCAAGAGACTTTATCAATCAACAACAGAGAGTAGCTTTTAGTGTGAAAAACATATGACAAAAAAATAAATAAATGAAATTTTGCCTCTGGCGATGATTAACTTGCAAAACACATGAGAAAACCTCAGCAACAGAGGTATTTTATGCATTCATGCATATTCTGTACTACAAGACGAACTTCACATAGTTCGCTATATATTTTAGTATATACACTGTGAATGTCACAGAATTTGTTCAAAATAAATGCTTTAAGATTCAGCTCCAGACAATTTTGCAGTTGATTTGACGTTACATACATGTGTCCCGAATGACGAGGAAACAACTTGCTTTCTGACCTGAGCCTTCAGACTGAGACACATTAAAAAAAATCTGATTTGAATCGGATTTCAAGCCCCATACAAAAATGTGTATTTAGAGTCAGATATGCTCCCCCCCCCCCAAAAAAAATCTAATTTTTGCTGCCAGTCTGAACAGAGCCTTAAAAAGCTGTCTGCTTAAGTTCAAGCATTTCTTTCTATTTCTAATGCATTTATAAAATACTTGACCTCTGATACCAATCCACATACTAAAGACAGCCAACTCTTAGGAACTAATTACCTGGCTGCATATAAAGATATAAAAAGTACCTGATAAACTGACGCTCTCACAGCAGACTCTCATAATCCCTAATAAAGAATAAATAAACCACACACTCAACAAACCAAGATGATATTTTCTCTCTCATCTCCCTGCACCTATAAAGCTTGAGTACTGTTACTGCAAATGGCAGCCAAGAGCTGATCAAGGACTTGAAATGCCCTGAGTTCAGTGAAATAGGAGTGAACTTTGTCTTCTACTGAAGGGATAGTGTCACTGGATCTGCTGAAGGGATAGTGACACAGGATCTGCTTTAGGGGTCAATGAGAAGGCAGTCACAAATGTGTCACAACTCATTTTGCATGAGTTGGCAAGATGAATGCTAACTAATGAGTCCGGTTTTAACCACTCACTGGGGAGGGGGGTGGGGGTTGCAAGGAGCATGCAGGGTGCTTATTGGGTCTCACTACACCTGAGTTTTGAACGAGGATCCTAACAATTTCCTGCCTCTATAGACAGCACTAAGATGAGTACACTGAAATCACAAACATAAGAGAAAGAGAAGTAAGATAAAGAGAAAGGGAGAATAATAGACAGAAACTACACAAAGAATATTTGTCATCAACACCGAATGTATAGGGGACAAATTATGGATGAAAGCATGATATATAATTCACCATGTTTACAGCATCTTGTACAATTATAAATGTAGTTAATTATAAATGTAAACAATCTGGCTACTCTGTTACAGTTACAGGATATCTTATTAAAGGAATAGATCACCCCAAAATGTATTTTTATGTGGAAAACAAAAATATTTTGTGTGCCAGCTTTTCAATATATTTTCAATGCAGTTGATAATGATACATTTTAAAACTTAAAGGATCTAAAAGTATCAATAAGACTAAACAACCCAAAAATATAAGTCATTTTACTGTGAAAATCTTGATGTCCATTGCACATTCATGAGCCCTATGAGAGCAGCTGGTTCACAGTGGCTCATATGTTCACGCATTATCTTGTGGACTAGATTTATGGTACTTTAGGTCCATTATTACGCTTTAAAGTGATTCACTATCACTTTAGAAGATGGACCGGAATATTTCTTAAATGTTTATATTTTGTGTTACGTAGAAGAAAGGAGTTTGGACTACCTGTAGTCCCATTACAAAAACATTTCTGCAAAAGTGGACAAACGTTCAATGCAGCACCTTTCAAGATAGTTTCCAAGTGAGATGTCCAATGAGTGGCGCTAAAACTACTTCAATTTTATGGCCATTCAGATAAATAAAGATTAGAGATAAAGGTTTAATTTCAGTCTGTTTCTCACACAGTTGCTTCAGAACTCTTGAAATAATGTGAATAATCTATATGGATGAGGTAAGGAATAATTGACAATGGACCATTTAATTATTGAAAAATATACAACAGTTAGATCCAGTCCTCGAATCTGATTGGAAGAGAGATGTTCCATGAGTACTGATGGTCTCACACCATTAATATTGTGACATTACATATTTTAGCCAGCAGTTGGAGGCAAAAGGCCATTTTTGTGTGTAATATGAGCCAGTTGGTGATGTGAAGTAAGTCAGAGTCAGTCAGTGTTTACATTCACCAGCACTCCATGTGCGCTTGTATTACTACAACACTAATAAAGGACATAGCTTTAAATGGCTTTAAACTAACAACTTCAGCATTAAGGCTCATCATGGCTGAGAGACACAACAGACTGATTAATTACACAAACTCAAGGTGCTTACCTCCCACAAGAGTTTCCACATTGGAGAGGACATACTGTTCAAAATGGCAGAGGAGATTGTGGTTTCTATAGTGAAAGACTCTTACGTACCAGCTACCGTGAAATAGGGAGGAATACCCCTGCTTGTATGGCTTTTTTTCCACTGAGAAAACACTTTGTAAACACACACACACACACACACACACACATCACTGTTTCTCCAATAACATGTTAGACACAGCCCAAGTCAATATACTAGTAGTTCTAAGGTGATGCTTTTGAGAGGCTTGGCCACATCATTTGTTTTGAACCAGCAATGGCAGATTCTGATACGTGGAGTAAGAAAGTAGTTCCATGCACAAATGTGTTTTTTTATGATGTACTCATTGTTCATTGAACTGTTGTATATTAACAATATCACAATTGCAGCCATGCTATATGGCCCTAAATGAGCACTGCTGTGAATTATTTTGGCACTGGGCCTGTGGCCTTGTTGATGTGTTGATGTAAGGCCATATTGTACTCTTGCTCATGCTATATTGCTTGAATAATGCACACCTGAGGAGGTAATGTGGTCACGACACACCTTGGGTGAGAATTCATTTTTAATAAATCAATGGGCCGGAGTAAAATATTCTGCTTATACCACGTTACCACACCTTGTTGTTCAGGTTTTTAATCGCAAGACATTTTCTGGTTTTCGTCCCTAAAACTCTCTTGTGAGTGGAACTAAGTTCTTCCACCATAGTTTCAGCGTCTTGCTCTGATCCAGCTCAAGCCTATGTTGCTAGTTCGAAAACATCACTTTAGACTATCAACGGAGGATTGCGAGGCTTGCGCTGCTTTACTGGAGCACTTACTGGAGTAACAAGTTAGTGTGTGTGTGAGAGTTTGTGTGTGACTTTCTTTTTTTGCTGTTTGAAGGTCCCTTCTCCCAATTTTCCCCTCACAACATCTAAGACACAGAGGCTTAAGCCCATACAATAATTAAAATGGGGAGAAACCTATGGAAGCTTGCAGACCTCTCGTGCTGCGAATAACAGGGTTTCAAGCCATTTATCCAATTCCGAGCATCTTTGTGCACAAACTTATGAAAGTTTTTCAGGGTTTTATTAAACTGTTTGACCAAGCCGTCTGTTTAAGGGTGGTATATGCTCATCCGAATCGATTTAATTCCCAATAATTCATACAGCTCGCATAGTGTTCGTGACATAAAACTAGTGCCTTGATCAGTGAGGATTTCTTTTGGAATCCCCACTTGGGAGATTTTAAAGAGTGTCTTTGCAACACTATGTGCTGAGATGCTGCACAAAGGCACTGCTTCCGGATATCGCGTTGCATAGTCCACCAGAATCAACACAAACTGATGCCTGTGTGGCATCACTAATGGCTGGAAAAGGTCCATACCAATTCTATCGATGGGGGACCTTGATCAAAGGAAGTGGGCACAAAGGCACTTTTGGGGTGGCTGGCGGATTCACCAGCTGACATTCATGGCATGCAGCACATCATTTGCGAACATTTTCACAAATGCCCGGCCAGTAGAAATGGGCTATTAGATGCTTCAGTGTCTTTTCCTGCCCTAAGTGACTCGCCATCAGATTATAATGGGCCATATGGGATAACATTTCCCGAAGGCTCTTCAGTATCAATAACTGGGTCCTATCTTCCTTTGTCTGAGCATCCTGTGTCACTTGGTGCAACCAGTCATTTATAATAGAAAACTACAGATAGGCAAGTACAATATTTGGCTGAAGATGGAGACCATCAATCACTCTCACTTGGTCAAAGGCGTGCCTAAGAGTCTCGTCACATGTCTGCTCCAGAGGGAAATCCCCTGCTGGAAATCCTCTAAGGGCTTGGGAAGACGAGACTTCCCCCTCCCTTACATCATCCTGACGTGAACTGACGTAGATGGCCCTGGCTCCGCCTCCCCAGCCAGTGAATAAATTACCCTTAATAACGTGGAAAATGCTGGTCAATTAGTGCCCAAAATTAGCGGATGGGTGAGGCGCGAACTAACTGCTGCCTCAACACAATGCTTTTGTCCCAAAAATTGAATTGTCATGGTCACTACAGGGTAATCGTGGATATGCCCATTCACACACCTTATCTTCACCTTGTGACTAGCACCCAAAGCCTCATCTCGAACCAGGCATTGATGAATGGAGGTTTGGCTGCAACGCAAATCTACCAAGGCTTGGTAATACCCCCATTAATACTCACAGGTATGCGGTACATCCCAGATCAATCAGGGGCAGCCTGAGATCAATCAGGGCAACCTTCGGTGTGTGTCTGTGGGTACCTCTCTCTCCTGGCTTGCTCTTAAAATTTCAGTTTGCTTTATTTCCACAGAGCAGTTCATTGTGACCACAACTCTGCAGCCTATATATCTGTGATTAAAACAAAAAATAATACAAAAACACATTCACCTCCACCACTCCCTGTAGCCACGGCCACGCCTGTGACAGCGGGTCCACCACCCTCAGAGTGAAAGCGAAGAGGGGCAGGGGAAACCGGCGGTTAGTGCAATCCTCAGAGAGAGAGACAGAGAGAGAGAGAGAGAGAGAGAGAGAGCGAGAGAGAGAAGAATCTTGGGGCTCGCTGGCTCCTGAATATGCCGCCATGTGGTCCTCTGCCAACTGGATGGCCATTTGGAGCGATGCCAGGTGGTGGCACTGGACCCACTCCACCATCCCTCTTGGAAGTTGAACATTGAACTGCACCAATACCACCAGATCGATGACAGCTCCAACATCATGTTGCTCAGCCAGCAACCACCTCTGGCAGGTGTCCCGGAGCTGTTGGGCGAAGGGGTAGCCATGCTTGCCAGTGGTCAGGGAGCGGAAGCACTGGTGCCACTGCTCGGGTGTCCAGGCGATCCGTTGCAGGATGGCTTTTCTCAAGTCGACACACACCAGGAGGTTCTCCACTGGTCAATGCTGCATGACGAGTTGAGCTTCCCCTGACAGCAGTGCAATTCACCGGACCACCCACTGGGTGCTCAGCCATCTAAATGCCCCCGCCGTCTGCTCAAAGAGCTCCAAGAAGGCCTCCGGATCGTCCAAGATGCTCATCTTGACCATGAAACCTGGGGTGAGGTGGTTCTGAGGTCATGACGGCAGCACCCTCCTGGTGCAGCAAGTTCTGGAACATCTGCTGGTCCTCTGCATGGGCCTGGAGGAGCCTAATGTATCACTGCTCCTGTTCACTGCGCAGCTCGAGGAAGGCCTGATGTTGGGTCTGGTGGATGCTGACGAGGGTCTTCACCATGTCCTGCAGAGGTGAGGGATCATTAGCGGCAATCTTCCTCCCATAATCCCGAATTTCGGCACCAGTGTAACAAAGTTCTTAGGATGGAGTGTAAGTAGGAAGCAGGAGACGGCAAAATTAAACTCAAAAGCTCATTTATTTGTACAATAAATTGACACAGTTCACTTTTCAGCGCAACTCAGCACACACTCCTTCGGTGCGTGTCTGTGGGTACCTCTCTCTCTTGGTTCGCTCTTAAAAGTTCAGTTCGCTTTATTTCCACAGAGTAGTTAATTGTGACCACAACTCTGCAGCCTATACATCTATGATTAAAACATAAAATAATACAAAAACATATTCACCTCAAACCATGATTTATATGTCAGTGATTATTATCATCATTATAATTATTCTGTTTATATTTATAATTGTTTTTGGGTCTTCATTTGTGTAAGTAATTTTACACCATGATGTTAAGATGGATTCTTGCCTGACAGTAAATGTAAAGGTATATATATATATATATATATATATATACATATATATATATATATACACACACACACACACACACACACACACCTTTTATCACTTCATTATTTGAATTGTTTTTTGTTTCATTTGAAGTTCAATTTGAATGTAGAAATGGATTTGATTTAAGTGTTTCATTTTTTAAATAAATTAATTTAATTTTCAATGCAAAATCATTAAAGCAAAAATAGTCACTGATCCCTCAGCCCAGGGGTTGCCGATGTAATTGTATGTATGTATGTATGTATATATATATATATATATATATATATATATATATATATATATATATATATATATATATATATATATATATATATATATATATACACACACACACACATACATACACACACACACACACACACACACACAATGTATTTTCCCAGATAATGAAATACATTATTGCACATAATGCACATAAATACAGAATGCACAGACGAAGTAGGTTTTTGCCAGAGAGATGTTGACAACTGTTGTAAAACCATCTTTCAAAAAGTTGAACAACACACATTTTAATTGCAATAATTTTTTTTCCCAGTTTCATTTGAATTTTTAGTTAGAATAAATAAATAATAAAGTTCTGTAAGTTTATTAAAGTTTGAAATCAAGGTGTCTTGCATTATTGTGTAGACTTAACCCTGACACTACTTAATGACAATTACCCCATAGTACCACCTAGCATCCAACCAGCGCTAATACCGATGTTCAAACTGACCATTCAAAACTTGGTCGACCAAGACTCTTCTCATCCACTGACCTTTGGTCGACTATCAGGGGGTAGCCCTATTTGGAGATATAGTATATTCTGCTTTTTATCCACATAAGTGTAAAGCCTAATGTCTTGTGGAGAATATAGAACTTTCTTCTGGTGCCAATCAGTGGACATGTCACCTGGAAACTGAACTGATACATGGTCTTTTGAACGTTTGGGCGCTTTATAAATTTTTTTACCAATAGTCACGTTTTTGTAATCAGACCTGGGCTGTCTTTCCTAAAAACATAATTAGCTAAGTAGATTGTAGAAACCACTGACACCAACGGTCTTTACAAACAACTTAAGCTTGCAATGCTTTTGGGAAATGCAGCCCAGGTTGAGTTTGGAACTGTTGAACATGAGGGTGACTAAAACAAGGCAAAACATCTCGGTTACTGGCTTAACCTCCATTCCCTGATGGAGGGAACAAGACGTTGTTTCGAATAGTGACACTAGGGGATCGCACTTGGGAGCCCGATTCACCTTAAGATCTTTGAGAAAAGGCCAGTGAGAAATTGGCGAGTTGAATTTGCATGCCACTCCCCCCGACATATGGGTATAAAGGGGAGATTGGAATGCAAGTTCATTCAGGTTTTACACTGAGGAGCCGAGACAAGGTCCCAGACATTACAGTGGTGCAGTTCAGCCTTTGGCAAGAGGGACACAACATATCATCCCTCCATCAGGGAACGGAGGTTACGTGAGTAACTGAGACGTTCCCCTTCTGTCACTCACTTTGACGTTGTGTCGAATAGTGACACTAGGGGTCCCTATATGAAACGCCACAAAGTGTGAACGGTCACATGAACTGCCAATGCAGGTGTGGGCAAGATACTAAGAGCGAAAGAAAAGATGCATTAGTGCTGCACAGAGCCTCCCCAGATGCCCCAAAATGTTGGGTGCTTCCCCATAACCCTGAGGTGGGGGAAGGAAACGTGCCCAGTATGGGAGCAGGCCACACCAGACGTGGCCTTATCTCTCCAAGTCTTTCTCTCCACTTAGAAATTAGATTCGGAAGGGGCCCTTAATGCTCATAAAATGCAACGGGGAAGACGTTCTTTTCCATTCCTATTCTTTCAGGGGGAAAAGGGGGGGGGGGGGGTATAAAAGTGGCGAATACGTTATATGGGCCCCCAGGGGCCACACATGGAAGAGGTGCGGTGGTAGGTCTGACCCTTCGTGGGGGAGGAGTTGTCCTACAAGCACAGCAACCAGGCAGAGGAGGTTCTGCCAAGGGAGACGTGGGTCTACTGAAACAGAGAAGGGACACTGTATCGTGGAAAATACACACAGGAGGTTACTAGGGTAGCGGAGACCTGTGGAGCACTTTCCCTAGTACAGGGCCTATATTCCTCCGCTGAATTCAGAAGTCAGAGGGCTAGGAGGAAGAGCATCCAGGGTTCGCAAGTCGTGAACACGCATGGGAGAAAGAGCACATGGCTTCACCTACCTGGAGGGGAAAGGCGCTATGCACAAGCAGTACACTCGGCCGGCTGCCCCATGTAAAGATTTTACTTACCTGTTCATACGTGAAAGAACATGGGATGCTCAACCGGGAGATTGAAAAAATCTCGTGAAGGTATTGGTTCTACCACACTCCTTGTTTAGTGTGCTCAAACTGGGTCTGGTAGGCCAATGCGATGGCATCCACGATCCAGTGGACAAGCCTCTGTTTATTTCACGTACCGGGCGGAGCCCCGCCCCCACCTCGGCTACTCAGACCACATCTCTGTTATGCTAATTACAGCATACAGACTGCTCGTCAGACCCACAAAACCGCTTCAGAAGCAGGTGAAAACCTGGCCAGCAGGAGCCATCAGCTGACTTCAGGACATCTCTGCTCTTCAGGTCTGTTTTGAGTGTACTGACTGGCACATGTTCAGGGAGGCTGCAACATATGGCGACTCTACCAACTTGGAGGAATACACAGCATCAGTGACCAGCTACATCAACAAGTGCATTGATGATGTCACTTTCTCCAAGACCATCACCACACGCTCCAACCAAAAGCCGTGGATGACTGCGGAGATGCGCGTGTAGCTGAGGACCCGAGACTCCGCCTTCAGAGCAGGTGACAAGGCAGTGCTAAGAATAGCGAGGGCCAAACTGTCCCGGGCCATCAGAGAGGCAATGCGTGCACACGCCCAGAGAATCCACAGTCACTTCCAGGACAGCGGTGACATGTGGCAGGGCATCCAGGCCATTACCATCCACAAGACAACATCAGTTGCCTGTGACAAAGATGCCTCCCTTCCAGATGCGCTGAACAACTTCTATGCTCGGTTTGAAGTGCAGAACGACGTGGTGGCGAGGAAGACCACCCCTCCTTCCAACAACCAGGTGCTCTGTCTTACCATGGCTGATGTGAGGAAAACTCTACATAGTGTCAACCCACGGAAGGCTGCTGGACCAGACAACATTCCTGGCAGAGTGCTCAGAGGATGTGCAGACCAACTGGCAGATGTTCTTAACAACATCTTTACATTTATGCATTTGGCAGACACTTTTTTATCCAACATCTTCAACATCTCTCTGAGCAGCGCCATTGTTCCAGCGTACGTCAAGGCCACCGCCATCGTCCCCATGCCAAAGAAGTCTTCAGTGTCCTGCCTCAATGACTACCGTCCCGTCACACTCACACCCATCATCATGAAGTGCTTCGAGAGGCTCGTCATGATTCACATTAAGACCCAGCTGCCCCCCTCACTAGACCCACTGCAGTTCAACAGACCGTTCAACAGACGATGCCATCGCCACCACCCCCCATCTGGCCCTCACCCACCTAGATAAAAAGGACTCATACGTTCGAATGCTGTTCATAGACTTCAGCTCAGCATCAATCATTCCCCAGCACCTGATTGGAAAGCTGAACCTGTTGGACCTGGAAACATCACTCTGCACCTGGATCCTGGACATCCTGACCAGGAGTCCGGATCGGGAACAGCATCTCCACCACCACCACACTGAGCACTGGTGCCCCCCAGGGTGTGCTCAGTCCACTGTAGTTCATTCTGCTGACTCGCGACTGTGCAGCAATGCACAGCTTGAATCACATGATCAAGTTCGCTGATGACACGACCGTGGTGGGTCTCATAAGCAAGAATGACGAGTCAGCATACAGAGAGGAGGTGTGGCGGCTATCGGACTGGTGTACTGCCAACAACCTGTCTCTGAATGTCAACAAAACAAAAGGTTGTTGACTTTAGGAGTGCACAGAGTGACCACTCTCTGCTGAACATCGACTGCTCCTATGTGGAGATCATCAAGAGCACCAAATTTCTTGGTGTTCACCTGGTGAAGAACCTCACCTGGCCCCTCAACACCAGCTGTATTACCAAGGAAGCCCAGCAGCGTCTCTACTTTCTTCGAAGTCTGAGGAAAGCACATCTCCCACCCCTTACTCACTACATTCTATAGAGGGACTATTGAGAGAATCCTGAGCTGCTGCATCACTGCCTGGTTTGGGACTTGCACTGTTTCAGACCGCAAAAAGCCCTGCAGAGGATAGTGAGGACAGCTGAGAAGATCATCGGGGTCTCTCTTCCCTCCATCAAAGACATTTACAAAAAACACTGCATCCGCAAAGCCACCAGCAATGTGGACGATGCCACACACCCCTCACACAAACTCTTCACCCTCCTGCCATCTGGCAAGAGGTACCGAAGCATAAACCACAGCGTGCGGTTGACGACTTAAGTCTTTTGCATCCCGTCCAAGGACCAGACTTGGAAATTTCAGAGGTCTGGGCGTGGGTGACAGATAGTGCCCATCCCTGAGAAAGAAGGTCCTTTCTAAGGGGAATCTGCCAGGGAGGTGCTGTCACGAGGAGCGTGAGGTCCAAGAACCAGGTCTGAGTGGGCCAGTACGGAGCCACAAGAATACCTGCTCCTCATGCTCCCTGACTTTGCACAGAATCTGTGCAAGTAGGCTCACTGGGGGGAAAATAGCCGTGTCTGTACTGTCTGTACTGAGGGGAGTTCCCATCAGGGCATACCAGAGTGGGCAGAGGGAGGACTTCAGGGGGGGCAAACAGGTCTACCTGTGCCTGGACCAATCGACTCCAAATAAGCTGTACCGCCTGAGGGTAGAGTCTCCACATTACCTGCCGTAACAGAGCATCTGCTGTGATGTTGCAGTGGCCTGGGATGTGAGTGGCATGCAACGACCTTAGTCGCTGCTGACTCCAGAGGAGGAGGTGACGGGCAAGTCGCGACATGAGACGGGAGTGTAAACCACATTGGTGGTTTCTATAGGCTACCGTCGAGGTGTTGTCCATCTGGACCAACATGTGCTTGCCCTGAATCAATGGCAAAGAGTCTCCGCAGGGCGAGCTGTACTACCAGCAACTCAACGCATTCGGTGTGACAATGCAGGTGAGGTCCTATATAGGAGCGAGAAGCTGCATGCCCATTACACATGGCACTCAACCTATCTTGGAGGCATCTGTCATAACCACAATGCGCCTGAACAATTGTTGTATGGGGACTCTGGTCCGCAAGAATGCAAGGTCGGCCCAAGGGCTGACAAAGGCGATGAGTAGCGGGCGTGAGAGCCACGTGATAAGTGCAGCGGCACCATGCGTACAACGAACGCTTCCTCAACGTGCTTATAGCCCAGGCACATGAGGGAGTGATCGTGAACGTCAGAGGCGGAGAGGTAATGACCGCATCCAGGAACGGCACAGAGACGGAAAAGCATCTTTTAAAAGACACGTTTTTAAAAAGACATTCAACGTCACTGTGCCTGCTCTAATAGAGGAAACACACATTTTTAAAGGAAAAGCTCTTTAAAGCGCTGTCAAAGTGCCCAGGGGTATAGTCTGCAGAGAAGTGCAGAGTGGAGAGAGAACCCCTGGAATGCGCCGTATATCCAACAGCAAAATTCACAGATGTGAATGAACAGCAGTAGTATTGAGCTTGCTGTTAATACAACCGCTCGGCTCTGAAGAAAAAGTCTGAATGAACCTGCATTCCAAACTCCCCTTTATATCCATATGTCGGGGGGAGTGGCATGCAAATTCAACTCGCCAATTTCTCATTGGCCTTTTCTCAAAGATCTGGAGGTGAATGGGTCTCCCAAGAGCGAACCCTAGTGTCACTATTCAACACAACGTAGAAGTGAGTGACAGAAGGGGAACATTCTTTTTTGGTTGAACTATTCCTTTAAATATTTATTTCTTCAATGAAGTCTTTGGTTACAGATTGTTAATGTTAAAAGTGTATAATACCAATTAGCATAGCTAAGAATCTACTGTGTGGTGATCTGAAATAAAATATGTAAACATCATATTTAAGCCTCGTTTTACCTAATGAGAATGAATAATAAGAACACTTTCACACTTGTTTTTGTGTTTAAGCACATTATCTGAGACTGTTCAACATTTACAGTAACTAGTGCCTAAGCCTTAAATCAACAAATTACTTCGACAAATTAGCCAGGAGGAAATAGCTCTCAGAACATAACCGCACAAAACTCTCCAAAGACTGCATGAGGTGCCCACCTTACTAGTGATGTCATTCACTGCAACATGAACAAAGATGGAAGCTTCCTCCATGCCTTCCAAATACACATGACGATAACCTGAAAAACAAATATAAGACTAATAATGTGAAATAAAGAGTCTGATATACAAAGATTGAAGTTTCATGTCATTATAAATAGGGATAGCAGAACCATTTCTAGGCATAGGTAAAATAGGAGTTTGCCTAGGGAGCCTCCAGCTGGGGGGCGCCAATGAGAAAACAGACTAACGGAGACACCAATGCTGGCATTGCCCCAACAGACAGGGGTGCCACCACCACAGGAGGAAGAAATTCAGATGAGTTTAGAACAAAATGAAGGTGGGTAAATTAAGAAAGATTTGTACTTTTCTGGCTGAACTATCCCTTTAAAAAAAATTATAACAGTGAAAGATGGTACCAGGCATCATGCTGTTAAAGGCAATGGTCCTCTGGCCAATAAAATCCTGTCCAATTGGGTCATGATCCCAAACCAGGAAGCGGATAAGAGCAATCTCTGGCATGTGAAGAGTAAAGACAAGAGTCTCTTCCCACATTGGATTGAACCCTGAGAAATAGCGAGAGAAAGAAAAAAAAGATAAGGATTGAATTAATGCAGAAAAAAATTTAGTGGATGAAGGAATTGGAGGAATCAAATTTCTCAAACAAAATCACATGCTTTTCTCACTTGCAAAAACATCACCTGCTTGACTTTCACAAATGAGACAAAATAGGACACTTAACTGAAAATGCTCTCTTCGCAGTGATTGAATAACTTAAAGCAGCCATAGTGTCTTTACCCTTGACTGGCCAAAGTTAAATGGCACGTTTAAAGCTAATTAACATGTTTGACAATTCCAGAAATTCCAGTAAAGACAAATCTTAATGCACCATACATCGTCATTCTAGAGAATTGTGTGCTTCCAACATTGTTCTCAATGACAAGACTGTCTGAATGGCACTTTTCTCCATAGTTTTTATATTTTTATAGCTACCAAATGCACATTTGAGTCACATTGGTATGAAAGTGCCTGCCAAGAAGATAAATGCAAACATCAATGTAAACCAAGTTTATGAATTCTGGAATTGTTTAGTGGCCACGAGATGCAGTTTGAGGTCAGATTTTGTGTGAGTGCCATGCATAAATTTACCATACCGTATCTAAACAAACACACATTCAGATGTCATTGACACTCCAAGTAATGACTTTAAAGATTAATGAAAACTTAATGACCAATCAACCAACAGTTATAGGTTAAAAAGCAAGCTGAATTGTTGTTTGTGTGCATGTAAAATATGTCAAGGTATCTGGCTCTCTCACCATTGTCATCAACCACTCTGGTTTGCTCCTTGCAGCAGTCGATTGGTAAACCGATGATCTCCACTTCCACAAACGGGTCAATGATCTAACAGGAAATGTTGAAAGAGCTTTAAAACAATTTTAAAATATCCAACTGTTGGGTAAGATACAACTCCTGAAAGAGAAATATCTCTTAAAAATTCTTAGATTAACTGAAATTCAAGGAACAGAATTAAGCAAACATTATTTGCTATCCTTCATACCTTCATGTAACTACTTTATAAACATGTTTAAACATTGTAAATGTAAAATTTAAACAAATGTTATTTTGTTTAATAAGGAGTTGCCATAGTCAAATGATGATTATGGTAGCACTTTATAATAAGGTTCCTTTTGTTTACATTAGTAATACATTAGAGATCATGAACTGACAATATACAATACATTTTTAAAGTGTTTATTGATCTTTGTTAATATTAGTTAATAAAAATGCAATTGTTTATTGTTAGTTCATGTTTGGGCATAGTGCATTAAAGGGTTAGTTCACCCAAAATGTTTATTTCCCTCATCATTTACTAATTTACCCTCATGCCATCCCAGATGTGTGACTTTCTTTCTTCTGGAGAACATAAATGAAGATTTTTAGAAGAATTTCTCAGCTCTGTATGTCCACATAATATAAGTGAATGGGTGCCAAATTTTGAGATCTCCAAAATCCACATAAGGGCAACATAAAAGTACTCCAGATAACTGGTGTTTAAATCCATTCGTAATATTTGGAATTCAATATTTAAGTTTTTTTTTTTTTTTTACTATAAAGTCTCCTCTCTGCGCAATGAGAGAATTTACATTTTTGGATGAAGTATCCCTTTAACTCATTTTAACATGTACAACTTTTGATTAAAAAAATATGTTAGTAAATAATGTGTTAGTTGAAATTAACTTTCACAAAGATGACCAAATGCTATAAGAGAACTGCTCATTGTTATTTCATGTTTACTGTTGTTGTCAACATTATTTTAATGTGTTACCGAAATTATTGTGAAGATACTTAGCCTCAAAAGAAGTATTCTAAGTGCAAATGTTAAGAGATTTTTTTTCATATTGTCCTGGAATATTGCTTGTATGCTCTCAAACATTCTCTACCTTTGCGATAACTTGGAAAGATTATATAACTGATGATATCATAGCCTACTTTAAAAAAGCCAATCACATGAATAAAATCAAATTCTGCAATATGTTCTTTCTGAAAGATGGGCACACAACTTTTTTTTTTGCTTAAAATTCTTTCACTTCAAATTAACTTGTCGTTAATCCAAAAATGAAAATATGTCATAATTCACTCTCACTTATGTTGTTCCAAACCTGTCAAATCTTCTGTGAGACGCAAAAGGAGATGTTAGACATAATGTTAGTCTCAGTCACCATTCACTTTCAATGCATCCTTTCCATGGAATTAGAGTGGTGACTGAGAATAACATTCTGCCTAACATGTCCTTTTGTGACAAATTTAAAATGGGTTTGGGGCACTTATTTGTATTTTCCACAAATTATGAGAGAAAGTTAAAATTGTATTGCACAGTGCAGTAAGTCACATCACACAAGCACAATGTAGGGCACATCAATATACAGTGAACTCAAAGTATGTGCTCAGGTGTGCAGCCACCTCTCCTCGGTCGCCCAGCATTGAGTCTTTGGGTTTGGGTAACTGTTGGCCACTGATAATCTTAAGAATCAGCTGTTTCTTCAAGCGGCCTGGTAAAGGATCCTCAGCTACTGGATTGAAGGAACCTGACAGAAGAAATAAAAAGCAAAACTATATATTCAATCTTTAGGTCAACAACTCTTTAAGGAAATTCATAGTTTGGCTTTCTAATGCTTTCTAAAAACAAGCAAATGTTTTTAAATACAGACCTTCACACATGCAGGCGGGTTTCTGGATGTAGCCACAGTTGCCGTTGCAGTAAAAATGTGCTCGGTTCAGCTGCAGTACTCTGCCCTCTGACTGGTAGTTCAAAGCCACTGCATAAAAGCATTAGTATTAGCAATAATAAAAATGGTTATACTATAGTTCCAGTCCTCTAGTCTGATCCAGTCCACACAGTCTGCAGTATGCAATTATTTAAAGTAAATTCAAAACATCATGACAAATAAGGGCTTGTGCTAAAAGAATATACTTCACAACAACATTTTTTTAAATGGAATTGTGTACACTGTACTAGACATTCAACCTGAACTACATAAAATCATTGAAGAACCTGTCCACCAACTCCATCTCAATTTGTTATGTGCATACAGTAAGTACAGTTCATTCTCTGATTCATTATATTGCTGTTTTTACAGTTATGAAGCAATAATTTTTCTCTTTTCTCAAGAATTGAATTTTTTTTTTAAGAAATAAAAAAAATCAGCAGTGTAGCAATGAGCAGAAGGTTCACAGTATGTTTGAGACATGTTGTTTGTTCTGGGTCTCTGCAGTAAATGTTTAGTTGTGGGTGGTCCTCTATACCCAGATGGCAGCCAGCATTCCAGAAGGGTTGAGGGTTGAAATTGCTTGAGTCCACGCGGTACGGGGAGGGGTAGACACGGGAGAGTTGCCGCTGGTTGAATCGCATGAACTGCACGGGCTTCTGCTGCATGAGCTGATGGGCTTTGGTCTCACTTATCGATGAGACCTGCCAACTACTGCTGCCCACTGCAATGCAACACAACACACATGAATCAGACACAATAGCATTCTGATGGACTGCACATGTTGAACAATTTAGAAATGATCGGAGGGACTCAAGCCATATGGAGGATCACTGCCACTTAAAATGAAAGAATCAATCTTTTGCAATCAGTTTGAAAATAAAAATAAATAATATCACTTTGAAGAATCAACAAATAGATAGACATTGTGGCAGGGTGGAGGGCGGGGCCAGGTCGTAATCCTACACACCCGGCCCCTAATCAGGCTAATCAAGCCTCAGAGAGGGGTAAAGACTGACTGGAAGCTGCAGTGTGCCAGGGAGAGAGATTTACGGACAGCTGTCCGACACCTTTGTGTATTTGTTTTATATATGTGTTTCAGTTTTATATGAAACAATTATTTATATTGTCAAGCCGGTTCTCACCTCCTCTTTTCCATGAATCCCTTTACAGACATTATGTAAAATGTTTGTACATTTATGGCTTTTTTTAAGTGTATTAATAAAATAAGATAAAAATTGTTTATGTATTTTGCCAATTTAAAAAAACAAAAAACATTTTTTTTTATCTATTTGATAAAAAAAAAAAAAAAAAAAGGATATTTGATCACATGGAAGAAACCAATTAACTTTCAAATACATTTTTATGTATTTATGTCCCTGATCAACAATAATCTATAACAAAATAAATTAATTTTTAATTAATTAATAAGTGGAACTTCTAGTTCTCTCTCTCTCTCTCTCTCTCTCTCTCTCTCTCTCTCTCTATATATATATATTTCTTTTATCCATTTGCCAAATGAGTTAAGCAATTTGGAAGGCTGATCTCATGGAAGTAACCAATCATCTTTCAACTGAATTTTATCAAACATCCCGAAATAAAACAAAACAAGGTGACAAATCAAGTTAAAAATAAAAACATTGTTAATTAATTTCTTCATTTTTCAGCACACAACATGAAAGCAACCTATGAGCTGTCAAAAGAATTTCATGAAACTTCCAAAATAATAAAATACAATAAAAAATAAGATAAATAATAACATAATACATCGACAATTGATTACTTAATTTCTTTAAGTGACGCGCATAGTCCTGCATATTGAGCCACACTAGTGGCATTAATAAAAGGGACATATTTATCATTAATCTTGCAATACTGCGCCTCAAAATATGTATTCTAATAACAAATGAAAAGAGATTTTTTAATATTCTCCTGTTCTCACTTCACCTTGTGCATCGAAGTCCAGTATGCCCACAGATTTAGTGTAGACCAGATCTGAGAGCGCTCGCGACAACTTCATGGTCTTTTTCTTTCTGTCAGAATAAACAAAAGCTGCAGACATCAAAGCTAAAGCATATTCACACAAAATGTTTAATCACATTTATTACTATATATTCAGATCAACAGACACAATCCACATGTCATGATCAAATCCTGTGTTACCTGCTGTGATGCGGGGGGCCTTTAGACGCCCCACCCGAGCTATCCTGGTCGGTGTCAGTGTCCTCCAAACTGGAGGATTTTCTCATCTTGCTCGTCTTTTTCTATACCAAACAGGTGTAGGTGAGGATATGTACTAATAATACATTACAATTCTGCTGTTTTCACAAAAGTACATGTCTGTGTTTACAAATTTCCTAGTCTATATCAGGTTAATAATTTTACTTTGGGTCAATGCAGTTTATTGTAATACTAATAACTTTCATGTTTGATTTTATATATATATATATATATATATATATATATATATATATATATATATATATATATATATATATATACACACACATATACACATTTTGTTCTGAAGCAAAAGCAGTTGGGAAACTACAAGACACAAACCTATTTTGTGGGAAATATTGTTGCTTTGAGTATGTATGCATATGCACAGTATGTCAAATTACCTTGCATTTGGAGAAGTTCCCCATGAAAGATCGGGCCAGATGCTTGTTGCCTCCTACGTTGGCCTCATCTCCAGTGTCAATGCTGTCTTCAAGCTTTCCCTGAATTCAAAACAAATAGATTGTATTGCAGCAAACTACAGAGTCCTTTTAAAATCTAGACAAGAATGTGTAGAGGAGGTGACAACATACAGAAGAAATATTTTTTATATTTAAAAAAATTAAAATAAAAATACTTTCTCTATCATCAGTTGAAAATCATCACCATGAAACTGGCCAGGGGATTTCTAGTTCCCAGGATGCTTTGCATGGGACCTGATAAGGAAAGTAAATGTTGATCCTCCAGTTGCCCTCAGAATCTGCATACACCTTTTTCATAAGCTGGTCAATTTTGACCTGGTGGAATTTTAGTTTATAAATCACTCTTCACTCGAAATTCTTTGAGTTCCCCATCTGTCACTCACTTCGACGTTGTGTCGAAGAAGCGACACTAGGGGTCTCTCTTGCGAGCCTTTTGCATCTATGAACTTTGTGAAAAGGCCATTGAGAATTTGGCTGACAGAATTTGCATGTCCCGCCCCCGGACATACGGGTACAAAGGAGGGGAAAATGCATCTGTTCGAATTTTCCTCGGAGCCGACCGGTTTTGTGAGCAGTGAGCTGCGAGTTCCAATTGGTTTCCTTTCATCTCTGAAGCGTATGCTTTTGGATCTACGATGCATATCAGCAGCTTTCTCCTTCTCTGTATGGCAGTGCAGCTTTGCCCCTGGGTGCTTCGACAGCACTATTAAAAGAGAAAATTTCTTAAGTGTTTTTTTCTCTAAAAGAGCAACACACAGCGGCGTTGAATGGCCTTTTTCAGGACGCGTCTTTATAAAGATGCCTTTCCGCCCCTGTGTAGTTCCTGAATGCGGTCGAGTGCTCTCCGCTCCTGACGGTCACAGGTGCTGCCTCGTATGTCTGGGCCGCGATCACACCGAGGCAGGATTTGTGGATGGTTTGTGTTCTCACTGCGAGAATCTTACATTCAATGTGGGAACTTCTTCCCAAGGGATTGAGGACGACCCGGCTGGCAATGGAGGCGATTTGGGGATGGCAGCGGGCTCGGTTTCGCCAGGTACGTCCCCCACAAACCACCTGCCCCCCGCCATGCTCGAGGCGGGCTCGAGGCAACAGCGGCTCGCCTCACTGCCAGCCTGCCTATCCTCTTGAGCCCCCTGAGCTGGATGAGCTCACCGCTACATCAGAGAGTGGTCCGGCGTCTGACGTGGAAGACTCGATTGGGCTGCCACCTTCGGGTCAGCACTCCCAGTCTGAGGCTGACGAGCAGATGTCTGAAATGCTTGCCCGGGCCGCCACCAGCATGGGGCTGGACTGGAACCCCCCCCTGTTCCTTTCTTCCCAAAACTGCATGATGAGCTGACGAGGTCGTGGAGGGCACCCTTCACCGCCCTTCATCGTGCCTCTCGCTCATCCGCTCTCGCTACCCTCAACGGCGGAGTAGTCCATGGGTACACGAAGGAACCCCAGGTGGACAGAGCAGTTGCGATCCACCTATGTCCCTGTGCTCCCCTCCAGGGCATGTAGGATGACGTCTTCTCTGACCTCCAAAGCGCCTACAGCGACACTGGACGGGCCACTTCCGCCTTGCATGCCATAGCCCTCCTGCAAGTCCACCAGACCAAGGCACTTAAAGATCTGGACCTGGGTAGTCCTGATTCTGACGTGTTGCAGGAACTGCGCTCAGCGACCAACCTCACCCTCAGGGCCACGAAGGTCACAGCGCGGTCACTCGGGCAGCCGATGGCCACCCTTGTGGTCCAGGAACGTCATCTTTGGCTGAACATGGTTGAGATGCGCGAAACAGACAAAGCACGCTTTCTCAATGCGCCCGTCTCCCAGTTTGGCCTTTTCGGCGACACCGTCAAGGACTTCGCCCAGCATTTCTCAGTGGTAAAGAAGCAGACGGAGGCCATCTCCCACGTCATGCCCCTTTGCACTTCCAGCATGGCCGTGCCCGCTGAGGGCATCCTACTGCGGCTTCCAGGAAGCCACACAGGAAGCACACGCCTCCATCTCATGAACCCCCTCTAGGACCCGACAGGGTCCCAAGCATTCCTGAGACAGATGACCCAGAGACCAAGACGTTTACTCCGGAGCTGGTAAGCAGACCACTCTGTACCCCGGTGGAGGGCCGGGAGGAGAATCCTCAGTTGAGTTAATTTCCTTTGCCGCACACCCTTTGGGCTGCAGTACCCACATTCTCAATAAAAGAGCAATTTCCTCTGTCTCTGGGTCACCTGGCCCGCAAATGCCATTCTCACGGCACGCAGGTGCCACACACATTGGACGCACACCTTTCAACTCCAGCCCCACGACTGTTGTCCCCCAGCCAGCCGGTCCTGATGAGTCTAGAGGATGCCTCCACAGGATCTCAGTCACTGACCAGGCCCCTGCCGGGTGTCCGGAGCAAGGTAAGTGCTTCAAGTATTCTCTCAGCACCAGATCCTCGGGACGTGCTTTTGCCTCCCGACACCATATTACCTGCTCCACCCCGCTGCGAAGCCCCTCCGGATAAGTCAAAAGTAATAGTCCCCTTAGTGCCCCTAGCACAGAGTTTGGATGCATGGCTTTCACTTCCCAATCCTTCACGTTGGCTGGCCAGGACCATCCAACTCGGATTCATGCAATTCAGTTTGCCAGGCCTCCTCCCCCCCTTCGGGGGCGTCTGCTTTACTGCAGTGCACAGCGAAGACGGCAAATCTCTGCATGCAGAAATCGCGACTTTCTTGCTCAAAGGCGCGATAGAGCCTGTCCCCTCAGCCGAGATGAAGGGTTTCTATAGCCACAACTGGGCCTTGCACAAACTCGCATTCAAAATGCTCACGCAAAAACACATCCTAACTTGCGTCTGGCATCTAGATTGGTTTTCAGCAGAAGACCTGAAGGACGCGTAATTCCACGTCTCAAACTTGCCTCGACATTGACCCTTTCTACAGTTCGCGTTCAATGGCCAGGCGTATCAGTACAAAGTCCTCCCATTTGGCATGTCCCTATCCCCTCGCGTCTTTATGGAAGTCGCAGAGGCAGCCCTTGCCCCGCTTTGGGAAGCAGGCATTCGCATACTCAATCTCGACGACAGGCTCATCCTGACCCACTCCTGTGAGCTACTATGTGCCCACAGAGACCAGGTGCTCAGGCACCTTAGCCATTTAGGGCTTCAGGTCAATGGGGAAAAGAGCAAGCTCACCCCGGTTCTTGCCGCCAATCTTTCAAACCCTGGAAAGACATCTGTTTTTACAGGCAGGAGTCCTGTAAAAACAGTTTGTAGCAGGTGTTCCGACGCGTCCTGATCACCACAGACACTTCCAAACAGGGTTGGGGCGCCGTGTGCAGCGGGTACGCAGCTGCGGGCCGTTGGAAAGGGCCCCCGCTGCGCTGGCACATCAATTGCCTAGAGTTGTTGGCTGTACTTCTTGCCCTGCAGAGGTTTTTCACGCTAATTTGAGGCAAGCACGTCTTGATCTGATCCGACAGCACCACCACATTAGTGTACATAAATCGCCAAGGCAGCGTACACTCCCTCCACATGTCCCAAATCGCCCGTCGTCTCCTCCTTTGGAGCCAGCAGTGACTCAAATCACTGCGTACCATTCACATCACGGGCAACCTCAACATGTTAGCGGACGCACTATCGCGACAGCGTTCGCCCAGCGGAGAGTGGAGGCTTCACCCCCAGTAGGTCCAGCTGATTTGGGAACAGTTCGGCAAGGCACAGGTAGACCTATTTGTCTCCCACTGCCTGTTTTGTATGCCCGAACGGAAGCTCCCCTCAGGACAGACGCGCTGGCCCACAGCTGGCCCACGGGGCTACGCAAGTACGCATTTCCCCCAGTGAGCCTTCTTGCACAGGTGCTATGCAAGGTCAAGGAGGACGAGGAACAAGTCACTCTGGTGGCCCCTTACTGGCCCTCTCGGACTTGGTTCTCGGATCTCGTGCTCCTCGCGAAAGCCCCTCCTTGGCGAATTCCCCTGAGGAAGGACCTTCTTTCTCAGGGATGGGGCACTGTCTGGCATCCTCGCCCAGACCTGTGCAACCTCCACGTCTGGCCCCTGGACGGGATGCAGAAGATCTAGCTGGCCTACCACCTACTGTTGTAGACACGGACAACCAAGCCTGAGCTCCCTCTACCAGACAACTTTACACCCTGAAGTGGCGCTTGTTCGTGAATTAGTGTTCTTCCCGGGCTGAAGACCCACAGAGGTGCGCAGTTAGGTCATTGCTCTCATTTCTGCAGGAGAGGTTGGAGGGGAGGCTGTCCTCCTCTACCTTGAAGGTGTATGTAGCTGCTATCGTGGCCCACCGTGACACAGTAGACAGCAAGTCTTTGGGTAAGCACGACTTAGTAATCAGGTTCCTAGGAGGCAGCCAGAGATTGAATCCCTCCTGGCCTAGCCTGTTCCCCTCCTGGGATCTCTCAATGGTCCTCTCGGGCCTTCAGAGACCCCCCTTCGAGCTGTTAGAATCAGTTGAACTCAAGGCCCTCTCCCTGAAGACGGCCCTCCTGATCGTGCTCGCCTCCATCAAGAGGGTCGGGGACCTGCAAGCGTTCTATGTCAGCGACACCTGCCTGGAATTCGGTCAGGCAGACACTCATGTGATCCTAAGACCACGACTGGGCTACATGACCAAGGTTCCTACGACTCCCTTCAGAGACCAGGTAGTGAACCTGCAAGTGCTGACCCGGGAGGAGGCAGACCCAGCCCTTTCGTTGCTGTGTCCGGTACGTGCTTTGCGTATCTATTTGGACCACATTCTGAGCAGCTCTTTGTATGATTTGGTGGACAGCGGAAAGGGAATGCTGTCTCCAAACAGAGGCTTTCCCACTGGGTGGTTGATGCCATAACATTGGCCTATCACATTGACCTGTAAAGGCGCCTTTACACAATTTACATAAGGTTGTATTTGTTAACATACGTTGATGCAGTAGTGAACATGAACTAACACTGAACTATACAATAAGGTTCTATACATTAACATTTGTAAAGTGTTACTGGAATTCCATTGATAAACTGCATGTTATTTAGGTTTTTATTCTTGATTAGACATGTATGCAAACAAATAATAAAAGATAGCTTAATTTAAAAAATCTGGAAGGGGATGAAAACAGATTAATTTTGAATAATGTTCACTAGGTGGTGGTAGCAACCTATTCATTAAAAATTTAAAAGGGCCATTTAGTGGAAAATGGGATTTTATTCTAACATTCACAATGCAAAGCTACCTGCTCAGTGAACAGTACTTATGACAAAGAAAATAGTGTGAAAATATAGCACAGTGCAGACATCACTAAATGCTGTTATTCTGTGTTTAAATCAGTTAACATTTGCTGTCCTGATACAGATTGAGTGAGACTTCTCGTGTATTCACTACAGCTCATGTGCATATTGTCACCTTTACCTTTAAGGCTGACTTGTCACGAGGTTTTCCTGTGGTTGGCAACGCAGTAATGGTGAAACTGTCTGGATCCTCCCGGTCACGAATCTTTGATTCCTTCATGAGGTTATCCAACTTTTTCTTTGCAACATTTTCTGCCTGCTTCCTGTTCATAGACGTCTGGAAGATGGGACAGAGCGAAAGAGAGAAAGGGAAAGAGCTGTGTGAATTTCAGTGGACAACATGGGTGCACTGACGTCTTAATATAAGCATTGTAATTGCATCTCAAGCTTCCTATGGGGAACATGAAGGACAAAGCCATTCATCACAATATCTGGGTCAGATCAACTTTCAAGTCCTTGACCTAATTTTATACACAGAAAAATTAATGACAAACATACAGCTTCCAAAAAAATCCCCATTATTTTTACATGGAGCACTTAGATAAAAGGAACTTTCATTCAAAATGTATGAGTCTTTCAGTGTTCACTTAAAAGCCTTGTGTATATAATTGGGTTGTACTGTTGAAATAAAAAGAACAGAAAGACTTCTGAAAAATGGACAATTAGGATGAACAACTGTCAAGAACATGTCTGGGCCATATTTCATTCCAGGTGTCCAAAGGAGAATTGGTGCTGTTTTGAAGGCAAAGTTGGCCACACCAGTGTAAACTGAAAAATGAAAACTAATTGCGGTACTATTTTTGAATATACTCACTAAACAACATTATTCACATGTGCCTAAAACTTTATATAAATTATAGTACTGTATATAAATATATATTAGGACTATTACGATGCACAATGAGACCTATATTTAAAAAGTACATAGGATAGATGTTGACATTCTATTGACGTTAATGCCAACATCATAATAATATAACAACACAATTCCATTATCTTTAATTATTAATATAATTATTTAAGAAAGATAATTGCAATGTCTTTGGAGGCCCCCCATTGCCTTAGTGGTCAGCTTACACTATACACACCTATACAAAGGCCCTGTTGTACAGCTTCCTTTTGGGCCATGCAGACTGAGGCTTTGTTCGACCCTGGCAGTGTGAGGCCCCTGGGGTTGCCTTGTCCCTCCAGAAAGACTAAAATCAGTAAAACATCACTGTGGCATGATAACATCACTTACATCTCCGTTCATGAGTTTACAGTCGTCTTCCATCTCATCTGCACTGTCTTCATCGGAAACGTCCCCCTCCTCCGCATTCTCATCTATGTTTGGAGGCAGTTTTTTACCCTATGAAACCCAAACAATCTAATTAAAATCAACATTTGTGAAATGATGTGCTCAAAACAGACTATAAAAGACACAAGACATTTACCTCATTCATTTTTTTTTATTACTCCCCCACCTCTATAGTATTCCTTAACCTTTCTCTTATGAACAGTGAAACATAAAAAATTACCTATATATATAGCATTGTCAAATGTAAATCAAGTCAATCACTGAAACAACAGCGCCACCTTGAGTAACAAATAGCATGTATGTTATTTATGCGGACACACATGTAGGATACTGAAAATTATTATTTATTATCATTGTGCATAAAAATCAATATGATAGTACACACATTTGTGTGAATACAGTACTCATATACACATATATATATATATATATATATATATATATATATATATATATATATATATATTATACATACATACATACATACATACATACATACATACACACACACACACACACACACACACACACACACACACACACACTCACCTAAAGGATTATTAGGAACACCATACTAATACTGTGTTTGACCCCCTTTCGCCTTCAGAACTGCCTTAATTCTACGTGGCATTGATTCAACAAGGTGCTGAAAGCATTCTTTAGAAACGTTGGCCCATATTGATAGGATAGCATCTTGCAGTTGATGGAGATTTGTGGGATACACATCCAGGGCACGAAGCTCCCGTTCCACCACATCCCAAAGATGCTCTATTGGGTTGAGATCTGGTGACTGTGGGGGCCATTTTAGTACAGTGAACTCATTGTCATGTTCAAGAAACCAATTTGAAATGATTCGAGCTTTGTGACATGGTGCATTATCCTGCTGGAAGTAGCCATCAGAGGATGGGTACATGGTGGCCATAAAGGGATGGACATGGTCAGAAACAATGCTCAGGTAGGCCGTGGCATTTCAACGATGCCCAATTGGCACTAAGGGGCCTAAAGTGTGCCAAAAAACATCCCCCACACCATTACACCACCACCACCAGCCTGCACAGTGGTAACAAGGCATGATGGATCCATGTTCTCATTCTGTTTACGCCAAATTCTGACTCTACCATCTGAATGTCTCAACAGAAATCGAGACTCATCAGACCAGGCAACATTTTTCCAGTCTTCAACTGTCCAATTTTGGTGAGCTCTTGCAAATTGTAGCCTCTTTTTCCTATTTGTAGTGGAGATGAGTGGTACCCGGTGGGGTCTTCTGCTGTTGTAGCCCATCCGCCTCAAGGTTGTGCATGTTGTGGCTTCACAAATGCTTTACTGCTTACCTCGGTTGTAACGAGTGGTTATTTCAGTCAAAGTTGCTCTTCTATCAGCTTGAATCAGTCGGCCCATTCTCCTCTGACCTCTAGCATCAACAAGGCATTTTCGCCCACAGGACTGCCGCATACTGGATGTTTTTCCCTTTACACACCATTCTTTGTAAACCCTAGAAATGGTTGTGCGTGAAAATCCCAGTAACTGAGCAGATTGTGAAATACTCAGACCGGCCCGTCTGGCACCAACAACCATGCCATGCTCAAAATTGCTTAAATCTCCTTTCTTTCCCATTCTGACATTCAGTTTGGAGTTCAGGAGATTGTCTTGACCAGGACCACACCCCTAAATGCATTGAAGCAACTGCCATGTGATTGGTTGATTAGATAATTGCATTAATGAGAAATTGAACAGGTGTTCCTAATAATCCTTTTGGTGAGTGTATATATAATTTAATATCTATATATGTTTAAAATCACATAATATCTAAATCTTTATTACAAGACAAATGAGTACTATATTCACACAAATGTGTACTATCTTGAGTTGATTTACATTTGACAAGGCAATTTGACAAAGAAGCCAACCAACGTAATCTTATGACAACTCAAAATAATTTCTACCAGATGAGATGGCTCATACCAAATGTTGCAACATTTAGACCAACCAATCAATACTATACAGGCATTAACTAGCCTCCAACACTTTATTAAAAGGAAACATCAGTGAACAAACTTGGTTACTCATTCCATATTTATGCAATACAAATGACTGATCAATAAATAACCTGCTTAATAGTTCCAAACATAAATGCGTTCTTTCTTCCGTGGTACACAAGTAATTTTTCTATTAAAATCATAGTTAGATTTATATTTTGCTAAGGTGTTAGACTCTATAGTTAGGTTTGAGTTGGGGGTTAAAAACGTAAGAACGCTCTATCAAAACCGTCTCGGTTACGTATGTAACCTCCGTTCCCTGATGGAGGGAACGAGACGTCGTGTCGAAGAAGCGACACTAGGGGTCTCTCTTGAGCGCCGAAAGATACCTCTGATCTATGAAAAAAGGCAAATGAGTGTTGGCGAACAGTATTTGCATACTCCGCCTCCGGATACGGATATAAAGGCGAGAGAAATACGCTCGTTCATTCAGGATTTTTCTGAGGATCCGGGAGTGTACCGGGCACCTCAGCGGCTCGGCTCAGCGACGTGGCCGGGAAGACCTCCATCAGGGAACAGAGGTTACATACGTAACCGAGACGTTCCCCGTCTGACGCTCACTTCGACGTCGTGTCGAAGAAGCGACACTAGGGGTCCACTTCAAAACTCGCCATGCGCTGAGCCATGTACGTGTACTGCGGACACAGAAGCGGGCAGGTATTTGCACATGCACAAGCGACCAACTGTGTTCAGGCTGCACGTACTCTTCCCCAATGCCCCGAAAAAGCATCAGCATCCTTTTGGTTACCCTAGGGGGGAACAAGGTGACGCTCCCAACTAGGGAACGGGCCAAGCCTGGCTGGGCCTCTTTTCTCTCTATGTTTTCTCGGCATAGAGCAAGAGCAGCCGGGGCCCTTACCGCATCGAGGGAAGGGTGTCTTATTCCGAATTCCTATTCTTTTAGGGGGAAAAGACCCTGCGGATGCCACACCCGCCCAGCAGGGGAGGTAAAGGTGGCAAAATACAACACATGGCCACTTTGGGCATGTGGGAGAAAATGGCACGGTGGTAGATCCAACCTCGAGGAGGGGGGAGTTGCTACAACATGGCGATCGGAGTGCAGCGAAGGACTTCCTAAGGGAGACGCGGGTCAGCTCGTAAGGTGACCGTACCGCGGAAATACACACAGGAGGAGTCCCGTAGGAGGCCTGATCTGTGGAGCACCTATTCCAGTAGGGGTAGCCGGAGGTACCCGTAGTGGACTGGACCAGCACATTCCTCCGCTGAACTGCTGCGGGCCCGAAGGGCTAGGGAGGAATCAACCAGGGACCTAGGTCCTCTGGGACAAAAGCGCACTGTTTTGCCTTGGCAGAGGGAAACGGCGCTGGAACAAGCGGTTCACCCGGTCAGATCGTCGACATGTACCGAGTTCTACGGGCTCGGACCTGAGAGAACACGGGACGAGACTGACTCAACCCTGAGATTGTAGAATCTCATAAAGGTGTTAGGTGCTGCCCAGCCCGCAGCTCTGCAAATGTCTGCTAGGGACGTGCCCCTCGCCAGTGCCCATGAGGATGCCACGCTCCTAGTGGAGTGGGCCCGAACCCGTAAGGGGGGTGGCACGGCCAGGGTGTGGTAGGCCAATTGAATGGCCTCCACCACCCAGTGAGACAACCTCTGTTTGGAGACAGCATTCCCTTTCTGCTGTCCTCCAAAGCAGACAAAGAGCTGCTCAGAGCGCCTAAAGCTCTGGGTGCGTTCCAGGTAGGCACGCAAGGCACGTACCGGACACAATAGTGAGAGGGCTGGGTCTGCCTCCTCCCGAGCGTGGTAGGAACCTTGGGCACATAGCCCGGTCGAGGTCTTAGGATCACATGAGTGTCTGCCGGACCGAACTCCAGGCAAGTGTCGTTAGTAGAGAACGCTTGCAGGTCCCCGACCCTCTTGATGGAGGCGAGCGCGATCAGCAGGGCCGTCTTTAGAGAGAGGGCCCTGAGTCCAGCTGATTCTAACGGCTCGAAAGGGGATCTCTGAAGACCGGCGAGGACCACCGAGCGATCCCAGGAGGGGAACAGGTTTGGCCGGGAGGGGTTTAACCTCCGGGCGCCTCTTAGGAACCTGACGATTAAGTCGTGCTTGCCCAGAGACTTGCCATCTACTGGGTCGTGGTGAGCTGCGATAGCGGCAACATACACCTTCAAGGTGGACGGGGACAGCCTCCCCTCCAACCTCTCCTGTAGGAACAGGAGCACCAACCTAACTGCACACCTCTGTGGGTCTTCTGCCCGGGAAGAACACCAATTGACGAACAGATGCCACTTCAGGGCGTAGAGTTGCCTGGTAGAAGGGGCTCTGGCTTGGTTGATCGTGGCTACGACCGTGGGTGGTAGACCAGCTAGATCTTCCGCGTCCCGTCCAGGGACCAGACGTGGAGGTTCCAGAGGTCTGGGTGCGGATGCCAGAGCGTGCCCCGTCCCTGAGAAAGAAGGTCCTTCCTCAGGGGAATTCGCCAGGGAGGGGCTGTCGGGAGGAGTACGAGGTCCGAGAACCAGGCCCGGGTGGGCCAGTAAGGAGCCACAAGAGTGAATTGCTCCTCATCCTCCCTGACCTTGCACAGCACCTGTGCAAGAAGGCTCACTGGGGTAATGCGTACTTACGCAGCCCCACCGGCCAGCTGTGTGCCAGTGCATCTGCCCCGAGGGGAGCCTCTGAACGAGCATACCAGAGCGGGCAGTGGGAGGTGTCTCGGGAGGCAAACAGGTCTACCTGGGCCTTGCCGAACCGTTCCCAAATCAGCTGAACCGAGTGGGGGTGAAGCCTCCACTCTCCGCCAGGCAAGCGTTGTCGTGACAGCGCGTCTGCTACCACATTGAGGTTGCCGGGGATGTGAGTGGTGCGCAGCGACTTGAGTCGGTGCTGGCTCCAAAGGAGGAGACGACGGGCGAGTTGTGACATAAGGCGGGAGCGTACGCCGCCTTGGCGATTTATGTACGCGACCGCAGTGGTGTTGTCCGACCTGAGTAGGATATGTTCGTCCCGAATTAACGGGAGAAACTTCTGCAGGGCCAAAAGGATGGTCAACAACTCGAGGCAGTTGATGTGCCAACGCAGCTGGGCCCCTTTCCAACGGCCTGAGGCTGCGTGCCCGTTGCAAACGGCGCCCCAACCCAATCTGGAGGCGTCGGTCGTGACCAAGACGCATCTGGACACCTGCTGCAGGGGTACTCCAGCCCGTAAGAAACAGAGGTCTGTCCAGGGGTTGAATGTTTGTCGGCAGGCGGGGGTGATTGTTACCCGGTGCGTGCCGCGGCGCCATGCTCGTCTCGGGACTCGGGTCCGGAGCCAGTGTTGGAGCGGTCTCATATGCATCAACCCCAGCGGCGCGACCGCCGCGGATGATGCCATATGCCCCAGGAGCCTCTGGAAAAGTTTTAAGGGGACCGCTGTGCCTGGCCTGAAGGCGGCGAGGCAGTTCAACACTGACTGGGCACGCTCCTTGGTGAGACGTGCGGACATTGAGACCGAGTCTAACTCCATCCCGAGAAAAGAGATGCTCTGAACTGGAGTGAGCTTGCTCTTTTCCCAGTTGACCTGAAGCCCCAGACGGCTGAGGTGCCTGAGCACCTGGTCTCTGTGGGCGCATAGTAACTCTCGTGAGTGGGCCAGGATGAGCCAGTCGTCGAGGTAGTTGAGTATGCGGATGCCGGCTTCTCGAAGCGGAGCAAGAGCTGCCTCTGCGACTTTCGTGAAGACGCAAGGGGACAGAGACAGGCCGAAGGGGTGGACTTTGTACTGATACGCCTGGCCCTCGAACGCAAACCGCAGGTAGGGGCGGTGTCGGGGCAGGATGGAGACATGGAAGTACGCGTCCTTCAGGTCTATCGCTGCGAACCAATCTAGATGCCGGATGCAGGTTAAGATGTGCTTCTGCGTGAGCATTTTGAACGGGAGTTTGTGCAACGCTCGGTTGAGAACTCGCAGGTCCAAGATTGGTCGTAAGCCGCCGCTTTTCTTGGGTACGATGAAGTAAGGGCTGTAGAAACCCTTCATCTCGGTTGGAGGGACAGGCTCTATCGCGTCTTTGGCCAGAAGAGTCGCGATTTCCGCACGCAGGGAGTGGGCGTGTTCGCCGTGTACTGCGGAAAAGCGGACGCCCATGAAGGGGGGCGGGGGCCTGGCAAACTGAATTGCGTAACCGAGTCGGATGGTCCGGGCCAGCCAGCGAGACGGGTTGGGAAGTGAAAGCCACGCGTCCAACCTCTGCGCTAGGGGCACCAAAGGGACGGTCAATTTGGACGTACCCGGCGGGGCTTCGCAGCGAGGCGGAGCAGGTAGGGGAGCGTTGGGTGGCGACGAGGCGACCCACGGCTGAGGTGCTGAGAAAGGACTCAAAGCACTTACCTTGCTCCGCACACCCGGCAGGGGCGGGTTAGCGACTGAGGAGGAGGTCCTGGGTAGGTGTCCTCTAGACTCGTCGGAACCGGCCGGCCGGGGGACAGTTGTGGGGCTGAAGACGGGTGGTCCGTGTCCAGGAAGCCAGGACTGTTGAGATCTAAGGGCAAAGTGCCGTGAGAACGGCATTTGCGGGCCAGGTGACCCAGAGACATAGGAAATAGCTCTTTTATTGAGAATGTTGGTACCGCAACCCCATCTAAGGGGGGGCAGCAAATTAAATTGTTTGAAAACAAAAGATTCTCCTCCCGGCCCTCCACCAGGGGACGGAGTGGTTTTACCACCTCCGGAGCTAACGTCTGTGTCGCTGGGTCGTCCGTAGAACTGCTGGGCAAAGTCCTCGACGGTGTCGCCGAAGAGGCCAAGCTGGGAGACAGGGGCGTCGAGGAAGCGAACTTTGTCGGCCTCACGCATCTCGACCAGGTTGAGCCAAAGATGACGTTCCTGGACCACAAGGGTGGCCATCGCCTGCCCGAGTGCCTGCGCGGTGACCTTCGTGGCTCTGAGGGCGAGGTCGGTCGCTGAGCGCAGTTCCTGCAACACATCGGGATCAGGGCTACCCTCGTGCAGATCTCTGAGCGCCTTGGCCTGGTGGACTTGCAGGATGGCCATGGCGTGCAAGGCGGAGGCGGCCTGTCCCGCGGCGCTGTAGGCTTTGTTGTTTAAGGAGGATGAAGTCCTACAGGCCTTGGAAGGGGGTACAGGGCGCCCGCGCCAGGTGGTAGGGTCACCGGGACAAAGATGGAGCGCAACTGCCCTATCCACCTGGGGAATCGCCGTGTACCCGTGGGCCTCTCCGCCGTCGAGGGTAGCGAGAGCGGACGAGCAGGGCTTTTGACGAATGGAGAGCGGCGCTCTCCATGAAGACGTCAGCTCATCATGCACCTCTGGGAAAAACGGGACCGGGGGGGGGGGCGTGGCTGTGAGCGGCGCCCAGACCCCAGGAACCAGTCATCCAACCGTGATGGGTGTGGGGAGGGTGGAGGTTTCCAGTCCAACCCCACCCCGACGGCGGCCCGGGCAAGCATGTCGGACATCTGCGCATCCGCCTCAACCTGGGCCTGCTGGCCCAAAGGCGGCAGTCCAGGGGAGGAGTCAGCGTCAGATGCCGCGCTCTCCGACGGAGCGGCGAGCTCATCGGCTTCAAGCTCCAGAGGATAGGCAGACCGGCCCGGAGGCGAGTCGCCGTTGCCTCGAGGCTGGACGGAGGTAAACGAGCGCGTCGGGGGGCGGGTGGTCCGAGGGGACGTGCCCGGCGGAAGCGCACCCGCTGCCCTCCCCAAATCGCCTCCAGCGCCAACCGCATCGTCCTCAATCCCGTGGGAAGAAGGAGCGGTACGGGGGGCGGCTGGAGTGGTGTGCTTTCTATTGAAAGCGAGCCGCGACTGCAACGTTACTATGGTCATGTTCTCGCAGTGAGAACATGAGCCATCCACAAACGCTGCCTCGGTGTGATCGGCGCCCAGACACACGAGACAGCGCCTGTGGCCGTCAGAAGCGGAGAGCACTCTACCGCATCCAGGAACTACACAGGGGTTGAATGGCATCTTTATAAAGACGCGCCCTGAAAAGGGCGTTCAACACCACTGTGTATTACTCTTTTAGAGAAATAAACTCTTTATAAGAAATATAACTCTTTTGGAAGGGAACTCTTTCAACTCTGCGCTGTCGAAGCGCCCAGGGGCAAACTGCAAGCCGGCAGAGAAGAGAAAACAGCCGCTGTAGTGCGCCGTAAATCCAACAGCAGCAGAGCGTCAGAGGATCAGAAGCAGGATCAGCAGTGTTACACGCAGCTGTCAGCATAAACACGACCATCGGCTCCGAAGAAAATTACTGAATGAACGAGCGTATTTCTCTCGCCTTTATATCCGTATCCGGAGGCGGAGTATGCAAATACTGTTCGCCAACTCTCATTGGCCTTTTTTCATAGATCAGAGGTATCTTTCGGCGCTCAAGAGAGACCCCAAGTGTCGCTTCTTCGACACGATGTCGAAGTGAGCGACAGACGGGGAACCAGTGTTTTCTCTCTACTATAGTACACAAAGTTATTTCCCTATTAAAATCATAATGATTAGGTTTAGGTTTGGGGTTTGGCTTAGAGATTACATTTAGGAAAAAACATAAGAATGCTTGTTCAAAACAAAATGTTTTAATTCTTCCATGGTACACATCAGTTTCCGATTAAAATCATGGTTTGGTTTACGATTTGGTTTAGAGGTTAGAATGTATGGTTAGGTTTATGTTTGGGTTAGAGGTTAACCAAATAAAAAAAACTGTAATGACATTGTTCGTTGGTTCATTTATTTTTCTCTGTGGGATTAAAAGTTATGGTATGATAGTACGTTATGATAGGAGCAAACTCGTATAATTTTACTTTAGTATAATATTGTTATGACTTGTCATGAGGCAAGGTTGGGTCAACTATTAACCTAGTTTTAATGTCAGAGACTATATCTTCAACCAGAAGGATAGCACTTAATGAATTTTCTTTCTTATTTAAAGTTTTAATAAAAATATGTTATCCTTAAGCTTTTTATAGTGTAGTTTAATGAAAGTAAAAAGGTTCTAGTTCATGCTATATTGTGAATATAGTAACTCCACTGCTCATCATGCCGAACAACGGCCTTTAGCTGCTTATACACTGTTTAAATATATTACTTAATTGTTGCATGCTTAGATTGTGGACAGCTTTGTTGATCATATGGGAGACTTCCAGTTAAGTCACATTACTTGTGTGCAGTATAGATGTAGTTTAATGCATCAGCACTGGGTTTGATGTTTGCATTAACAGTCCATTGTTAATAAAGCAACATGTACTGTATCTAGGCACACTGTAGCCACGATGATCCACAGCCTGTGCCAATTAATTTGGCAATACCACCATCTGGCCCAGTTTGCAGGTCAGATCTCTCTCTAGTGGGAACGTCAGTCTGCCTTCCAAACATGGCGCCAACTCGCATATTTGGCGAGCTGCTCAATCTACAGCCCAGTTTTCAACACTCACACTTTAATAAAAGAACAGGAGATGAGCTGCACTACAACTATCACATCCCATGTCATTAACAACTCCTCTGCTGTTGCTATAAAAGCATCTCTGATGGAAAAAAGCCAAGCAAATGCACAAAATAAATTGAAAACACAAAGCCAAACAAAATACTCTGAATCTGATATTTTAGTAACATGTACAATAATTATGCACCAATTATAATCTAATATAGTGGTTCCCAATTTTTTTGTCAGCTGAACACCAATGATATAAACTCTTGAAAACTCTACTTGAAATATCCTGTGAGATTTTAAATAACGTTAACTTCTTAATAAATGTTCTATCTTAAAACAAGTTAAATCTTCAAATGTTCACTTGCATGCAAAAATATTTTTACTGCTATTTTTCTCATTCTTATTACATTAACTTGATACATTATTTAGCAGTCATTTGACAACTAATGTAAGTTGACATAAAACATCAGAGTATCTGAATGAAATCTGACCATTTATTTTCTAAAATGACAATTTGTTCTATGACGGTCACCTTAATGAGTATTTTGCCTTTCAGGGCTTCGGGAGAAGGCAGAAGTCCAGAGGGGTCTGTAGGAATGGAGGACACGTCCAGTTTATCACCAAACACTTCAGTTAGATACTGAGCCATCTTCTTCTGTTGCGGGACACTGCAGTGATTCTCAATGGACATAATCACTGGATACCTATAAAAACATAAATACCCTTTAACATATATGATAATGATAATGCACTTACTACAGATGAATGAAATGATAATACTGCATGTTGTTGTTCCAAATCCCTATGACATTCTCACTTCTGTTGGAAACAAAGAGTTGTTAGGAAGAATGTGTCTCAGTCACTTGCAGTACATTAAAGTAAACAGGGACTGAAGCTTTCAGTCCCATACATATCTACACGTAGATACCGCTTCAGCTGATCTGGATATGTCAACCATTTCACCATCTTGGTACAGTCAACTTGGAGATATGTTTGAATGTAAATCAATCAAGGCAATGCCTCAGAACACTGCATAAGCTGCTTTAATGTGGAAACAGTCTATCAATTGACAAATTGACTGCCTGGCTGCTAATCTTCAAAATGTTCACCAAGATATATTCATTTGAAAATAACTCTATTTTGAGTTTACTATGGCAAAAAAAAAAATGCTTTTGAAGAGGTCACAGGAATTTTGCATAAGTAGAACAGCACTAACTATTGTAAAACTCTAAAAGTGTTTTCATATCTATAGTTGTACTTATCAGAAAAGAAAAGACTGGTAAACTTAATGTAAATGATGAATATTCATGATTTAATATCTGTGTAATACAAGCTTATTTTATGGTTATATAGATGTTTCTGTAAATTATAGACTCTAAATTGCACTTAAATTATTATGCTAGTTTAATTAATAATTAAACGGGCTTGTCAAGCCAACATATTGTTATTCTACAGACTTGGTTTAAGATTTTTTTTAAATCCCCAATCCAAGACCAAAATTTCTGACTGTACAGTAACTTCTCCTAAAATTTTCAAGCCACATCCACCAAATTTGGCGGGGGGTTGCAATGACTTTTCCTATTTTCACACAGAGGGTGATCAAAAATCCCCATAATCCCATGGACTCTCATTGACAGAAATTTTCAAATGCATAGAGACAAATTAAATTCAAATTGTCAAAAAAAAAAAAAAAAAAAATTAAAATGTAAACAAACCCACAAAAGACCTTTAATCTGCTTCAACTGTCTCTCGCTCTCTGACTCCCTTTCTTGCCTTATATATTTAACTCTCTATCTATCTTTAAATTTCAAAAACTTCTAGTGCGTTCATGCCATGTTGTAAATACCAAATGTGCTGGTGGGGGCGTGGTTGAGTGCCAGTGAGAGTTGGAGGGAGATAAAAGAGCAGCCAGAGTAACAGTGAAGGAGAGAGAAAAGCTAGAGTACTGAGATGAAGCATGTCTCTGTTAAAGAGAACATTCACTTTGATTATTGAACAGCGGAGTGTTTTGTTTTGAGTGTGTGTGCTGGAAAACGACCTGGTTCCTGCTTCCTCATTTTCCCTTCAAACTGGCCTGAGACCTGTCACAGTGGTGCCGAAACCCAGGAAACAAGGAAGGAATCGTCGCCATGGAGTTTTCACCATTGGCCAAAGTGATAACGACCCTCGTCAGCATCCACTACATACAACACCAGGCCCTACTGAACCTACTCACAGAGCAGGAGCAGTGGAGCTTGATGCCCCTGGGGGAAACATCAACTGCGACTCTGGCAACAACTTCGGCCATCCCCCATGCCACGCTCATTAAGATGGACCCACAAGATGACCCGGAGGCCTTTATTGAGCTGTTCGAGTGAACGGCCAAATCCTTGGGATGACCCGACAACTAGTGGACAGTCTGCCTCATGCTGCTGTTGACCGGAGAAACCCAACTCATGGCCCAACATCTTCCGGTGATGGACCTCTTGGACTACGCAAGCCTGAGATGAGCCATCCTCCAGCGGGTCGGTCGCAGCCCCGAACAGCACCGCCAGCGTTTCTGGTCTCTGATGTTTGGAGAGCTCGGCCACCCATTTGCCTTTGCTCAACAGCTCTGTGACTCCTGCAGGCGGTGGTTGCTGGCAGCAGAACAAGATGCCATGGCAGTAGTCAATCTGGTGGTGCTGGAGCAGTTTATCACCCAGTTACTGAAAGGGATGGCAGAATGGGTCCAGTGCCACCACTCAGCATCGCTGGATGCAGCCGGTCTTCTGGAGCTGTGGGGAATATGGTAACTTCAGGACCAATGCCCGGCGATGGAGCTGGGGACATAGGTCCGGATCCCCAATGCGCCACAACCTGCCCTCGATCGAACAGGAGCGTACCAGACAACTATGAGTATTAAGGGGAGTACATACCAAGCCTTGGTGGATTAAGGTTGTAATCAAACCTCCATTCACCAAAGCTTGGTTCAATTCGAGGCTTTGAGTACAGACCAAAGGGTGAAGGTGAGGTGTGTACATGGGGATGTTTTTAAAATGACCCTTTAGTGATGGTCATAATTAAATTTTGGGGACAAAAGCATAGTGTCAATGCTGTAATAAAGTGTATCGGTGTGTGATGGGTGATTTTCTGGCTGGGGAGGCAGTGCCAGGGCCGTCTAATTTGGCTCCATGTCAGGATGATGCAAGGGAGGGGGAAGCCACGGATTCCATGCAGGGGATTTCCCTCTGGAGCAGATGCGAGATGAAACACTTAGGCACGCCTTTGACCATGTGGAAGTAATTGTGGTCAACACCTCCAGTCAGACATTGTACTCTCACACCCATATTTTTAGATTATTAAGGATTGGTTATATTGAGTGATGCAGGATGCTCAAACCAAAGAAGATACAACCCAATTGTTAAAACCGAAGAGCCGTCAGGAAATATTATTCCTTTTCACCTGCCCTTACCAGACAGAACGAACTGGCCATCATAGCACCCAGCAGAGGCAACATGAGCATTTTTTTCCCAGCTCCTGTCCAAGAGGAATTGGTCTCCCAGGACACCACCAGCATACTCCATTTCTCAGGATGGATAGCCCATTGGCATATATGCTATTGAAAACGTGCACCCATGGCTGGCTGACAGGAGGCCGAGGTGTCCATGGCCACGGAGGTCGTTCCCTTCCCGCTGCCAGCATTCACGGCCACGGAGGCCATTCCCCTGCCACTACCAGCATTCAAGGCCATGAAGGCTGTTCCCCTGTCATTGCCTGTGCTCACAGCCACGGAGGCTGTTCCCCTGTCACTGCCAGTACCCACAACCACAGAGGTTGTTTCCATTGTGTTTTTTGTCTTGTGCCAGTGTGTGGGAATGTTTCCCTGCCAGGTGTCTGTTTGTCGGTTCCTGTCTGTCCCAGCCCTGTGTCTCCAGCCCAGCCAGTTTTCCCTTCACCTGTCCTGGACTGTTGAGTTTACCCCTAAAGGGTAGTTTTGTTTATTTTTAAGTTTAAATAAAGCCCATCCTAATTTCTGTATCTGAGTTCTGCCTTTTCACCTACCCTAACCTGACAAAATTTCACCCTTATCCAACCCTTAATTTTTTTTTTTTATATAACCTATACAAATTATGTATTACTATATGATTTTTTAGCTCATAACTGTATAATTGACTAATTTCCTACATGTCTCATAAAACTCCATGTCAGGGAAGATTCTATTCTATATAATGGCTATTGTCATTTTCTATAATAAAAAAAACTTATAAAGTTTTAAAATATAACTGAAACCATTCAATTGAACAATTGAAATGCATATTTTGGGCCCTGATTATATTTTCATAATGCTCCAATTAAAAGGTTGGTTCCCTGTATAACTTACAGCATTAGCTGATAACTTCTTTCATATGTACGCAAAATGGACATTATAACTGAAATATACCCAAAAGAATCAGAATCAAATCCATTCAAATCATGAATTGGAATCAGAACAAACCGGGACATCTGTATAGATATACAGCCCTAGTCATAGCCATTAGTTTATTATCATACCACCATCTCAATTCACATGCAAGAGTTTAGACAATCATAACAGATGTTATTTACATACAGTATAGACATCTTAAAGACAACAAACAGTATTCTGAATAAAGCAGACATGAATGAACTGTACGCTGCATTCTTGTCTCTTCACATTATATGCCAATTTAGACGAGAAAAAATATGTTTCAGTAATGAACAGACAATTTTTATCACCTTTTCCATATGTGATAAAAAATAGCTACTGTTGACTGATAGCCCTTTTTCACCGACATGTTTCAGGTTCCTGGGCTGTTGCAAATTCTCAAATTGTTTCCCCTGCAGAAAAGGCCATTCCGGGGGCAAAAAACATGGTTCTGCACCGGCCCCAAAAGCTTGCTGGTCTCCATGCAGGAACCTATTATGTCAGGGGATGGAGGGCGGGATAATGTTTTGTCACCATGGTAAAGTTTTAGCAAACAAGAACAGTGGCTGCCGTCTACAGCAAGGATTACTTCTATGCTCTATAACAACAATAAAAATCCCACAAAATTATCAGACATCAAAAGCGTTTAGGTAACACGACGAAACAAGTGCTCTACTTGTGATATGGTATTTATGAAGATCCAAGATAAACTAGAGAGATTGCAGAGGAAAAAAATACTCTACAAGAATGAAGATACAGCACGAAATAATGCACGCCACCTTAAATCGGACAATTGATCAAATCATAAACAAAATGAAAAACACTTAAGGGAGTACAGGGACCATAAAAAGACATAAGCAAAAGCGACTGTGGACGGAGCAACAATGTTTTGGACTAGGACACCGACCAGTTTGCGAACTAACCGGGGCATTAAATTCAGCTAGTAATGATCGTAATAAACAGTGAATCACCAGTGTCCTCTGCAGCTGATCTCAGTAATCAGCTGTTATATATGTGTAACGTTGTGTAGCTGGCAATGGCAATGACACAATGAATTGAAGAACCCAAGTGCAGTTTATTCCAAAACGTAATATCAAAAAACCCTGACTAAAAATGTGAATCAATACAAAACATAACCATGAACTTGACTAAACTTGACTTGAATAAAACAAACATGAACTTAACTTGACTTGACTATGAACGTGGCATGAACAATTTCACAAACAAACATCAATACCAGACAAGAGACAAATGGCAAAGATGAGGGTTTAAATACATGGACATGGGGAAACATATGCCAATGAACAAACAGAACTCTAAACAAGATAACAAGACAAAAAACTAAAACCAATGACAAACTAGAACTGATAAATAGGTTAAATCTCGAGGTCAGTATCCATAATTCTGCATTAAAGTGGTTTCTGTCTTATCTTACTAATAGGAGTTTTTCGGTGGAAATCGGTGCCTCAGGGCTCTATTCTGGGTCCAACATTATTTTCTTTATACATGCTCCCTCTCCGTTACATTTTTGAGTATCATAAAGTCTCCTATCATATCTATGCTGATGATACACAGCTTTATTTTCCTCTTAAAACGGGTTCGGATTCAGTCTCCACCTTGTTAGCATGTTTAAAGGACATTAAAGGCTGGATGGCTGATAATTTCCTCCAGTTGAACCACAAAAAGACTGAAGTCATTTTTTTTGGCCCCCCACAGCAATTAGAGAAATTTTGCCCTTCCCTGGGTCCCTTTAAAAAAAAAATACCCGTGACCATGTTAGAAACCTGGGGATTATTTTTGATCCTGAATTAAAATCTGAAACAAATAAATTCTGTAGTCAGAGCCAGTTTTTTTCAGCTAAAGTGGCTTCGCAAGCTTAAACGTTTTCTTACTTTCAATGATTTGGAGACCGTCATTCACGCATTTATCTCAACCAGGCTGGACTAGTGTAATGCTCTGTATGCCGGAATAAACCAGTTCTCACTCTTGCGTCTACAGCTGGTACAGAATGCCGCAGCCTGATTTTTGACCTGTGTTAGCATCACCGCATTGTATTATGTTGATATTTTCTTTTTTCTTATTTCATTTAATGGTTTTTATTGTAGGGGGATGTGTTATTTTATGACTGTTGTACAGCACCTTGGTTAGCACTCATGGTGCTTTTAAGGTGCTATATAAATAAACTTGACCTTGACCTTGATAACAAAGTAATCAAACTATGAACCAATGAAACAAGACACATGAACATGGAGGGAAACAGGAAGGTCACATGACAAGGAAACAGGAACAAGACATGGTATGGAACATGAACAAACTTTTCAAAATAAAGGACATAAACAAAACATGAACAAAAACACATCTATATGTTACAATATGCCAACTTTGTTACTGACGAGTTCTGAAGACGCCTCTCTAGGATTTCTTCCTCAGTCTCTAACCCGCTCCCTACCAGGAGCACAGAGCAAGGTACGTGCTTTGAGTCTTTTCTCAGCACCCAAGCCTCGGGACGCTCTTCTGCCTCCCAATGCGCTATTACCTGCTCCCCCCTGCCGCGAAGCCCTGCTAAAAAGTCAAAAGCGATCACCCCGTTAGTGCCCCTCGCGCGGAGCTTGGATGCATGGCTTTCACTTCCCAATCTGTCGCGCTGGCTGGCCAGGACCATCCGACTCGTCTATGCGATTCGGTTCACCCGCCTTGTTTCAGCGGTGTTCACTCCACTTCCGTGCATGGCGAGAAAGCCAGCGCCTTACAAGCAGAGATCACGACCCTGCTTCTAAAGGATGCATTAAAGCCAGCCGAAATGGAGAAGGGTTTCTACAGCCCTTACTTCATTGTACCCAAAAAAAGTGGCAGGTTGCGACCAATCTTGGACCTGCGAGTTCTCAACCGGGCCATACACAGACTCCCGTTCAAAATGCTCACGCAGAAACAGATTCTTACCTGCGTTCGACAGCTAGATTGGTTCACGGCGGTAGACCTGAAGGACGCGTACTTCCACGTCTCCATTCTGCCTCGACACCGACCCTTCTTATGGGTCATGTTCGACAGCCAGGCGTATCAGTACAAGGTACTCCCTTTCGGCTTGTCCCTGTCCCCTCGCGTCTTCACGAAGATCGCAGAGGCAGCTCTTGCCCCGCTAAGGGAAGTGGGCATCTGCATACTCAACTACCTCGACGACTGGCTCATCCTGGCTCACTCTCGAGAGTTACTGTGCGCTAACAGGGACCAGGTGCTCAGGCACCTCAGCCCTCTAGGGCTTCAGGTCAACTAGGAAAAGAACAAGCTTGTCCTGGTTCAGAGCATCTCTTTTCTCGGCATGGGGTTAGACTCAGTCTCAATGACAACGTGTCTCACCAACAAGTGTGCTCAGTCAGTGCTCAGGTGCCTCGCTCTCTTCGAGCCCGGCACAGCAGTTCCTCTAAAACAATTCCAGAGGCTCCTGGGGCATATGGCATTCTCAGCCATGGTTTGTGTTGATGCATGTGAGACCGCTTCAGCACTGGCTGCTGACTCGAGTCCCGAGATGGGCATGTTGCCACAGCACATACCGTGTGACAATCACCCATTCTTGCCATGAGACTGAACAGACTGTCTTCGACTGTTCACATAACATGGTCAGTGCGTGGCATTTTTATATGAGACCCCTCACACAACGTCGAGTGAATGACAGAAGGGGAATGTCATGGTTACTGTTGTAACCTCTGTTCCCCGAGGGAAGTATTGAGACGTTATGTCCCTACTGGCACAGCACTAGACATACCACTGTAATCGGCCATACCTTATTTTCGGCTCCTCAGTGCAAAATCCTGACTGGCACTCGCTGCCCCGCTTTCCTTTATACCCGTATGTCCGGTGTGGGGCATGCAAATTCTGTCTGCCAACTTGACATTGGCCTTTTCTCAGGTTCAGAGGCACGTTTGGTGTCCCAGAAAGACCCCTTGTGTCACTTCATTTGATACAACGTCTCGTTTCTTTCTTCAGGGAACGGAGGTTACAACAATAACCATGACATTTTATTTACTCAAATTCACCAAAAACAGTATAAAAATAATATTTTAGAGCATGTTAGCAGCTTCTCCTGGTTGTTGCATTACAGTAATTAGTTCACAGACAAAATAATTTAAATTAAATAAATAATTAAGTAAATTATATATTAAATCAAATTATGTTTATAATTTAATCACAAAGAAATGGTTTAAAAAAATATTAATTTAAAATAATATTTTAAATTTTTTATAAATTTTGCAACTATTACATTATTGACTAACAAGGAAATTAAACATAAAATAGTTTCTTATTTATAATATAAATAATTATAATATAATATTTTCTTAAGTATATATTTTTTTAAAATATAAAATTAAATACAAATATAAATTATATTATATAAATATAATATAATTAAATTAGTTTAACAATTCCAAATATTGCCCGGCTCATCGGATATGTCGATATAAAGGATATTGGCCAACAACTTCTTTCTGATTGCCATCAGATAATATAAAACATCAAAAGTTTCTTACTGGTTTTTGATGAATGCATATTTGTTGATAGTCTCGATAACATCTTTAAAGAGGATTTTGGAGGTCAGTGTGTAGCCATGATGTACAATTGGTTCTCCATCCTGTCCATCCCAGCAGTCCACTAAAGGATGATTCAAAAGAATAAAAGGGTTTGTATGTTTTCTTTACTTTATCCGCTGCTAAACTTTAAACTGCTGTGTGTAATGTTCTTGAAGCAAAAATACTTTTAGTCCTAGTTTTAATTTTAAACTGTGAGCCAGTTTGAAAATTACTTTCATTATTTTTATACTTAAGTTTGGTGAAACAAATGGAATAGAAATTACACACTGCAGCTTTTAAAGTAAAATGTTACAAAAATAATAATATCGGAAGATAATGTGAGAGAAAAACATCTCTAGGAGTTCATTTAAATTTACAAACAGATTGAATGATTTTTCGTTAAAAACTTAAATCTGCAGCTTTTAACAGCTTTACTTACAAACTTTAGTTTAGTACTTCTAAAGAACAGTAAAACACATATATACAGTAAATCATGCACAGAGTTTCGATACTTATTTAGATCACAGAATGTGTAAATACACATGCAGTGATTGGTTTGTTTAGAAGCACTACAGACAGGCTGCTCTCACCTTCCACACATCTACAGCCGGCCTGCAGAACCCAGGCATACATATCCACCCGTGACTGAGACACGAGCTGGTCACCCATCAAGTATGTATTGTGCGAGGAAGCGATGTAGTAGCTGCTGAGGGGTTGAGTCATGTCCTGATTCACCTCATAGTGCTCAGGGTTAAAGATATCACCCACAGGACTGCGCATATAACTCGTAAAACCTGTAATGTACAGTTAAAGCATGAGCTCAATGTGAATTCCTGTCACAAATGCACATGCAGTAGAGTGGGGGTCCAAAAGTGAAAATGCATCTACTTTCCAACTTAGATTTACAATTTAGATTTCCAGCAAATAATTTGAGTGGAAAGTTTCAATATTTGGTATGTCTCCATTTGCATTAATAACAGCACACTCGAGTTGGCATGAACAAAACTTAATGATCATGTTATCTAGCAACATTTAAAAATGTTGCAACATTTAAAAATATCTTGTGTGCTTCAACATAAATAAATCAAGTAAGAAACAAGAAAGAAATCTGACATTTTGACATAAAAGTTAAAATACTCACTTTTTCAATAGTATAGCCACAAGACTTGTAACTTGATTTTTTGGTGTGATGACATTACTTACTAACCTTTTCTGTGTAAATTATATCCAATTTTACAAATTTGTTGCTATGACAACATAATGCTGTAAACCCTGAAACATTTATTTAAACAACTTTACAGCTCAAGAGAGTAATTATTGCAAGTGCTTTCATAAAATCATAAGCTTCACATTTCTGCCTTTGAAACCTCCAAAAATTGTCCCCATTCACTTCAACTGTAAGTCCCTCACTGTAACCTGGATTTTTGCTTTTTTTTTTTTTTTTTTTTGAGGGATGAGTCAAAATTATTGTGGGTTTAATCAACATTATGCAACAAATGCTTTTTGAGCTTAAATTTATTTTAACCAGAATATTCTTTTAACTTGTATTGAAGCCAGAATATTCCTTTAACATATTTCTCCTTTACATGTCTTTATTTTACAATGAAGTTCAGATTTTGAATCCCAGATTTTCAATGTGGTCTCAGACTTTTGGACCCCACTGTACATTCCACTTTAGTTGTTTTTCCCTTCTTGGATATAACAGCACCACAATAAGATAGTCTTGATAATGATATAAATAAATAAATAAATAAATAAATAAATAAATAATAAAAGAAATCCACAGAATCATATCTAACAAACTACAACAAATCAGTATGTAGCATAGTCTAAACTATAATGTGGTTACAATGAGATAAGTCTATTTAGCTCTATTTAGTATTTCAATGAAATATGAAGCAAACAAGAAAAAAAAAAATTTCTCCTGAGAAAGAAATCCCAGTAATCTCATGTGTCTTCTCTAGAGGTTTGGTAGAAATCTCTGAACTGTGCACAGATTTGCCAAGATACTAATATGTCCAGTCAATAGTTACAGATTTCAAAATGAACTAACATTTCTCATAAAATCCTTTTAACCCAAATTATCAGAATTTTAGGGAATTATTTGAACAATGCTATCCATATTTATTTGCTCTATTGATAATTTTCCTAATTAATTTATTGAGAAGCATCTGAGACAAAGTTGTTTCTTAAATTAAACTCCATTATCTGAGCTATTATATCCAAAATTAATTGTATAACTCTATACTCTTCCTGTATATTATTAATTGTCTCACTTGTGTCTATTTTAATTTCTCCTAAGGCTTTTAAGTAGAAACAGTTTAACTGAAAAACCAGCCTTTAAAAGATTAAATTAAAAAGTGCATACCATCAATGCCGAGAACGCACTGTGTCTGGTTTTCAGGACAAGGCTCAAACTTGGAAACAATTTCGAGGCAGTGCTCTTTTGTGACGTTGGTCATCTGAAACAGAAACAAAGCATAAAGAAAGACAAAGAGATGGGTGATCAAACATATGCACATTACAAATCTGGTTACAGTTATGTAATTCATACAAAACTTATATATATATTTTAATATTTAACATACAAAATATGTAAAAAATAACACATATAGGACGAGCACATATCTGCTCTGGAATCCAATTGTTAAAGCCGACAGCTGGCAGTTAAATGGACTGATTAGTCAGTCAGATTCCCATCCATGCCCATCAGTGTCACATATCTCCTCCAGCTAATGTGGGGCAGTGTAGAGGGTGTTGGATTCTGCCAGCTGTGGTTAATGTTTCACAGGAAATTGTGTAGTAACATCAGCATGTCATTTGTTGGTGATTAGCTGCCAGTGGAACTTAAATGGATTGGTCTAATTTATTCTCAGCAGTATTTTGCCCAGCCTATTAAGATACTAATGGTATTGTGTGCCATATTCTCATCTCCTTCCTGCTGGTAACTACAACAAGACTGACACTGCAAGAAATTATTTTCTTAATCAGTATATTAATATCCTTAAAAAGAGATACATTAACTTGAGAAGAAAAATTGCATAGAATATTAAGACTTGAAAACAGTTTTTTCTCATATTTTAAGCATAAACATAGCTAAATATTGTTGAATTTTTTACAAAATAAAAAAAATATATATTTTATTAGTTGTATTAGCATGCATAATTTTGCTTCTAAAATGTTTTAAGAATGTTTAGATCTTTTTTTACTAGGCAAACAAGACAACATATTGATAAAGAAAATTATTTTTGCAAAGTGTTGTGGTGAAAATGTCATTCTAAGTGGTAAAGTTTCTTGAGATGCTAATTTCATCAGTTATGAATGATGCTAGAACTTGGTGGGATTTTTCTATTTTTAATTTGTATGTGACTGGCATGCTGATCTTAAGAATGCTTTACATGAATGCAATCTAACTTTTTAATGGGATTTTAATGATTGCTTTAATGATTTGATAAATTACATTAGTGTTGTATGATCTGACTAGCCAGGCAGAAGGAAATGAATTAAGACAGAATAACACCAAGATGGCCTATAATTCTGGGAAATTAATTAAAGCATTAAGAAGCCACACTGTCACATTCTGTTGACTTTTGTTCTGTGCTTTTATGTTGAAATTCCTGTTTAGTTCCTGTTTCCTGTTTAGTTCTTGTAGTCCTTTTGTAGTTCCGTTTTTTGATTGGTTTTCCCCTGATTATCTCCCATTCCCTGATTGTTTCCCTGATTGTTTCCCCAGGTGTTACTAGTTTTCCCTTGTTTCCCCCCTGTCCATTTGTCTGTTATTTTATGTTTTGCATGTTCCCCAAGGTTTTCTTTGTTCCTAGTTTTCTTGTTTTTGTTTAAATAAAGAGCTGCACTTAGATCCTCTCTCATTGCCTGTTCATACACATTCAGACTGGTGCCAAGGAGTCTGAGCTGAACTGCATCTGGCCAATGTAACTGTCACAAAACAAGGGAGGGTGTCCAGAAAAATCCAAACTTTACCCTAAACCCAGAGAACTGGCAGGCACATTCCAGAGAAAGAACTGTGACCATAGAAGTCTGGGGTTTCCAGAAATCAAAAGAAGCTCCTTTATTACCATCATTCAGTCAGAACACACAAACACTTTAAATTCTATACTGAATGACCATCATGTGACAGTCAGCCGTTATACCCATCACATGCTTAAAACACATCCAAGACAAAGGGACTGAATGGACTCTCACTGGATTTGAACCTTTGAAATCTCTTTAGCCGGACCAAAACTAGTGTTTTTCTATCATCTGCAAAGGCACAAAATGAATTTGCTTGGGTTTTTACAATGCATGTTCATATATTATGAACTATAACACTATCAAAAGTCTCCATTGTACCATCATTCTACATTTCACAATGAGAGAGAGATTTATATGCTAATATGTTTCACATGATGCCTCTGTGTCATAACTGTGGTTAGAATAATATAATGCATTATTCTGGCCATGTGATTATATGATGCTCAATTATAAAATGTATAATAATGTATATTCAAATGTTAATGTGGAGTGAAGTAACAATAAAGAGAAAGTATGTTTTATATGTAAATGCTTGCCTGTTTATGTAGAGAATGTTGATGCTAACAGATGTCAAGTCACTTGCACCTATTTCATTATATAAATGTCAGGATAAAAGTTCACTATATGAGCGGGAAAACTGACAAACCTTAGAACAATGGGCCATAAATGTTTTATCTTGAGGGGAGGACAGAAATGACCATGTGACCCAGCAAAAGACACTGCTGACCACTTACCACCTACTGATGTAGACACGATCAACCAAACCAGAGCTCCCTCTACCAGGCAACTTTACACCCTGAAGTGGCGCTTGTTCGCAAATTGGTTTTCTTCCCGCATTGAAGACCCACAGAGTTGCGAAGTCAGGTCAGTGCTCTCATTTCTGCAGGAGAGGTTGGAGGGGAGGCTGTCCCCCTCCACCTTGAAGGTGTAAGTAGCCGCTATCGCAGCCCACCACAACGCAGTAGACGACAAGTCTTTGGGTAAGCACGACTTAGTAATCAGGTTCCTAGGAGGCAGCCAGAGATTGAATCCCTCCTGGCCTAGCCTGTTCCCCTCCTGGGATCTCTCAATGGTCCTCTCGGGCCTTCAGAGATCCCCCTTCGAGCTGTTAGAACCAGATCTCAAGGCCCTCTCCCTGAAGACGGCCCTCCTGATCACGCTCGCCTCCATCAAGAGGGTCGGGGACCTGCAAGCGTTCTCTGTCAGCGGCACCTGCCAGGAGTTCGGTCTGGCAAACACTCATGTGATCCTAATACCATGACCAGGCTACATGCCGCTGTCTTCAAACAGAGGCTTTCCCACCGGGTGGTTGATGCCATAGCATGGGCCTATCACACCCAGGCCGTGCCCACCCCCTTGCAGGTTCGAGCACACTCGACGAGAAGTGTGGCCGTTATACCCATCACATGCTTAAAACACATCCAAGACAAAGGGACTGAATGCCCATCACATGCTTAAAACACATCCAAGACAAAGGGACTGAATGGACTCTCACTGGATTTGAACCTTTGAAATCTCTTTAGCCGGACCAAAACTAGTGTTTTTCTATCTATCTATCATCTATCATCTATCATCTGCAAAGGCACAAAATGAATTTGCTTGGGTTTTTACAATGCCTTGTGAGCACTGGGCAATGCCGCCTCCCTTGCAGGCATATGCAGAGCAGTGGGTTGAGATATTACAATCTCAGGGTTGAGTTGGTTTCGTCCCATATTTTCTCAGGTCCAAGCCGGTAGAATTCCGTACCTGCTGATAAACTGACCGGGTGGACCGCTTGCACCTAGGGCCCTTTCCCTTCGCTGAGGTAATACCGTGCGTTTTTACCCCAGGAGATCCCACGAACTCGGCTCCCTGGATGACTCCTCCCTAGCCCTCTGGTCCGCGAATTCAGCAGAGGAATTCGCTGACCAAGACCAATGCGGGTACTCAATTTACCCTGTACTGGAATAGATGCTCCACAGGATGGGCTCCCAAGTGGACTTTTCCCGTCTCCCATGGGCAGTGTGTATTTTCCGTCTCCCATGGGCAGTCCTCACAGACTCCCGGTCACCGTGTTTGTAGCAACTCCTCCCTCCCAATGTGGTAGGATCTACCACTGCACCATTCTCCACATGTGACCTAAAAGCCCATGTGATGTATTTCACCACTCTTTACCTCCAAGTCTGGGCAGGTGTGGTCTACGCAAGGTCTTTCCCCCCTGAAAGAATAGGAAAACTGGGAAAGATCACCTTCCCCGATGCGCATGATAGCTTTAAGATGGCTGGCACGGCCTGCTCCCATGCTTGGCACATCGCGTTGTTCCCCCCCTGTCGGGGGTAAAAAACCAGATGGCTTTGACAATTTTATGGAGTGTTGGGGAAGGGTATGTGCAGTCTGGCTCAGCCAGTCACTTTGGCACGTGAAAAACCTTCCTGCTCCTGTGTCAGCAGTACATGTACACGGCTCAGCACATGGCGTGATTCAAATTGGACCACTAGTGTCGCTTCTTCGACACAACGTCGAAGTGAGCGACAGATGGGGAACATCTAGGTTATGGATTTAACCTCCATTCCCTGATGGAGGGAACGAGGTATTGTGTCCTCCTGGCCACGTCGTTGACGTGGCTCCTCAGAAAAATCCTAAATGAAACTGACGTATTTCCCTCCCTTTATACCCGTATATCCAGGGGCGGACATGCAAATTCTGTCTGCCAATTTCTCATTGGCCTTTTCTCATAGATCAGAGATGCAAAAGGCTCTCAAGAGATACCCCTAGTGTCGCTTCTACGACACATGTCTCGTTCCCGGAGGTTACATTCGTAACCTAGACATTACTGTTATACTGTAAAATCGTGAAACATTTTTGCATGGGTGATTGCAGGATTTTTAAAACAACAACTTAATTTTGGCGCATAGCACAGAGTTGCTCTGTTCCACCTCACTGCTGTTTATAATGTCAGGGCTGCCTGTTTGAGAGGTTTGACTTCCTTCATAGCGATTTAAATTAGAAAAATTCTCACTAGAATTCAAATGGCGTTGATGTGCAGCAGGCGAGCATGTGTGCCAGAGATACAGTGGATCAGAGATCAGATCATTGGAGTTGTTCCATTACACTCATGCGAAAAAAAAAGCTTTAATCGCAACGCAAAAATATACCATTGCAGATGAGAAGCCTTTTGCATGTATAAAGCGCTGAAATTTCACTTAGGCGGCTAGTGAAAAATTTTCAATGGGAGAATCATGCATGCTATTTCCCTGCTGTCCTCGGCCCAGTCCGAACAGAGCTGCGACCATCTTTTGGGTCGTGACCAACCAGTTGAGAAACACTGTCATTTATCCTTCATATAATGGTGGTCGAATGCAACCAAGATTTATAAACTAATTTTCATATAAAATCGTACATATTATTGGTGGATAAATGCGGGCATGTTTAAGTCTGTCCATTACATTTAACGTTCCATTATGCAATTCTTACATATTATTGGTGATGAATGCTGGCAGTTGTTAATATACCCTGCCACAATGTTGCTAATTTCCTACAGCGTTCTGATAAGGACTTACTTTAAATGCCACTTGAATCAAACTTCATGTGGATTTTTCATTTTCAAATTGAAGTAATATGAACATTTACCAAGGGGTAATTTCAGATTTGTGACATTTGATTAATAAATGTCCCCTAATGAACAAAATGTAAAAAAAAAAAAAATATAGATATTTTTAAATATTCAAACATGCCAGCATGTTAATTCACTTAGGAAGATGCTGGACAGAATTTACATCAAGACTTACAGTTTATAACAAATCAGTCAATAATCCTGGCCTGCAATCTCTAAAAATTATTTCCTTTCATTCAGATTTTGGGTGAATTTCATAACAACATGTACAGATCACATTTTACCCCCAAATGAAACATATAAATAATACAGATATAATACATTTTCATTAAAATAAAGAAAAACATGAACTTTTTGAAGATTTTTAAAACTTTTCTCTTTGCTTCTTTTCATTATTTTTTACTTTAGGGTTTGAGTACTTTCTAATTTTGAATGGGTAATCTTATTACTGTAATAATAGTATTTATTGCATTAATTACTAAAATAATTTATTTCAATAAAAAAATTATTAAAATGTAAATTATTTTAAATAAATTAAAGGCAGTTCAGCAAATACTACTATAATGTAAAAACTACAATTTGAATAAGGTTCTTCCTTCTACCAGAGAAATGTTCCCAATACCGCTAACTGCAACACAAGCCCAAAGCATGATCGATCCACCCCTGTGCTTAACAGTTGGAGAGGTGTTCTTTTCATGAAATTCTGCACCCTTTTTTCTCCAAGAATACCTTTGCTCATTGCAGCCAAAAAGTTCGATTTTAACTTCATCAGTTCACAGGACTTCCAAAATGCATCAGGCTTGATTACATGTTAATTTGCAAACTTCTGATGCTGAATTTGTGCCAAGGATGCAGGAAAGGTTTTCTTTTCATGACTCTTCCATGACGGTCATATTTGTGCAGGTGTCGCTGTGCACCACTACAGTGCACCACTACTCCAATATCTGCTATATCTTCCTTAAGGTCTATTGCAGTCAGGTTTTGATTTGCCTTTCTAGCAATCCTACAAGCAGATCTCTATGAAAAATGTCTTGGTCTTCCAGACCTCAACTTGACCTCAACCGTTCCTGTTATCTACCATTTCTTAATTACATTTTGTACTGAGGAAACGGCTACCTGAAAATGCTTTGCTATCTTCTTATACCATTCTCCTGCTTTGTGGGCATCAATTATTGATTGCCTTTCCAAACATGATTGAGAACAAGCAATAGCCCTAACAAGCTAACTAAGATCTGAGACCTTGGTAAAAGTTATCTGAGAGCTTAAATCTCTTGGGGTGAATGTTTAATCTTTAACTTTATGCCTTTTGGAGATCAATTCAGATTCTACTCACTTAAATATTCACAGCAACAGAAATTTTGGCCAGGGGTGCCCAAACCTTTGCATGCCACTGTAAAAGTTTCATTTTCTTTAAGCAAAATATAATTTCTTATGTCTTTGAGAAGAATCTTGACAGATTTTGTAAGATGCACCCTGATATAGACATGTTCTTTAAAATTATAAGGTTGGATAGTTTAAGAAATGTCCCTGTTATTGGTGGCCTTGTGTTTCAGATCACGAAAACCATTCAATACTTAAGATGACCTTTGCAATTCTTTATTAAATGATCTGCTGTTCTTCTAAATCATTAAGAAAATCATAAAAGAGATTTGTGAGTGAGTGTGTGGGGAAAATGTTGGGGAAATTTGCATGATCAGATTGTATTTTCATCAAGCTTTTCAAATTATGTGCCTGAGATAAAAATAAGGCATAGAAACCAAACAAACAACAGATCCCACACACTACCTTCTCTTTACCTTACTAGTGGAGTTTTACCTGCAGCCAACAATGCCTTACCTTTTGTTCGGTCTCAAGGAAGCGGATGAGGTTGTCTGTGTCCAGGTGATCTTTATGATTGCTGTAGGTGAGCATCAGCAGGTACAGGTCTCGCCGCGTTGACATCATCTTATAGAAAGAGCAGAACTCCTCGAAATCCAGAGTACCCTGGTTATCATCCGTATCTGCCTCCTGAAGACCATGGACAGAGAGATACTGTTTCTATAACTGAGATTAAAAATATTCAAACAATATTTTGATGTCCATCCACTATGAAAAGAGAGTAAAAGTGACCAGCACTTCTGGTATTTTTCCCACAGAATTTCATAAATTAATCCTTAAATTAGATTTAAGCCATGAACCAGATGAATTACAACATTGCAAACTTTGATTTGAAGCAAAAAAGTATTTGCAAATCTGACAAAAAGACAATGATACAAGACTGTGTACTTAAAATCTTTAATGAGGGAATGAACTACAGCGGCAGGGAGCTTTGTGAATGATACAAGCAAATAAAAACTACTTTTCATTGTAAAACTATTGATTTATAGTAGATTGTTTATTAATAAGTTAATAATTTTTTTTTTAACATTTTATTGCAAAATATTCAGATACAGTATATACAAATATACTAGTATGAGATTGTAGGATGACTGACTTGATTAGGTTTTTTGTTTTTCTCCCCTTTTCTCCCCAATTTGGAATGCCCAATTCCGAAATGCACTCTAAGTCCTTGTGGTGGCATAGTGACTCGCCTCAATCCGGGTGGCTGAGGACGAATCTCAGTTGCCTCAGAGTCTGAGACTGTCAATCCGCACATCTTATCAGGTGGCTTGTTGAGCGCGTTACCATGGAGACGTAGCGCCTGTGGAGGCTTCACGGTATTCTCTGGGGCATTCACACCCAACTCACCATATGCCCCACTGAGAGCGAGAACCACATTATAGTGATCACGAGGATTTTAACCCAACGTGACTCTACCCACCCTAGCAACCGGGCCAATTGGTTTCTTAGGAGACCTGGAGTCACTCAGCATGCCCTGGATTTGAACTTGTGACTCCAAGTGTGGTGAGCACTACTGATATGATCATATCATTCTGATATGATTCTGATTTCCACTGAAACAGCGACTTCTCTGATTGGTGGATCACTCTTCTACATTATGGTAGTGAAATTGAATGGGATTTTGTACTGCTTAATGGTCTTTGTGGTGCTTTTTGTCCTTTTTGGAGCTTCACAGCCCCTAAACCACTATATGCTTTTATTGTATGGAAAAGAATAGCTTGGAAAATCTGCTAAATTTCTCCTTTCAGAATTTAATGAATACAGGTTTTGAACAAGATGATGACTTTTCTTTTTTGGTGTGAACTATTCCTTTAACCCCATATAATCAAAGGGGGATTTTTCCAGAAATAAGGTGTCCTGTAATTTGCTCTGCATAATTAAATAGTAGTACATTGTGGATTTAAAATATTATACATTGCTTGGTTAAATATGAAATATTTTGTAAAACTGTATTTCTTTTCAGTCAACAAGTAAAACATCTCATTCCACAGCAGCTACCCGCTGCCACAATTAAACCCCCGCCATGCCATCAAATCAAAACCCCAGTAAACAACAGTGCCTCCACATTCCCTACCAGTTCTTGGCCTGTAAGAACAGAAAACTGTTTTCTCAGCTCGCTGAATCCACCGCTCAGACTCCCGCATTGAGCCAGAAAGCTGCTGAGTCTAACACACACAAAATGGCTTGCGGTGAGCCAGGCGTGGAGAAGGCAATATACCCTGTGCTAAGCATTTAAGGATCAGTGCTTTATAGAGAGAAGCGTGAAAACAGGTCATGAACACTGAATATCCTGAGAAGAGGCGTATACGCAGCCCTGCCTCAGAGAAGATGACATCACTTTCCTTTATGAGAGGAGATGTGATTTGGTACCTGTGGCAGGGTGGGGGGCGGAGCCAGGCTGTGATTCTGCACTCCTGGCCCCTAATTAGGCTGATTAAGCCAGAGAGGGATAAAGGCAACCGGAGACAGCATTGCGACAGAGAGAGAGTTACAGGCAGCTGCCAGACACCTGTGTGTGTCGCACTGCAGTCTCCGGTCGTCTTTATCCCTCTCGGCTTAAACAGCCTAATTAGGGGCCGGGTCTGTGGAATCATGGCCTGTCCTCGCCCTCTGCCCTGCCACAGTACCTACAAAACAGAAACAAATTTTCTTAATCAGTATTTTTATTTTTTCCAGTAATAATATTTAAACATCCTTAAAACAAGATAAATTTAAGCAAAACTGCATGATCTCAGTGATTTCAACTATGGTATGATTTTTGGTGCCAGATGGGCTGGTTTGAGTATTTCTTTACTGCTGATCTTTTGGGATTTTCAAGCACAACAGAAGTGGAACCCGACATGGTCTTCTGCTGTTGTAGTCCATCCGCCTCAAGGTTCGACATGTTGTGAATTCTGAGATGCTATTCTGCTCACTACAACTGTACAGAGGGGTTATCTGAGTTACTGTAGCCTTTCTGTCAGCTCGAACCAGTCTGGCTGATCTGGCTCATTCTCAGTTGACCTCTCTTATCAACAAGGCATTTCTGTCCAAAGAACAGCTGCTCAATAGATTTTTTGTTTTGTTTTGTTTTTTTGTCACCATTCTGAGTAAATTCTAGAGACTGTTGTCATTGAAAATCCCAGGAGATCAGCAGTTACAGAAATACTCAAACAAGCCCTTCTGGCACAAACAATAATATGCCATGGTCAAAATCACTGAGATCATTCCGATGGTTGATGTGAACATTAACTGAAGCTCATGCATGATTTTATGCACTGGAATGCTGCTACACAATTGGCTGATTAGAAAATCGCATTAATAAGTATGTGTACCTAATAAAGTGGTCACTGAGTATATTTCATTCCATCTTAAAAGGCAAATTAATAAACATGCAGAAAATCACAGCATACATCTGTGAGCAAATAATCACACAGGTTGTTTGCAAGGCTTTAGCCAGAGAAAGAAGGGCCAAACCTTCAGTTGACTAAACTGTCACATCACACACACAGGGGCAGATTGCCCCCCTGTGGTTAACTGTGTCTTACACTAAAGGCCATCTGTGTCCGTTTACAGCAGATGGGGGGATACTGATGAAGTGTGAAGCTCAGCGACCTGCAAACAGCTGAGGTGAAATCTAACACATACTCACACACAGTAATCCACATTGCCTGGAACAAGGCTTTTCAGTGGGGTTCACACATGTAAATACACAATAACCAGGCCATGGATTAGCCCACAAAAACAAGCAGAAAGAGAATTGAGTTAAATGTCAATACTGTATGTCAAACTTTGCTCACTATTACATTTTAAGTAAAGACGCAATAATATATAATGGTAGTAATTCTAGATTATCTGAGTGATGTAATATTACAGCCTCATAAGGGCTGGACTGAGAAGAGAAATCGTTTAGTGTGGGGCGTGGTGTTCGCTGTCCTTTTCTGCATATCGCAGCACCGTTTTGTGGTCCATTCTGCATAACGCAGTGGCCCGCTCAGTTCTCCCGATGGCCAGTCTGCCCCTGATTACCCCCAAAGTGCATCGGCCCACCAGGAAAATGCCCGGAATGCCAGATTACCGGTCCAGACCAGAGCGTCGTTATTGGCCAAAAAGGGCAAAAAACTAAAATAAACAAGATATCACACAAGGTGCTTACAGGTTTTTTCATAAATGTAACAATCGCAAAAAATAAAATAAGTGGTATCGCCCATCCCTAGTGTCATATCTTGATGTGTTTTTGTTCATGTTTTATGTTCATGTCTTTTATTTTGAAATTCTAGTTTGTGTTTAATGTCACTTGGTTCCCTTGTAATTTGATTTCATGTTACCCTCCATGTACATGTGTCTTGTTTTCATTGGTTTATTGTCTTATCAGTTCTAATTTGTCATTGGTTTAAGGTTATTAGTCTTGTTATTTTGTTTATATTTCTGTCTGTTTATTGATTTTCTTGTTATTGTTTTACCCAATGTCTGTGTATTTAAGCCCTCGTGTTTGCCTTTGTCTCTTGTCAAGTATTGTTAATGTAACCTTGTTTGTTAGTCAAGTCAAAGTCAAGTCAAGTCAAGTCAAGCCAAGCCAAGCCAAGCCAAGCCAAGCCAAGCCAAGCCAAGTCATAGTCAAGTTAAGTCTAGTCGATGTTCATGTTTATGTTTCACATTTGTAGTCAGGATTTTTTGGGATTCCACATTTTAAAAATAAAACTGCACTTAGTTACAGCCGGCAAATCAGTTCCAACAATTTAATGACTTAAGGAGTTGCAAGTTCCGTATTGGTGCTATTGCTGCCTTCATGTGCTATCGGAATTTTCCTACTTCCATCTTCTGAAGTGCTAATTAAGAGTGTCATGTTCACTTGCTTTGTTGTCAGAAAGAACATGAAACATAGACAATTCCAGGTTAATTAATTATTAGCTGTTATCCACTAGAGGGTGGAGGGATGACAGAGGACCAGGCTATGGCGCATCAGAGAACCGGCGAGTACGTTTTTTTTCTCTCTCTTTACCCACTATCACTCCATTTTGACCTGTTTTTTTTTTTTTTTGGTTTTTGACACATGGCCAGACCCTAATCAGGCTAATCAATCCGATGAGAGGAATAAACAGTTTGGGAAAGAGAGAGCTACAGGCAGCTGCCCTGTATGTGTTTATATTTGTGTGTTTTTGTTTAATTAAATATTACTTTGTTGCTTCGTCCAGTTCTCGCCTCCTCCCTTCCATTTTACCCTGTTACAGTCTTTAAGAACTGTTGGAAGAAGGAAGTGTTTGTCCACTTCAGTATTTAAGAAGCCATCGTGACACATAACAGCAAACTATGTTGGGGTTCAATGATTGTTGGACTAAGCTGGGACTGTTGAGTACTCTCATTTGTGGATAATACACCATGGAAGTACATTGGACTAGATTTAGTGCACTTTACAAAGAAAAAGTTGTTTTTTGTTAATGTAAATACACTGGTGAGCTCACCTTAAAGGATTAATTCACCCAAAAATGAAAATTCTCTCATCATTTACTCCCTCTCATGCCATCCCAGATGTGTATGACTTTCTTTCTTCTGCTGAACACAATCGAAGATTTTTCTCTGTAGGTCCATACAATATAAGTGAATGGATGCTCCAAAAGCTCCAAAATCTCCAGTGTCCACATAAGGGCAACATAAACGTAATCCAGACAACTCTGATGGTTAAATCCATATACTCTGAAGGGATTTGATAGGTGTGTGTGAGAAATAGATCAATATTGATGTTCTTTTTACTATAAATTCACCTCCCTTTTTAGCCAATTTCCACTTTTAATTTCACTATCTCCTTCTTCTGTTTTTGGTGATTCACATCCATCATGCATTTCACCGCCTAATGGGCAGGTAGGAGAATTTATGACAATGACTTATATACTGATTTGTTTCTCACCCACACCTATCATATCATTTCTGAACACATGGATACCACTATTAAATACCATTGGAGTAATGAATTACTTTTATGTTGTGGATTTTGGAAAAATATTCTTCTACATATCTTAAATTGTGTTCTGCAGAATAAAGTCATACACATCTGGGAATTTTCTTTTTTGGCTGAACTATCCCTTTAAACTGCAGAAATGTAAAACTTTTTCAAAGACTATTATTTGCATAGACATCAAAGACTCTACATATTTTAACAGTCTGAGAATTATTTATTTTTATACCATGTGAAGTGTTGTGTGTATATAGTATATATTACAATTGAACTAGTGTTTGTAATTGATCTTTGTTGTCTCTCTTTTGCACACGTCTCTTATTAGTGTAACACAGTCGATTAGGCATTGGTACAGTATAACATAACAACTCCACCTCATGATGCAAGAAGTCCACAGTGTGACGCAAAAAGTCTACTGCAAGATGTAAGAAGTCTACTGTGTGAAATACAAGTCTACAGCATTATATAAGAAATCTATGTAAGAAGTCTATCATAAGTGTTTGAGCCAATCATAAAGTTCTCAAGGAACTAATGCAATTTATCCACACCATTTTTGCTAATTACACGACGTCCACCAATTTCTAACCAAATAAAGGCAATTTCCAACAAATGACATACCACATGTCATCAAATAGAAATGCAGTTGATCATGTTAATAATAGATTTAGTATCTTCACCAGAAAGGATAATTTGGCAGTTAATTCAGCCGTTTGATATGTGAAATTGGCTATATTCTTTATCAATTAATGTCAATGTTCCTGAGACTGCAGCTAGTAACCAAAAGGTGTACCTTAAACATCTGCTTGACCTTCTGTCTGGGTAGGTTGACATTGAGCTTGTGCAGGAGCTGTAGGACTTCACTGATGCTGAGACAGCCATCTCCATTCTTATCAGCCTCTGTGAAGGTCTGCTTAAGCCAAGTGATGGGTAGAGTTAAGGGTCTATGGTCACCGAGATGAACCTCCACTAATAACGAGAATACAACAAGCCTGATATACTGTTTCATGATGTAAAGTTGTGCACCATTAAATATGTTGTTTGTTGTTACTGTAATAGGCCCAGGTATACTACATTTTTGCGTGTTCCGGATCACCTCACGTCTGGTTGACCGCCTTTGTGAGTAGCCTATACTCTTCAGACCACAAACGAATACGAATATGTTTGACGCATGCCCACTACAACTTCTTTGTGATACTTTTTTAGTAGAGTCAAAGGCCGGCACATGTACCGACGATGCACAGAGATGATTACTGCGTCCATGAAAATCTGGCTGGCGAGCAGTCAGGCTGCGCTAACTGAATTATGATGAAATGTATGTCATGCAAACTGCGAATGTTTGCCTTGAGAGTGAAGTTAAAACAAATTAATGAAATTATTTGATGGTAACTGGCTACTTTCACATAAGGGTAGCTTAACAGAAACTAACTACTTAAAAAAAAAAGTTTAGCTTAACGATTGCTAGCTACTTTTCAGTAGGGCAGCTAAACAGTAGTAAACTACCTTTTCAAAAGGTAGCTTGACTGTAACTAACTAGTTTTTCAAAACGGTAGCTTGACTAACTAGCTATATTTTCAAATGTATAGCTTGACTGTAGTAAACTACTATTTAAAAGAATAGCTTGACTGCAGCTAAATACATTTTAAAAAAGGTAGCTTGATTGTAGCTAACTACTTTAAAAAATTGGTAGTTTGACTGTAGCTTAACTTGTTTAATTTACAAGCAGCTTTATTTTGGCAAGATACGAGTAGCTTCCCCAAAACTGAAGGTAACTCAATCTGTTACTTCCAACATATTTCTGTTTCCTAATCCACTTTATTCTTCTTTAGCATCATCTTTATTGTAAACTTATACAACTTCTGTGATGGGAGTTCCAGTAAGAAGGATATTGGTCACGGGTGCGCTGTCGTTTGGCCAGACTGTCTTCATCGCTGATTCCCGCCATAAGGTACTTAAGACCCGTAATCCAGGTGCGAGATTCTTCTCCTGTACCTGACACCAGGTCAAGAGATTCCATGTGCTCGCCATAGTAGATGCTGAAGCAGCAGTTGGGGTCAAAGCTGCCATCGGCATACCGCTGGAAAATCTCTGACTGCTTCCCCTCACACACTTCCCGAATGGAGTCGATCGAGACTGAAAGGAAAAAGAAACACTGTAATGGAATTGAGAATTTAAAGATAGTGATTATACAGTATTTGGGACTTTCCAAGAACAAGTCACAAAACGAGACCTTTCTTTTTAAACAAATGGTCAGTCAATACAAATATAATTTGAGCTTTTTATTTTCTATTCAGTTTATATGAAGTCATTTTTTTGACCTAGTTACCAAAATTCGGGACATATCTAATGTAAAGCAGTTCACGCTCACGGGCAAGGAAGAGACGAGAAATCGGCTTAACATATAAATGATAGTTTTTAATGGAAAACTCAAAAGACAAACACATAAGACAACGGACATGTCCGTAATGATCTCGCTCTCACGCACGTCCTCCGCAATCAGCCTTTAACCCTCTCGGAGGCTTGATTAGCCTAATACGGGACCGGGCGTGTTGAGTCACGACCCGGCCCCCCTCTACCGTGCCACATCTAACTACTGTTAAAGACCCTTATTTATTTGATCTTGCAATTTTCTTAAAATATTTACTTAAAATAACTTTGGTATCAGGGTTGAATTGTTAACACTGATTAATGCTGTCCAAACTACAATTTGAGTAAAAATTAAGGAAACAGAATGAGTTTATTTACTTGTCTTACTGCCATGCTGTAGAAAGGGTCTACATTTTTTTAATTCTTGGGTTTTCAAAAATGTAACAAATATTTAATTAGATTTGTTTGGTTATCAAAATTAAAATACCTTTTTACTACACTGGATTGAATATCAATAAAACAGATCATGTCAGAACACACACTGAATACAGTCAAGGAGGTGAGGTGTAACAGGCCAAAATCTCAATTTAAAGGGGTGGGGGGTAGATAATAGTATCTAATAGTTCTGACAACTAAAACACATGATTTTTGCTTATAATGCTTTGCAAAAAAAAAAAAAAAGTAATTGGACACCAAAGTATACTGTATACATTTATGCTGTTGTGGTGATCATTAGCATCCTCAAGGAGCAATTTTCTGAAAGAGACATTATGTTGCACAACATTTCCAATTCTACAAATGTAAGTAATGAAATCTCTCAAGAACAGACAATATAAATAAGAAGAACAGATGGCTCTCAAATTAAACACTCTACAATGCCATTCTGGATCACTTAGAAGCATTTCAATAATTAATTAGTGCTCCTCAAATCCGGCTCCTGATAGAAGCCATAAACAAAAAGGGTGGTAATAGATTTCCACACTAAAATACAAAACATTCAAACAACTGCAGAGTGACATCATATTCAACACATGCCAACACATGGTGGGATTCAGTTACAAAAGATGTATTTGTTATTTATGAACTGTGTGATCCTCATAATATATGGTATATTATGGACATAAGTTGTAATTAAAAATATTGTCCTGGCTACTTTCGTAACCTCCATTCCCTGATGGAGGGAACGACACGTTGTGTCGATGTAGTGACGCCGTTGGGAGCCTCAAACACCTCTGATCTTTGAGAAAATTCCATTGTAAATTGGCGAGTGGAATTTGCATGCCACTTCCTAGGTCATACGGGTATAAAAGGAGCTGGCTCGCAACCATTTATTCAGGTTTAGGCTGAGGAGCCGAGACAAGGTCCCGGCCATTTCAGCAAGTAGTTCAGTGTTGTGGCAGGAGGGACACAATGTCTTGTTCCCTCCATTAGGGTACGAAGGTTACAAAAGTAACCAGGATGTTCCCTATCTGTCACTCATTTGATGTTGTGTCAAAGTAGTGACACTAGGGGTCCCTATACGAAACGCCTCATGGCCAGCACACCCGGCTGTCACATAACTTTCCCCAATGCTCCTACTGTTCATGGAAACCTTGGGCATATAGCTCGGTCGGAGCCTCAGGACTAAGTGAGAGTATTCCGGACTGAACTCCAGGCATGTGTCGCTGACAGAGAATGTCTGCAGGTCCCCTACCCTCTTGATGGATGTGAGTGCAGTCAGGAGGGCAGTATTTAAAGAGACCACCTTCAGCTCAACTGACTCCAGGGGCTCAAACGGGGCTCCCCACAGGCCCCGCAGAACCAAGGAGAGATCCCATGAGGGAATGAGGCATGGTCTGGAAGGATTCAACCTCCCCGCGGCTTTAAGGAACCTGATGATCAGGTCATGCTTCCCAAGATACTTACCGTCAACTGCATCGTAGTGCACAGCTACAATGGCCACGTCCACCTGCTAGGTGGTGGGGGACAGCTGCCCCTCCAGCCTCTCCTGCAGGAAGGGAAGCACTGACCCCACTGCACATCTCCGGTGGTCTTCACGTCAGGAAGAACACCACTTGAGGGTGCCCAAGCCTGAGTGATCATGTCTACCATCATGGGTGGAAAGCCACTTTGGTCTTCTGTGTCCCGTCCTAGGGCCAGACATGGAGATTCCAGAGGCAAGCAGTTTGAGGATGACAGTAACCAGGAAAAACACACAGACGGAAAGGACACTTTAAAAAGATGCTCTACATCAGTGCCACTCTTTTTTATTTGTAAGAATATATACTCTTTTAGGATGTCAAAGCGCCCAAGGGCATTTTCTGCACTCAACCGGTGAACAAGGGGAAGTAGCCGCAATAATGCGCTGTAAATCCAACAGCATGCAGAGGTGAATGGATCGGCAGAGGAATTCAGCTCGCTGGAACACAAACGCTCGGCTCCTAAGAAAAAATCTGAATGAGTGGTTACGAGCTAACTCCTTTTATACCCATATGTCCGATTGAATGGCATGCAAATTCCACTCGCCAATTCCCATTTGCCTTTTCTCAAAGATCAGAGGTGTTTGGGGATCCCAAGTGTGACCCCTAATGTTAGTACATCGACACAACGTCAAATGAGTGACAGATAGGGAACATTGTCATTGCATTAGATAAAAAAAACTTCAAACAAATTTTGTAATATTTAGCAACTGGTGACAAGGTGATTATTTTTTTTGGACATATCAAGTCAGTTCCCCTTAAGTTCACACAGGTGTCGTAGCAGAGTAACCACAAGTGTTAGTACACCACATTATCTATGGACATGTTCCACTAAAATTTGACAACCAGAAAGTGTCACATTTTCATTTTGAACAGTCTAATGATTGTTTTAGATGATCAAACCTAACAAAATTTAAATGTTTGTTTTTACAATATTTCTTTTAAATAAATGCTGCAAGTTTTTAAAATGTTGTTAGGTTTGCTTTGTTGTAGTGGCATTCATACTTTAAGTATGGTTTATGTGTCAAAATACTTTTGGGGGAACTGTACCTGTATATGGAATAAATACTTGTGGAAGAACACTTTTTTAAAGTTAACAGTAGCACTAGTGTGACGACAGGCAAAAACTGAGGCTCTAAGTGCAGCTGTTTATTGAACAAAAAATAACACAGGGAAGCCTGCACAGAGCATACCAAAACATGCAATAACTAACACTGGAAACAGGGAAACCAGGACTTAAATACATAAAGGAACTAACAAGGGAATGAGGAACACCTGGGTAAACAATCAGGGAAAGAGAACTAATCAGGGAAAAACCAATCATAGAATAAAACTACAAAGGACTACAAGAACCAACCAGGAACTAAACTAAACTTCAACATAAAAGCACAAAAACAAAAGACAACAGAGAACATGACAACTAGATTAAATTATAGCTTTATATTTATTCAATGTAAAATGAGCAAGAGTTATGTATTGCTTAATATCAGGATACACTGTAAAAAAACCTTGAGTCAATTGAAAAAAAAAATTGTTGCCCGGCTGCCGGATTTTGAGTAAACTTAACAAAATAAATCATGATGAACTAACATATCATTAGAGTGGACTTAACAAACAATGTCAAGACATTGAGACAACTAAATAATCAATTGACAAAACTGTTTATTTTAAGTTGTTTGGACAAATAACCTTAATATTCTTTCAGCCGGGGTTACCCAGGATGCATTGCAGCACACACAGTTTTGATGTTTTATGTTCTGACTATTTAACTCTAAATGCTACATTTAAATCAGTTCACTTTGCCAATGGTTTCTATGAATAGTTAGGTATCCATTATGGCATTTCTTTGTTTTGCTCACCATTTAGAAGTAAAGTAGCACAAGAAGTTAGGTAGCTGCATTCTGTTTTTTTACATAAAGTGAAATAAGCATAAGAAATATAAAGAATTCAATTCTATTTGATTGCTTCAGGCAATATATGCTTTGATCTGTTTATACTATCACTATTAATGTTAAATGAGCTTGAGTTATATGTCAACAAATCCCAGCAATTTTAATGAAAGTAGAGGAGAATGACTTCATTTGCAAAACCAGAATGTGCAATAGTCTTGTTTTGGAGGCACATAGACCACAACACTTGACAGACAAACCTCAATAATGGTGACCATTCACAAGCATTAAGTAAAAAGAAAAGCTCTTAACATCACCACAAAACCATAACAATGATGACAAAAACAACAGCATACTGTAAATAAGGTCAGCCAACTGCTTGTTTAGACATCTTTTTGGGGGACCATTTGTGATATTGTCTAATATGTGTTTTCATGTACAGTAGATTCAAAGAAATTCACATTTCTTAGTATCAAAGATCCCACTAAAAATGAGGCGTAGTTACTTGGCACAGAATGTAGTTTATTCAACAAATGTTTTTAAGTTAACTGAAAAACAAGTTGAAACAATGACAACTTAACATTTCAAATGTTTTGAAGGCGGTTAGTTGTGTCAACTCAAAAAAGCATGTTGATACAACTAAACACCAAAATACTTTTTTACAAAGGTGGTTTGGCCGTATTCACAGAAATATTGACACAATGCAAAATCTAAGTATAATTTGACTGACATGTTCTTCAGTTTTCATGAGATTCACCCATGGAGATTTGAGTTTGTGAGTGACAGGCGTTCTGCAGAATTCAGCTGCCACTGATTCCATGCAGGTCGAAGTATACATGAGTATAAATGGAATAAAATATGCCATCTGCCTGCGATTTCCAGTGAGAGACCACTAGGCTGCTAAATAATGCAGGATACAGTGGCAGCAAACACTGAGATGGTCTTATTGTTGTACGCTGTCTACACAGGGGAGACTGGGGCTAGTTGTCACATGGGGAAGCTGTCACAAGGCCTATATCTATAACTATAAAAACACAAGTCAAAAGTCCATTGGCACAAATGTGTGTTTTTTTCTGGCAGATGTTTGCATGTTGGTTTCAAACACAGTTCAATTAGAAACTTTTTTGGAATTATATTCTCCAAACTAAAATTCCAAGATCATTATATTTTGGGAATAACATTTTGATAAACAAGTGAACATAATAAAACCTCACTGACTCACATTACAATTATATAATGAGGGTAGATTTTAACCGAAAGTCTGTTAATCATGTTCTCAGCACATATATACATTAATAAATATCATGTCTTGGCAAACCGTCACATTTTTATTTGGGCTCAGTTATCACATGTGTGCTAAATACTATAGATGTATACTTATACTTATGATATTATTTACAATATTTGTTGGCCATAACAATGGTTTGATATTATTGAACGTGTGTTCAATAAAATGTTTTTTTTTTTTTCTAGCCAATTACAGTAATTTGGTGTCTTCAGTGTCATTAAATCAAATAGATGCTAACTTCCCTAATGAATCTCACACACAACTTTTTGAGAAAGGATCACCTCATATGCGTGTGTGTGTGTGTATGTGTGTGCTCAATGAACAACTGAAATCTTCCTAGGTAAGAGCGTTGAATAATTGAGTGAACTTAAGAAGCTGATTAATACCCTGGGCTGCGGTGGGATGTCGGGGCTCAAACTTTATCCCCCCATGAGACACAATGAGCTCTGTCATTTAGACATGAATCAGCAGCAGTGCTACTGAAGTGTACATTCCCCTGCAAGGTGTAAAGTCAATAGCTTACGAGAGCTGAACACATTCTAAGGCAATCGAGACTGCAAGAGGTACTTGCATTGCATATATTGCTGTCAAATGATATTTCTAACATGAAACTAACAGTAACAGACCTAAAAATCATTGATGGAGTTTTCAAGAGATTTAAAAAATCTCAATATGTGTTGAAACATTTCTCATCAAATTCTTCCAAGACCAAATCATATGGCCAATGCTATCCACATCTAATTTGTCTAACATAATTTAAAATTATAAATTTAAATCATCCTGTAGTATGTAGTATGTAGTATAGATCTGTAGTATTTGCTCAATTCCAAGTCAACTCAAAAGAACATAGAGTTGCTGTTTATAACATCAGTCATAAGAATGAGCATGCTGCCTGTGACACTTACTTTTGGCTTTCTCATTTTTTCTGGAGGGCCTCCAGCGGATGCAGGACTTATGTTCGTCCAAGTAGAAGAAGCGCACCAGCCCTTTAGATCCTCCACGCAGTTTCACCATTTGAGTGCCAGTCTGCATGGAACTCATGCATTTCTCCACTAACACAAGACAAGAAGAGAAAGAGAGATGTCATTTCAGGCATATCTAAATAAAAAAACAAACTGCATTCATATCAAAATGCATGGCCGTATCCAGCTATAAGCAGTATTAGTGGCTGCTTAGGGCCCCGTGCCACCAGGGGCCCTGCAAAGCAAGTTATTCTTTTGTTTTATTTTTTAAATATACTAAAAGCGAGTTAGACTCAGGTGGCTGTTATGGCTCAACAAGCCCCCTTGCGACCCGAATGGGAAGGGAGAAATTCGGTTGAGCAATAATGCACACAAGCTATTCTTTCCCCTTTTGTCACTCACTCGAAGTTGTGTTGATGAAGTGACACTAGGGGTCGATCTTGAGAGCCCGAAACACCTTCAGATCTTTGAGAAAAGGCCAATGAGAATTGGCGAGTTGAATTTGCATGCCACTCCCCCTGAAATACGGTAAAAAGGGAGGCCAGCTGGCAAGTTCATTCAGATTTTTTCTTCGGAGCCGAGTCGTCACACGACAGCAAGCTGAAGTCGTCCCCTCATTCATTCACCTTCTCTCTCAAAGCGTTGCTGTTGGATCTACGGTCCTTTCCAGCTGTCTCTTTCCACTCTGCACTCCGCTGCAGACTACACCCCTGGGCGCTTCTACAGCGCTTTGGAAGAGTTTATTTTCTCTAAAAGAGTTGTGCACAGTGACGTTGAACGTCTTTTTAAAAACGCGTCTTTTTAAAGATGCCGTTCCGTCTCTGCAGTTCCTGAATGCGGTTGTTACCTCTCCGCCTCTGAAGGTCACGAACACTGCTTCACGTGTCTGGGCTAATGTCACGTTGAGGAAACGTTCATGGATGGATCATGTTCTCACTGTGAGAACATGACCATGGCCACATTACGAGCGCGGCTCTCCTTCTTCCGAGGGAGCGCCTCTTTAGCCGTCCCCCTTATCGGCCCTCATACCTACGGATACGACGCCGACATGGTTGACGCTGGAGACATTCCGCAGGCTTCACTGGATACAGGCAGCCCGCCCCACAATGCTCTCGCTGGCCTCCGTCCACCTCTGGAATGATACAGGCAGCTCGCCTCAGTGCCAGCCTAATGTCTCTCCCGGAGCCAGAGATCTGGATGAGATGTCGGTCACTGCATCAGAGGGCGTTCTAGCAGTGTCAGATGCTGAAGACTCAGCCGCCTTCGGGTGTGGAAGCCTGGTCTGAGGTGGACACTGAACTCACTGCCTTGCTTTCCTGGGCTGCCACGAGTGTTGGGCTTGAGTGGTACCCTTCACCCACCCCTGACAACTCGCGGCGTGATGACTGGTTTCTCAAGTTGGCACACCGCTCGCGGCCTCACCCCCCTCCAGTTCCATTCTCTCCGGAGGTGTATGACGAGCTGACATGGTCTTGGAGGTCACCTTTTGCTGCCCAGACGCGATCCTTCAGCTCGTCTGCCCTCACTACCCTCGGCAATGGGGCGGCCGAGAGTTATGCCAAGATTCTCCAGGTTTATAAGGTGATCGTGGCACACCTGTACCCACTGAGCGTCGCCACCTGAAGGAATCGGCTGACACTCCCTTCCCGAGCCTGTAGGACGATGTCTTCTCTGGCAACAAAAGCCTACAGCACTGCCAGTCAGGCTGCCTCTGCCTTGCACGGGACCTGGTGCTCACACACCTCAGCCATTTAGGGGTTCGGGTCAACTGGGAAAGTGCATACTCTCCCCGGTTCAGAGCATCTCTTTTCTCGGCATGGAGTTAGACTTGTTGTCAATGATAGCGTGCCTCACAAACAAGTGTGCACAGTCAGTGCTGAACTGCCTGAACTTATCAAGGCAGCAAATGTCGGTCCCACTGAAGTACTTTCAGAGGCTTCTGGGGCATATGGCATCCTCAACGGCGGCTCGGGTTGATGCACATGAGACCTCTAAAGCACTGGCTCCAGACCCGAGTCCCGAGGTACACATCGCATGGCTCTAACACCCACTGCTCTGTCATGGCAGGTATCTCCACCCTCAGGTGGTCCAGCTGATTTGGAGTCGATTCGGCAAGGCACAGGTAAACCTGTTCGCCTCTCAGGAATCCTCCCACTGCCCACTCTGGTATGCCTTGATGGGAGCTCCCCTCGGCACAGACGTGCTGGCACACGGCTGGCCCGAGAGCTGCTCAAATATGCATTCCCCTCAGTGAGCCTACTTGCACATGTTCTGTGCAAGGTCAGGGAGGACGAGGAACAGGTCACTCTCGTGGCTTCATACTGGCCCACACAGACCTGGTTCCTCATCCTCACACTCCTCGCAACAGCTCCCTGGTGAATGCACCTGAGAAAGGACCTTCTTTCTCAGGGACAGGGCACCCTCTGGCACCCACGCCTCTGGAATCTCCATTTCTGGTCCCTGGAAGGGACGCGGTGGACCTAACTGGTCTACTGCCCGCTGTAGTTAACACAATCACTCAGGCCAGAGCACATTCTACAAAGCACTGCACCCTGAACTGGCGTATTTTTGCTAAGTGGTGTTCTTCTCGGAGTGAAGACCCCCAGAGCTGCACAGTTGGGTCAGTGCTTTCCTTCCTGCAAGAGAAGTTGGATGGGCAGCTGTCCCCCTCCACTCTCAAGGTTTATGTAGCTGCTATAGCAGCACAACACGACGTGGTTCAAGGTAAGTCCCTCAGTAAGCACAAACTGATCATCAGGTTCCTGAGAGGCGCCAGGAGGCTGAACCCTTCTAGACCATAACTCTTTCCCTCATGGGACCTTTCCGTGGTCCTCTCAGGCCTATGGAGAGCCCCCTTTGAGCCCCTCAAGTCAGTTGAGTTAAAGCCAGTCTCTCTGAAGACTGCCCTCCTGACCGCGCTCACTTCCATCAAGATGGTCGGGGACCTGCAAGCTTTCTCTGTCAGTGAAGAGTGCCTAGAGTTCGGTCCGGAAGACTCTCAAGTGATCCTGAGACCCTGATCGGGCTATGTTCCCAAGGTTCAGGCTCTCAAGATTGACCCCTAGTGTTACTTCATCAACACAATATCTCGTTCCCTCAGTCAGGGAATGGAGGTTATGACAGTAACTCATTCAGAGACAATTGGTTGAACGTTGAAGGTGCGATTTCCATTGAAAATAGATTTTTTTTCCTTCTCCCTCCTTTCTCCCCATTTTGGAATGCCCAATTCCCAATGCGTTCTAAGTCCTCATGGTGGCGTAGTGACTCGCCTCAATCCGGGTGATGGAGGACGAATCACAGTTGCCTCTGCGTCTGAGACTGTCAATCCACACATCTTATTACGTGGCTTGTTGTGCACATTACCACAGAGACATAGCGTGTGTGGAGGCTTCACGCTATTCTCCTCGGCATCCATGCACAACTCACCATGCTCAACACCTAGAGTGAGAACCACATTATAGCGACAACAAGGAGGGTAACCCCATGTGACTCTACCCTCCTTAGCAACCGGTCCAATTTGGTTAATTAGGAAATCTGGCTGTCACTCAACAGAACTTGCGACTCCAGCGGTGGTAGCCAGCGTCTTTACTTGCTGAGTTACCCAGGCCCCCGCAAATATTTATTTTATTTTATTCATAATCATTTACTGTTAATTTGTACAGTTATTTATTGTAATTTTTAGCTTTTTGTGTAGTTAATTCATTAACCAAATAAGTTAAAGACTGTATTATGGTATTGATTGTGGTTTGGGGCCTCAAAGTAGGATTTCTCGTAGGACCCCCATATGCTCAGAAAAAGCCCTACAAAAGGGCAAATAAAAAGTTTTGTCATATTATGCAAAACTATCATGAGAAATACAACTGTTTGATAACAATGTCTTAGATCTTAGACCCCAAACCAAATACATTTTATGACACTCCACTGCAGGGTCAGTTCATGATGTGGCTTTCCTGAGCCACTTGATTTTAATTGTGTTAAAAGATCTAAATAATGCATGACTAATTTACTCATTAACACATTCAGTTAATGAAACAAAACGAAATAATATGTAAGTGTTGGATTCTGCAATTTGTGTGGATAACGCACATAGCTGAATATATAGCTTACAGTATGTAAACTGTATAAAGACTTCTGTAGTAGTGTTGTTTACTTGTCTCACTCACACCTCTCTCTCTTCTCAAAGAGAGAAACCACTTGTCTCACAATACCTCAAACTGCATAAAAAACCTGACTATCATATACAGTATGGGAAGCAGCATAATAGTTAAAGCAGGTCATTCAAGTTAATCTCCATAAGCTGAAAGCCAAAAGTAAAAGTTTAAGGTTAAATGTTTAGGTTTTCTCAAGTTTAAAGTCTTAACATTGACAGCATTATTAATGAATAAGGAATTGAATAAATAAAGCTAAATAATATGCAAATTGAACAGAAATGTTGTTTTCCAAAATTCCTGTCTGACAGCCATTTGTTTTTCACAAATTATCAGTTAATTTATTTATACAGTAGTAAAAATGCATGTTATTTATAGTAAAAATGCACAATGTTCAGGTCTAGCACCAAAGTACACTTACTTTTGATATTATTACTACTATATAGAATGTAACAAATGTGAATGTAAATGCATGTGTTTGATACACTTTTTTCAGGGATTTGTAGGAGATGGCATTGCCTAATGTATTTCACATATAAAATGGGGGTCCCTTGCGAAAAAGGATGGAAAACACTGCTGGAAAAGTATTATAAAGAATAAGAAAAAAAAAAAAAGATCCAACTCTAACCAAGCACGAATTTGCGGCAAACATATTTTTAGCATTTCACACGTCTGAGGTTAAGTTGCCTACTTCAAAGAATATTAGTGGTAAACCCCACCTGAGAATTTTTCACCATTTATCTATGTACATGTGTAATTCCCAGAGGACTGAAGCATCCATCACAATATCTGACAGGCCTCTGAATCAGACCTCTGCTCAATGTGCCCGGCAATCATTACTGTGACCTTTAAGAACCTCAATCCGTTTACATTTAATCCAATACATTTAATTTTCAAGCATCCCCCTTATTCCCTCACAACACAAGCACTGTAGTTTGGCAAGTTTGAGTGATTCTCTCTTCATATGGTGCATTTATAAAAACAAATGATTGCTGGGAACAGTCTTGACACAAGGCTGTAAAATGATCAACCTGTCTGGAAGTGAATTTTCTAAACTACTATGAGATGCTGAATGAAATGATCACGCAGAGCTACAACAAACAACACTCCACACCACAATAACCCAGTTCACTCTTCTGATTACATAAAAAGTGTGGTACCATGGTACAGTGATGTGCAGTGGTTTACATGCACCATGCATTACTTAAAAAAAATACCATAGTACTACCATGACACATGTCCAAAAAAACATGGTAATACATTGGTATGTGCCAAAACAAAACAAAACAGAAAAATACAAAGAAATAATTACACAAACTAAATTATCATGATAAATGTCCAAAATATGGTATTGACATTGCACCATGTCAAAAAAATCATGGAATTACTATAGTACATTTCCAAAATTTATGACACTGCCATGTTAAAATATCAATGGTAGTACCATGGTAGTGTACAAAAACATGGTATTATTTTGCTCCATGTCCAATAAACATGGAATTACAATTGTACTATGACCCAAAACACTATTGTACCATGGAACCATGTCTAACAAAAAAACTACAATGCTATTGTAGGTGTTACATGATCATTGTGCATGTCCAAAAAATATGGTAATACCATGATTCATGTCCAAAAAACATGGCATTACCATGGCATGTGTCCAAAGTGGTATTGTCATGATACATACATCAAAACATGATATTACTACAGTACCATGTCCCCACCAAAAACATGGACTAACCATGGTACATGTCCAACGAATACGGAATTACTATAGTAACATGTCTAAGAAAACATGGTGATAATAATGTAGGTGTCCAAAACATGAAATTATCATGGTACATATCCAAAAACATGATACTGCATTGGTAACTTTAAGTAATTTTTTGTAAGTATCATAATAGTGCAATGAAAATAACTAAAAAGACAATATAGTAGACCTTACTCCAATCCACCAAATTGAGTTCTGGAAAAGAGACGAGTCTGCAGGCTCTTGTTCTCCATTATTTATGCACTTATGAACAGCAAATGTGTGAAGTAACACTTAAGACAACAGCATATCAGGCTGTCTAAAAGCAGTTTCTTCAGAGAACAGATCGCTGTTACATAAACAGCAGATGAGCAGAGAGACTATTATATAATAATCACTGATGAGTTCACAATAGTGTCTCCATCTCTTAGTAATAATGCTGAATTAATATAGCAGAGCTTATCTGGGGCTGCTTTTTATTGGCCATACCATCAGACAGGATGTAATATAAGAAGATTTTAGCTGATCACTAAATCCAGGTTTGAGTGATTGGTATGTACGCTTATGTGAACACTTTAGCCAAAATGACAGTACACTAATTGCATGGCAAACTAGGGTAAAGTCTCTTGTCTGAGGGCAAAATGTGATAGAAATGATTGTGAGTTATATTAGTGTGGATTATCGGCATTCTTAAAAATGGTTTCAGATAGGATTGGAATGGGTTAATCAGGTTGATATATAGGAGAACCTTTTTTAAGTAAAAGCATTTACAGTCAGTACTGATTTAATGTCAATATGAAAAAAACATTCACAACCAATCTTAATTCCGCAATGTGACTTACTACCAAGTGAAGCAGTCATTCAACAGGAAAAAGAATGGTGGGCGGGACTTAATTTAATCAATTGAAAATCAACAGAATCTTTCTTACAGAATTGAAACTTCCTTTCTGAAACACAGGCAGCACACACTTTTGAGAACGCTTTTGACAAGGACTCATATTTGATATTAACATTATTGTAATAAATGATACAACAATAAGCACATTAAAATACTGTGTGGCAAGGTTTTCAAAAGGCTGCATTAGCCACAACAATAGCCTAAAATAATGCCTAATTCGTAAGGGTGGGACGAAATGTTATCTCACGAATTGGTACGATATGTATGTATGATATGAGGTTGACGATTCAATATATTATTCGATTTGATATAATAACACTCAAAACAAAGAAAATAGTTTATTTTTAAGATTTTTTAAAAAAAAAATTTTTTTTGCAAAATGCAAAGGAGAATTTCTCATCTGAATAAAGTTCTCTAATGCACAATATAAAAGTTAAAATAATAAGATTTTCTCATATATTTAAGCTCCTCTATAGCATGCAAGGGATAGCTGTACTTGTTTCTATCCCTAACGTAGCTCAAGGACATATTAATGATAATTATTAAAAATATATATAATTATTTATTTATATATATTCATGTATTTTTTTTAAAATAATTTGTCATCATTATTTTAATAAATATTATATAAAATTTTATAATTTTTTTTTAAATATTATAAATTTTAAATAAAATTTTTTAAATATTATAATCAAATTTTAGCTTTTTAAAAATGTAAAAATACTACATTCTATCAATTAATATTATGTCATGAAATTGCATATATAAAATATAATATGAGCTGTCAGTTTTTGAAACAATGGTCACAAAATACAAGTTTTAACAATGATTTTCAACTCATTTGAATAACAAGTTCTAAAATGCTACTGTCTCTTTAAAAATGGTGGCAGTTCAGCCAGCATCACACAGAAGGGTTGTGGTCCAGCGCACATTAACGAGGGAGGAGTCACACAGATTTGACTGCATCTGTGTCTGATTCAAATTCATGTTTCTTTTTTCTTTTTGATCAACAATTGACTGAAAAGAACAAAAAGGATTTTTAGAGATCCAATATTCAATGAAAGTGGAGTGAGTGGAATTTATCTTTGGATGGACACACATTAAATGGAAGAAATGTTCCGTTTTCATTTTAAGCACTTTTAAGCACTTTCAACAAAACACGGCAATTTTCCAGGTGTTCCAGATCTTACATTTCTAAAAGCAAAATTCAAGCACTTGAAGTATGTAGTGTGAATGAAAGGGTTTTTTTTTTTATTTATGACCATATGGACTGAAAACAATGTGTAACGAATGGAGCAGACGCGGAGTGGGGATCTAGGCGCAGCTTTTATTGAAAGTTAAACAAACACAAACGGTTGGTAAACACAGGAACAAAGAAACATCCACAATGGGAAAACCGAGGTAAACACTAAATAAACATCCACGAAGGGGAAAGGCAGGAACACGGTCAAAGGCTGAGACAACATTCAGGTGACACACAAACGACAGACAACAACATTCAACGATCGACACTGAGTGGGAAAACAACAGGGTTTAAATACACAGGGTTAACAATAAACAGGTGCAAACAATGAGGGAAGGTTGGATGTGATGAGGGCCGGGAATTGTGGGAAACGTAGTTTAGAGTGAAGGTGAGGGAAAAACACAAGGCAAAAAACACAATGGGAATCGTGACACAATGTTGCAAATTTGGAAATATCAAATTGTGCCTCAATAAGTTGTCATTTATTTTGGTACTTTGAAATTCGATGTATATTTTCTATTCCCTACCTAGGGTCTATTCGGATTTCATGTTGATTTTAAGAACCCAGAATCTACTATGCTGATTTGTAGAAATTTCTTAGAACATTTAAAAAATGTTTTTTGATAAGAAGAGGATTTTTTGCTGAACCTAAGATACTGCAAAGAACCACTGAAAAACCTTTATCTTTAAAGAATGTTGAATGGAACCTGAAGCTCAAGTTAAACCTTTAGATAAAGTGTAGCTGTATTCTACAAACGCTCAATAAAGTTCTACTAAAGAGTGCCGGCTCAATGCACCATGAATTCAGCCTGTGTTTCTTTCCTTGATACAGAGGTCTTTTCAAATTGATCTGATCCTTATTGCTGAGTACACGGCAGGATACTCAGAATCAATAGGGGTTAAGCCCAACTGCTTTTGATCGCATGAACAGCAGATGCCACAAAAAAATGTAATGCTTTTGTAAATGTATCCCATGTTGTTAAAAAGCAGCCTAATGGCATTTCCCATGTGGTACCTCATCAAAACCCCTCCTTTAGTGGGTCTGAAAGGGTTGCTATGGAAACCAGGTTTATGGTTAAAGTGTTGAGAAACCTGAATGGAAATTTGAAAGCAAAAAACACATTCAGGTGATGTTACTAGTCACGTAGACTTCTGTAGCCAGGTCTTTCACTTAATATCATAAAGTGTGGTCTACATTGCAGCATATTCTGCCCAAGAACTGCCCACTTAGACAGGAGGACATATGAGTGCCATATAAAGTGACCAACTACAGTTTGTTTTGTTTTTATATGTCATATAGGGACAGGTTTATGTGAGATGATACCACGATTGCAAAGAAAACATCTAAATAGCGAAAAATGTGTGTCGTCTTTGGAATCACATATTATATCCATCCAAAAGCAATAACAACTGGTTATTACACAGACATAACTCAATAACTAATTGGAATATACAGTCCAGCTTGTGGAAAACTACCTGCTTCCTGGCAGACTTTGGCAAATCCAGCGATTACTTCATTCTCAAAAGTATTTGTTGTATCAACCCAGTTTCTTGTAAAATCAGTTTCCGATTTTTCTTTTGTAAAGTCAGCCAATCAGATTAAACCTTGCCAGATCGAGAAAGTGCTTTCCAGTTCTGAATGCATTGTGCATCAGATAGGTTAGAGAGTGGTCCGTGGGCAGGACCAGTCATTTTACTTGTTGACCATCTTGAATTCTGACATATTCTAGATTGTATGAGAATGCTTTTGGCGACAATCTGAGTTAACATCACTGAACAGGTCAAAAGAAGGTGCAACGATTGGTTCCATTTAAGCCGTTCAAAGAGTTGAGCCTCTAATTCTCTCACATTGCAGGTCAGAGGGGCTTGTCTAGAGGATGTGTGTCAGAGAGGTAAACCTCTCGTGCTCCATCCATCAGGGAATTACAGCTTAGAGGGATTACCCATATGTCACTCCTAGAACAAACAGGTGCCACTCCAACATGTCACACAAAGAAATCAGGTTTCTTGATGTCTGCGTCTACGAAGCCAAATGTCACAGTGGTGTGTTGTAAACAACCTAGAAAGACAAAGTTCTGGAGAGCAAGTACACACCTAATATCGTATGACTGCAGTGGAATTTAGTTGCTTATTTACACTATTTCTGCTCTAGAAACATGCGATTTAAAGTTTTGCAGTCTATACTGATATTCTGCAAATGCTTCCAAACAACTGTTCTGTTTGGGTCAAAAAAGACCCAGTACAGTAGATTTACAGCACATCTCCCTTTCGATTATAAACACGGGCATAGGCTTGCTTTTTAAACTGAACAGAAGCTTTCGTGGTATCATGTCATCTGGAAAGAAAACTCCCTATATAGTATTGATTTTTTTTTATTGATTTTTTTATTATTTACAGTAAATCTTTCATTTTGAGTGAACAAATCTTATAATCCAAATACTTATACACTGTATCTGTTAGAAACTAATACAGAATCATGGTTTATATTCTAAAATTATTTTTGTTTTCATAGGTATATCGATCATACATATCTAAGCATCAGGTTATCATTGAGAGTTGGGGATGGTCTCTTTTGACTTGGGCCAGTAAGCAACCATCTGGCAACCATTTAGTAATGTCCTAGCATGACTATGCCCTAGCAAACACCCAAAACTGAAAACCCTGACATTGCATATGCTCCAAAAAATATTTGATCTATTTTTAAGATTTACACATTTCAATTTCATAAAAATTTACATAAAATTATATTTATATAAGTTATAAAGTATTTTACTCATAAAATAATGTGCTGATGTCACTCCATGAGCTAGTTTGTGATTATTGAATATGTATTTTTAGGAATCATTTGATATAGATTGCATTCAATTAAAAAAATTGCTTTTTAAGTCCATGTGGTCAAGTAGTGATTTGCCTCAATCCAGGTGGCAGAGGACAAATCTCAGCAGCCTCTGCATCTGAGACCGTCAACCCACGCATCATATGACATGGCTTGTTGAGCGTGTTGCCACGGAGACATAATGCTTGTGGAGGCTTCACACCACCTACTAGCATCCACACTCAAATCACCACACCCCCCTCCGAGAACAAACCACATTATAGTGATCACAAGGAGGTTACCCTATGTGACTCTACCCTCCCTAGCAACCAGGCCAATTTGGTTGCTTAGGAGTCTGGCTGGAGTCACTCAGCACACCCTGGGATTTGAACTAGCGACTCCGGGGGTGGTAACCAGCATCTTTACCACTGAGCTACCTAGGCCTGGAATTTAAAATTCCCTGATACTTCCCATGGTTGCCCGGGTTCAGTAGTTTTTTCGCCTGTTCGCCACAAGTCTGAACACATAAAAAAGAAGAGCAATAAAAAGGATATACTAAAAAATATAAAAATAAAAGTAATACCACACCTATTTAACAAGCACAATTATTACATCATTCATGTCCACATGAATGTGGATGCATTACAAATGCGTTACTCACCGAAGTGTCATAAAACGCAATCTGCCTGTCAATAATGAATGCAAAACTTCTGCGTGACATGACACAAGCTGTCAGAACATATTTCTGTTTAATGAACAGCTATGAGGAGCTGACCATACTTATGGTTAAGCATGAGCAATAGTAATTGTGATGTGTGATTATGCAAACACTATTAACGGACACATCTTTTTTAGCAAAAAATAGATACTCATTCCTGGCTCTCAAGCAGTAACCCTGAATCATAACCCTGAGTGCTATCTAAGTGGCTTGAGTGTACAGAGAGTAACAACTGAACCAGGGTTAATAAAAACCATCCCAAAAGGACTTGAGTCATCCACTAAAGTGAAGCAGCTTCATAAATCAATGCAGTTTGTTATTTGAAACAACCTATTTTTCCAGGTCTTACCAAATACGCCTAACTTCCATTTGGATCCATTCACAGCATTATCTTTAGTCCAGACGAAATCTGCCAGGAGTCGTGACAGGGTCAGCCTGTGGAGAGCCTTAGAGTAGGCAATGCCCACCACTGGGGTTGGCACTCGAACTGGAGGGGTCACTGGCTTGGTGGCAGGAGTGAGTTTCACTTCAGGGGCCAGTGTTGGGGGCATCATAGCAGAAGTGACCGAACTGGCCCGTAAGACAGTTGCGCACATCCCTCTGAGTGGTTTCCAAATTACTTGTAATGTCCTTCCTTTCTTATTTGAGTTTTGCTTCCTATCTTTATATCTTCACATTCACACTTTCAAATAAATGTCTACACTGGCCTCCATCCAACAATGTTGCACAAGAAAATCTGAGAAAAGAAAAATTATACATCCAAAGTTGCAGATTTGATACAGGCATCAAAAGTGTTTTAGCTCATCTTCAGTCCTCTTTCTGTTGGGATGCTTTGAGAGATGCTGTACAAGTAAAGCTGCTAACTTATTGACTGTGCTACAACTGTCAAGCAGACGCCTAAATCCCCTCTGAACTGTAATCCAGGTCTAGGGGATTAAGATTAAGTTTACTGCACACAGAATCACAGTGAGAGAGAGAGGGAGAGAGAGAGTTCATTTCATTTATCCTAAATTACTATAATAATAATTAAAAAAAAAAAAGCATCAATGTGATGGTTTCCTAACAACAGAACTGTGACAGTTACCAAAGCTGTGACATACATAATAAATATTGGACTGCCTAGAACAGTTCTCATCTTTTTTGACTCCAAGTACCCCCCTTTGACCCTTTGCTCACCAGAAGCTGGACTAATAATTTGAAGCGTCATATTTACATAATTTACACGTAATTGATGTTGGCTGGTAAAAAAACACTCTGCACACCAAAACACATATGCTTACACAAACAGATGAAAACATCAGTCATAGAGGCAGTAGAAGCATTTTAAATGAGCCAAATCAGAATATTTAGACTTTTACTAAGTACCTTATGGAGCCAGTTTAAATATTCTGTCCCATCATAACATTACTCTTCTAACAAACTCCAGACCGCTCTCAAACGCAACTCCTCACATGCCCACAAAATTACATTTAATTTCACTCGTAGTAAAAACTTTCAGTCAGTGAAACGGATAATAAATGCACAGCAAAGAGGGCTACAAATATCAGAAATATACATTGAATGACAGTCGCTAACTTTAGTGAAATAATAAAATACAACCAGCATAACAGACTAAAAGCTGTTTATTTGTGTACAGCTTATGTTTACACTTACACATTTGGCATAAATTTGGCTTTTGTCCAAAGCGACTTAAAGTGCATTCAAGGTATACATTTTATCAGTTTGTGAGTTCCCTGGGAATCGATTCTATGATCTTGCCGTTGCTATCGGCATTCTCTACCAATTTAACTACAGGAACTCCAACAGAGGTCCGACAGATGCTGTTTATGTTATAAACATATGTGGCTTATTTGTTGTGTTTATTCATGAAACATAAATAAAATATAAAACAAATGTTGAACACGATTACTTTATTAGAAAATACCCCCGATTAAAATAAGCTCTGTAGATTCTGAGGTTATAGCTATAGAAGGGTATAGCTGCATACAGAGCTCCAAATTGCAAATATATAGGGAGCCCATTCCTTAATCCTTTTCCACAAATCATGTTGTCTTCTCATGTTGCCAACCTCTGTGTGTGTAAGTGTGTACTCTGTAAGTGTGACTTAAACACGGATACTACTTATCTGAGTTCTCTCTCTCTCTCTCTCTCTCTCTCTCTCTCTCTCTCTCTCTCTCTCTCTCTCTCTCTCAACAACATGATTTTGACCAGGTGCAATTTATATTAATGTGTGACTTTATTTCCAGAAAGAATGGTAAGTGCTTTTTCTAAAATGATAATCCACTTCTGCCTTTAAATCCTTCAAATATTAGCCCCTTTCACATCCATTGTAGATGCCTCACTGTAATCTCGATTTTTGCTTTTTTTAAAGAGAAGAAGGGACGAGTCAAAACTATTGTTGTGGAATTCATTTGTGGAGATATTTTGCACCACTCTTGGAATTTTGCTGATTGAGGGCCACTGGTCTACAAAACACGTGAGGAGATCACATCAACTTTTATCATCACTATTACTGTTGCTCATATTTAGGGTTTTAGATTTAAAGAAACCTTCAAATCTTCGCCACATAACTCTGTAGCTGTATTGTTTGTGCTACGGACATGAATGATACTTCAAACAATGTGGCTCATTGATTTTTTTTTTCATAAATGATTGGACTTGGCAAAACCAACAAAACCTCACAGACTTACATTGAAGGAGGGTCTTGAACCATTACTAGACACCAGAAAATCATAGAACTGAGGGAGGGTTCTTTTGACTTGGTCCTGTAAGCATCCACAAAACAACGACCTAGCAACCACAAAGCATCATCCTGGCAACTACTCATAACACCCTAACATCATGGCAGCGAGTTTTGCACAGAAAAACACCACTCCACAAAATGTTATTTTTTCTGTGAAATTCTCATTTTGTACAATTATAAGTGGAATCCCAAAATGTGAAAAAGCCAAAACATTAAATCAAGTGTGTTTTCTGTAATTGTTGATATATGGGTGGCTATTTTACATTGAAAAATGTAACAGTATGGACTGCCTTAATTATAGATGATCAAGCAACTCTCTTAATAAAACAAGAGTCTTAAATGTACCATTATTGTCATGATGATAGACAGGGCTGTTCTTTTTTTCAGACTGATCTCACTTTGAATTCCTCTGCAGTACATGGAAGTTTTGATGCTGAAACGAAATTTAAATCAGTGCCCCCGGTGGTTGAAGTTGGAAGTGTTGTTGAATGTATGGGCACGTGTGATCTCCAGTTTCCAGGTGAAATGTCCATAGAGTGGCGCCAAATGAGAGCTGTGTTTTTAGTTGTAAATGATGTAATACAGTCAACATGAATATATATTTTTTAATCCACTGATTCAAATAGTAAAGTAAAGAGATATAGATAGTAAACCTAACTGTCAGTGGAGTAAAATAATATTAATTTAATTAATCTTAGAGGGAAAATGGCAATGCATCCTCTGAAATGCACTCACCATTGTTTAAGTGAACATGACTACTTCCAGGCTTCCATGGGAACAGAACCCATGATTGCATCTCAATCAACTCAAGTTTAACCACCTCATTTGCCATTAGGCAAGAATCCATTTACAACAACAGGTAAAAAATTACTTTTACAAATTAAGATATAAAGAAAATTATAAATGTATACATAATAATAATGATAATTATGTTCAAGGGGTTTTGTATAATTTGTGAACCCGCAGAGTTACGTTCACAATGCATGTTGAAATGAAGCAAACTTAACTCCTGAGAATATCTTATTTTGCAGCATTCTCATAGATGATAATATTCTTGCAAACTGTTTTCAGGTGACTGAACTAGAGAAGAGTGAGAATGTGCACGTTCCATGAGACATGGTTGCGCTGAACGCTTCTGAACAAACAGTTAATAAGACACATGCATCGACGACTGTCATCTCTTTTAAAAATATAATAAAGATTGTTTCTTCAAGCGTGTCTTTGTGTCTAACAGCATTTCTTGACATGTGTCACTCCGAGGCGTCTTGCAGATCTCCCACCACAGTGGCAGGAAGATGAGCAAAATTACCCACCACTTTGCAAGAAATAGGCAAACTGCATTTGGTGGGTCGCGACTCATGGGTGCTAATTTCAAACCCTGGGCTATTATTTAATAAACCTGGCATCTTTCCAGCTCCATGGTTTTGTCATTTCCTGATATTCCCAAACATTGTCTGTCGATATCGGCATTGGTATGTTTGTCAGTTATCGTTGATATCTGATTACATTGTCCTATGGTCCAGCCCTAATGTAATGTCATTTAAAAAAAATGTTGCAACAGCCTTTTTCTTGAATTTTCTTAAACCAGTGTTGTGGTCACACACACACACACACACACACACACACACACACACACACACACACACACACGCGTATATACATTTGAAATCAGAAGTTTACATACAATTTTGCAAAACACATTTTTCACAATTCCTGACATTTAATCATAGAAAACATTCACTACTTTATTTTAAGAATGTGTAATGTCAGAATAATAGGCCTCACAGCTTTTATTTCTTTCATCACATTCCCAGTGGGTCAGAAGTTTACATAAACTTTGTAAGTATTTGGTAGCATTGCCTTTAAATTGTTTAAATTGGGTCAAACTTTATGGGTAGCATTCCACAAGCTTCTCACAATAAGTTGCTGGAATTTTGGCCCATTCCTCCAGATAGAACTGGTGTAACTGAGCCAGGTTTGTAAGCCTCCTTGCTCGCACATGCTTTTTTCAGTTCTGCCCACAACATTTCTATCGGATTGAGGACAGGGCTTTATGATGGCCACTCCAATAACTTGATTTTGTTGTCCTTAAGCCATTTTGCCACAACTTTGGCAAATTTTGCCCCCATGTTTCACAGTTGAGATGGTGTTCTTTGTCTTGCTAGCCTCACCCTTTTTCCTCCAAACATAATGATGGACATTAGTGCCAAACAGTTTGACTTTTGTTTCATCAGACCAGAGGACTTTTCTCCAAAATTCTTTGTTCCCATGTACACTTGCAAACTGTTGTCTGGCTTGTTTATGGCAGTTTTAAAGCAGTTCTTCTTCCTTGTTGAGCATCCTTTCAGGTTATATAGATCTCTCTCTATATATATATAATATATATATAATTTTACTGTGGATATAGATACTTTTCTACCTGTTTCCTCCAGCATCTTCACAAGGACATTTGCGGTTGTTCTGGGATTTATTTGCACTTTTCGCACCGAACTACATTAATCTCTAGGAGACAGAATGCGTCTCCTTCCTGAGTGGTATGATGGCTGCATGGTCTCATGGTGTTTATACTTGCGTACTAATTGTTTGTACAGATGAATGTGGTTCCAAGGGTTAACCAGACTTGTGGAAGTCCAGGCTGATTCATTTAGATTTTCTTATGATGTCAAGCAAAGAGGCACAGAGTTTGAAGGTAGGCCTTACAATACATAAACAGGTACACATCCAATTGACTCCAATTAGCCAATTAGCCTATCAGAAGCTAATTGGCTAATTGCCTAAAGGTTTGTCATAATTTTCTGGAATTTCCCAGCTGCTTTAAAGGCACATTTAACTTAGTGTATGTAAACTTCTGACCCACTGGAATTGTGATATAGTCAATTAAATGTGAAACAATCTGTCTTTAAACAATTGTTGGAAAAAATTACTCATCATACACACAGTATATGTCCTAAAAGACTTGCAAAAACTATAGCAGCCATATCACCCTGCAGCCCAAGACTGGTTGCCCACTGAAGCTAAGCAGAGCTGAGCCTGGCTAGTACCTGGATAGGAGACCTCATGAGAAAATCAGGTTGCTGCTGGAAGAGGTGTTGTGAGACCAGCAGGGGGTGCTCTCTGTGTGGGTTGTAACGCCCCAGTATAGTGACAGGGACACTATACTGTCTAAAAAAGGCAATCGTCCTTTGGATGAGACGTTAAACCGAGGCCCTGACTCTTTGTGGTCATTAAAAATCCCAGGGTATCTTTTGAAAAAGAGTAGGGGTGTAACCCCGGTGTCCTGGACAAATCTGCCCCATGGCCTCCTAATCATCCCTGTATATTGATTGGCTTCATCACTCTGTCTCCTCTCCACCAGTAAGCTGGTGTGTGGTGGGCGTACTGGTGCAATATGGCTGCCGTCGCATCATCCAGGTGGATGCTGCACATTGGTGGTGATTGAGGAGATTCCCCCCTTCCTTGTAAAGTGCTTTGAGGTCTCAGATAAAGTGCTATATAAATGTAACTAATAATAAAATAATAATAATATAGTTTGGTAATATATGGTTAAAAAATTAGTTTTAATGAATTCAACCTAGATGTATGTAATCTTCTGACTTCAACTTGTGTGTATATATATATATATATGACAACCTCCTACAAATCCAAAATTTACTTTTGCTTTAACAGCATGCATTCAAATGTGGCATGGACACCACACATTTGTGTAAAACCTGATGATCATGTTATCCGGCATGATTTCGGAATGTTGCAAAGAGCATCTTGTGTGCTTCAATGGAAGCACAGAAACAGCAATGAAACACTTTCTTAAGATGTGTTACATTCATATGAGCAGACAGAGAATTACATTTGAAGTAAGTTTAGAGCAGAAGAAATAGAAATAAACCTTGTGTAAATTGTCAGTTTTACACTAAGCTAAAAATGCTATGTCTAGCCATTTTACATGCACACGTTACCAGAAACAACCATAATTTTTATCAAGAAAATTCACGTTGGATCATAATTTCTTTTTTTCTAGTAAGACCTTTGATATTAGGGCAAAAATCATGTTCTTGATATATTTTGTGTTGTTTTCCTGTAAAAATCCTTAAAACAAGATCAATTTGATTTATCTTGTTTTAAAAAACAACACTGCATAAGATTTTTATTTTTTTCAGAGAACATATTTTTAACATGTGTATTTTGTCTCACTGTACTGCAAAGATTTTATAGTCAAAAAAGTAAAAAAAATGTACCAGTGCTGAAGAAGTAATCCAACTTCTGACCTTCTAACGAGTAATCTAACGGAATATGTTACAAATTACATTTTACAGCATGTATTCTGTAATCTGTAGTGGAATACATTTCAAAAGTAACCCTCTTAATCCTGCAAGTATCAGGGCTTGTAATTTGAAGTTTGCTGGCTCCATCTCTGCAGGGAACAAGCTAATAGCCATCATCATTGTCCCCTTGAACAAGACACCTAACCCCAGGTTACTGCAGGGGGATTGTGCATAATAGGTCCATGGTGGAGTTCAATGGCGACATACTGTAGCGTGAAAGTCAAGGCAACACATTATCGACCCTGCTCATGAGGCGATAAATATAATTTATACATAGCATTTCTATTCTAAAGCTGTGAGATGTGTGGGGCTTAAGGGCTAGAAGTGTAACCCCAAAGTCATATGATGCCGAACTATGAAGGTGACAACATGACCACTCTTAAAGGGGCAACATGCTCCTCTTGAGGTAAAGCTGGCAATCTGTGTCTCAAAAAAGCCTAGACTTAGGATTCAGGGGTTCAGTAATGTAGAAAGCTCTTAATGGAACTGTTCTCTTGTTGAAGCTTACGTGCATATGGCCATCTGGTGAAACATTCAATGTTGTTTGCCCACACACACTGCAGCTAGTTCCATGCCGCTTGCACCTAATGCTTCATTCAAAGCGCAGGATCCCAGACTGTACACACTGTCCAAAATTAACATGATGAAAATGTGGAAAAGAAGCCATTTGACTTAAGCACGGAGAGCACTCTGAAATCTTCTGGATAAGCCGGTAAGAAAAAAGTGGTACAGCTGTCTCTATGGGTACACAGCAAATATCCAAGTGTACTGAGAGAAAATGCCTTAATTTCTGAAATAATTATACATATCATAAATAGATGAAAAGCAATAAAATTCATGTATTTGAAAGTATAAACTAAATTGTTGTAACATTCAAATCAAGTTCATCAAAGTGTGAAAATGTTGAGATTTAAATACATATGATTTATTATACATGATGTCTGCCAAGCAGAGTACATCAGCCATATACTGTATGTTTGCTCTAGAGTCGCTTAAATAATAATAAATACATTTATTTGCATATTTTGACAAGCCGTGCTGAAAAAAATAATCTAATTATATAATAACTCTGAAAGGCCTTAAATAGAACACATATTGATTCACTCAGATACCAAATATATAAAGTTCAAGCTCCTGAAAAAAACATGTGTGTGTGTGTGTGTGTGTGTGTGTGTATATATATATATATATATATATATATATATATATATATACACTCACCTAAAGGATTATTAGGAACACCTGTTCAATTTCTCATTAATGCAATTATCTAATCAACCAATCACATGGCAGTTGCTTCAGTGCATTTAGGGGTGTGGTCCTGGTCAAGACAATCTCCTGAACTCCAAACTGAATGTCAGAATGGGAAAGAAAGGTGATTTAAGCAATTTTGAGCGTGGCATGGTTGTTGGTGCCAGACGGGCCAGTCTGAGTATTTCACAATCTGCTCAGTTACTGGGATTTTCACGCACAACCATTTCTAGGGTTTACAAAGAATGGTGTGAAAAGGGAAAAACATCCAGTATGCGGCAGTCCTGTGGGCGAAAATGCCTTGTTGATGCTAGGGGTCAGAGGAGAATGGGCCGACTGATTCAAGCTGATAGAAGAGCAACTTTGACTGAAATAACCACTCGTTACAACCGAGGTATGCAGTAAAGCATTTGTGAAGCCACAACACGCACAACCTTGAGGCGGATGGGCTACAACAGCAGAAGACCCCACCGGGTACCACTCATCTCCATTACAAATAGGAAAAAGAGGCTACAATTTGCAAGAGCTCACCAAAATTGGACAGTTGAAGACTGGAAAAATGTTGCCTGGTCTGATGAGTCTCGATTTCTGTTGAGACATTCAGATGGTAGAGTCAGAATTTGGCGTAAACAGAATGAGAACATGGATCCATCATGCCTTGTTACCACTGTGCAGGCTGGTGGTGGTGGTGTAATGGTGTGGGGGATGTTTTCTTGGCACACTTTAGGCCCCTTAGTGCCAATTGGGCATCGTTTAAATGCCACGGCCTACCTGAGCATTGTTTCTGACCATGTCCATCCCTTTATGGCCACCATGTACCCATCCTCTGATGGCTACTTCCAGCAGGATAATGCACCATGTCACAAAGCTCGAATCATTTCAAATTGGTTTCTTGAACATGACAGTGAGTTCACTGTACTAAAATGGACCCCAAAGTCACCAGATCTCAACCCAATAGAGCATCTTTGGGATGTGGTGGAACGGGAGCTTCGTGCCCTGGATGTGCATCCCACAAATCTCCATCAACTGCAAGATGCTATCCTATCAATATGGGCCAACATTTCTAAAGAATGCTTTCAGCACCTTGTTGAATCAATGCCACGTAGAATTAAGGCAGTTCTGAAGGCGAAAGGGGGTCAAACACAGTGTTAGTATGGTGTTCCTAATAATCCTTTTGGTGAGTGTATATATATATGATATATAGAAATGATAAAGAAATATGAATACATTGGTTCAGATGAAAAATACATAATTATCTTAGATGTGCTTGTACTCTGTCACTGAAATATTTTTAATTAAAATAACGGTTTTAAAATAGTATTGTTCTTTTTACAAATATTAGAAACCATATATATCCCTTTAAAATATTAACATTAACAAATATTATTACATTATCTAATGCTTAAAATGTTAATAAACTGCAGTGCTGCTCATATCCACCATTAAAAGTTGCTGCTCGGAAAAACCTTGAAGCATGTTTGCCTGATGTGAGACACTACGTTTACTTCATCTACTGTATTACTTGACAGAGGATAAACAGTATAAAAATATATTATAAGAATGTAATAAATATGCTTACATCATCTAATTCATATTCATGAGTCAAATGATTGAAATGTTCATACTTTTCAGGTCTTTCCCTTGAGTGCACAAGCCTTTTACCTCATAAACCAACAAAATGAGTGGTATATTGTGGCAAGCCTAACTCCAATTCAACAGTACACAAAATGTGTACAGAATAATTTCATCACATACAAAAAAAAAAACAAAACAAAAAAACTGCCAATTAGCATGCCCCCAACACTGGCAAGCCAGTGTTTCCCACTGCAACATTATGGTGGCGTCTATGTGTGTTAACCTCATAAATACAATAATTGTGACATGAGTTAAAGCCACCATTACATCTGCATGATATTCTAGTGTGGTATTTCTCATTCTTCTCCTGGGATCCCTCCAGCACTGCACATCTTTATCTAACTCACCAGACTGAACTCATCAGCTTATTAATAGAGGATTCACCTGATTTTGGTGTGTTAGATTAGTGATATACCACAAATGTGCAGTGCTGTGAGGCCTCTGGGAGCAGGACTGAGAAACACTGTTCTGAGGCCCACATATGTGCTGTAGCTGAGCAACTGCCTGTCAATACAGATACCATTTAGTGTATTTTAACAGAAATCACACACTTCATCTTTAACATCTGACTAAAACAGAAGTTCAGAGAGGTCATTATTCAGAACTTTTTGTCTGATAGAGAACTTTTCCTTATGGTCTCAAGATAACTAATTAGGTTTCAGCTAGACCCATTTTCCAAATTGTAATGATTTAAAATCCCTTTAGTAAAATATAGAAATTCTAGTGTCATCTATCAAGCACAGCCTATACAGGATAACACAATGTGTAATTGGTTTGAATCGTTGAAGCTCAATAGTTACACTGGATATCACATTTTTACCTCAAACAATCTGTCTATATATATATATATATATATATATATATATATATATATAAATGGATTATTAATCGCCATGTTAGTTTCTCGATATGTTTATATTTATATTTAACATTATATTTACACAAAATTATTATATTTAATATACATGAGGCATTGATATATTAACATTAGAGAGAAATGAAACTAGTGAAACTGCACAAACTGAGCGGTTAGAAATGGTAACGTTTTGATGCAGTTTCTCTTTATGTAGCCTTGAATAGGTTTCGTTCAAGCTGTAAAACCACAAAAAGACATATTTGTAATCTTGCGGCTGTTGCAACTGTTTTCTCTCAGATAAGGAGGCAGTACCATCAAGCATTATACAGAGCAGTTCTGCAGTCTCGCCCAGGTTCTCAATTGGAGAGATACTGCACCCAAGGACTGCTATTGTTTTTGGACTCAACAAGCCTGTGAAATCCTCTCTGCCAGGAGGCAGATAAGACTTTTCCTTGATTGAGTTCATTGACTATGCTTTGAGGCTCACATTCTCCCCTACACTGTGGGGTATGGCAGTAATCCCATGCCACTGCCACTGTCAGCGCCAACACCTATCACGGTCAACCAGTCAGTGCCCATGCCTGCCACGGTCTGCAAGCCTGGTCAACGAGTCAGCACACATGCCTGCCACAGTCAACGAGCCAGTTCCAGAAGCCTTGTCCGTCCCAGAGACAGTGTCTGAAGCCTTGTCCGTCCAAGAGCCAGTGCCTGAAGCCTCGTCTGTCCCAGAGCCAGCGCCTGAAGCCTCATCCCTCCCAGAGCCAGAGCCTGAAGCCTTGTCCATCCCAGAGCCAGCATCCTCGGCCACGGAGGCCGTTCTCACGGCAGTGCTCTTGGCCATCCGGAAGAGAAGGAGAAAGGCTCCTGCTCTCCTGCTCTGGCCTCGGAGGCTGTTCCCCTGCAGCTTCCTGCACTCACAGCCACAGAGGTTGTTTCCCTGCCTCTGCCTGTGCTCCTGGCCATGGAGGCCATTGCCCAGTCGCTGCCAGCGCTCCCAGCCTTGGAGGCCATTCCCCAGTCGCTGCCAACTCTCCTGGATATGGAGGCCAATCCCCAGTTGCCGCCAGCACTTCCAGCCATGGAGGCTGTCGACAAGCCTGTCCAGATCCCTGGGGCTGTCGACGAGCCTGTCCTATTCCCTGCAGTCATTGAGACTGTCCAGTTTCCTGAGGCTATTTACGAGCCTGTCCAGATCCCTGAGGCGGTCGATCAGTCTGTTGCTCAGTCCAGTGGTTAACACCTGTCAGACACCAGCCACAGTCTGTTGCTCAGCCCAGTAACCAGCACCTGTCAGACACCAACAACCAGTTTGTTGCTCAGCCAAGAACCCAGCACCTGTCAAGACACTTGCTTCCAGTCTGTCCAGCTCTGTGAGGCCCCTGCCCAGTCTGACCAGGCAGAGTCCCCTGAGTCTCTGCCGTCTGCGGCCATGACCTATGAGTCTCTACCTCCTGCGGCCTTGTTCCTTTGAGTCTCCCATGGCTCTGCCCCTTGAGTTTCCCATTGATCCACCCTTTGAGTTTCCCATGGCTCTGCCCCTTGAATCCTCAGCTTCTCTGGTCTCTGAGCCCTCTGAGCTCTCTGTGAGGATTACTCTGGCGACCACCAGTGGTTGCTATTTATGTTTTTTGTTCACTTTGCATCTTTTGTTTGATTATGGGTATTGTTCCTTGCCGTTGTTTGATGGTTCTTGTATTTATTACTCCCAGTTGTGTCTTGTTAACCCTATTAGCCCTTGTGTATTTAATCTCTGTGTTCCCCTGTGTTCTTTGTCAGTTCTTTTCCATTCATGGCTGTAGTGGCTTGTTCTTTTCCCATGTTTTTGGTTTCTTGTATTTAGTTTTAATTAAAAGCCTGCATTTAGATCCAGACCCTCTCTTCTCTCATTCCTGCAATCATTACAATCATTCAGTGACAGCAAGAGTAAATAATCTTTGTCCTTTGATAACGATGATGAGTTGTGCTCCGTGGCGCTGCAGAATACTGAGCAGCCTCCGGAGTCGTAGCAGGGCGCTGCTGACACACGCTGAGCAGCAGCTGTGATGTGCGTATATTTCTATTTAAAAATGTTTTATTATTGAACGCACCATGTCTGGTACTGAACCCCCATTAAGTTACCCTCCTCTCACACTTTACCAAAGTTGTGTTAAGAAATATGTTGGAAGTGACAAAAACCATTGTGCAACATGTAGCCTTATTTATATCTGAAAAAAGAAAATGCTTACATATAATGATAAACATCTGGAAATTTTTCTGATCATTGATACTTGAAAAATACATATAAAAATTCTAATTTATTATTTAAATTTTTTATATTTTGTATATATTCAAGAGTTCTATAATATATCAATCTGAATATGTAAGGGATAATGTGCAGTTAGCCAGTCATTATCTCAAAATAAACCCAGACAGGGTGATCAGGGTGTTCCATCCTGAAGGATTATTTTTTACATGGCTATTTCCCAAATAAATAAATTAATGGACATTACATATTGATTTAAGCAGAAATCATGTTAAAAGAAAGACTGGGGAGTGATGCGAGAGACATGAAACTAGGACATCTATGTTATAATTGGTATAAATTGGTTGACTGGGACAACATTCATTTAAAAAATTTAGTGGCCATTAAACAATAAAAGTTAACTTCAGAATGCTATCATTGATGAATAGCAATCAGGAAATCAAGAGAACCATGTAAAAATTATAAATCATGATTATATAGTTATACATTTGAATCTATTTTTAAATCCAAATATATTAAAACTCAAATCCTGAATATAAACCAGTAGTAATAAAAATAGTTATATGTTATGTTAAAAGATTAACTCTCCATTAATTTGCATGTATTGAGCTTGTGTTCCATCCCCTTCAAAAGCAAGCAGGCCTGTTTTGATTATCTCTAATTGTATGTGAGATGAAAGTGAAATCACATTACTCTCCCCCTTCCTCGCTCACTCACAGGAAATGCTCCTGTTGGATCACAAGCATCAGAAGCGGTGTGGAGAGGGTGACCCCCAACACAGAGAGAACAGGAGTCTGGCTGAACAGATGGTGGCACAGGGCAAATGATACGGTGCCCTGCTGGTAAACTTTCCCTGGGTGAAGGCTGGGAAAGGGAGGCGGCTCAAAAGCTCTGGAGAAGCTAATCCTGTGCCTCGAGGCTGTGGACAACACTGACTTGTTCCACTGAATGTGAAGAACTAACCATTTCATATGTAATATGTGTTTACTTCTAACCCGTTGCATTTATGCTGCTTTTAAAGAAAGCAAAATTATCACATGTAAAATGTAGCTACCGATTGTTCTAGTACCCTGACATCGAGACATACATTCTGCTGATGGAGCTACTGATAACGCATTGTGCGAGCAATCTCCAAGACATTGGTTCTGATCATATGGAAACCAGGAAGTGATCGTGTTCAAATAAACAATAGTGAGGCTATTAAAAAGGTTTAATTTTTTTCTCTAAAATTATATTTTACTCCACTGACAGTTAGTTTTAGGGTTGGAGGTATGGTTAATAAAATATGCATTCCTGTTGACTGTTTTAACTCACTTTTGGCACCACCCTGTGCCCATACGTTGAACAACATTTCCTTCTTTGGCCACTGGGGGCAGTGGTTTGAATTTTCGAAAGCACAGACTGATTTCAGCGAAATAACTTGCAACCTACTATCACCGAATTCACATTGAGATCAGTCTGAAGAAAGCCTCAAAGCTTTCTGAGTTTGAACCTCTCTCTCTCTCTCTCTCTCTCTCTCTCTCACTCACTTTTTATATATAATATATATTATATATATATATATATACATATACATACACACATTAAAAAATTACACTGTGCTTTTGCACGGGATCAATGTTTGTGGTGGTCTTTAAACCATATTTCTAACCGTACCCTTTACCGTGATCTACCCCTAAAATTATAGGTAAATATCAGGTTGATAAGAATTTTGTTTAAGCCTCTAATGCCCTGCCCTAGCCCTAGCCCTGACCCCTAAACCTAACCCCTTATCCTAACCCCTAACTCTTACCCTTCCCAGGTCCCGATCCATAAACTTGTTAACAGTAATTTTGCCAAGTATAGCATGGTCCTGGATCAACATCAACCATTTAGGTTTAAGCGTAGGGCTAGGGTTGGGGCTTGAGGAGCACTCTTCTCAATCTGTCAATTCCCTTTGATTTTAGAGGTCATTAAAGGTCAGGATTTAGACTATATTTGTTTAACCGAAATTTTTTTCAAGACCAATAAAGATGTTGATCAAGGAATGTGTCAAATTGAAGGGCCCTTTTTGTTCTACAAAGTGAGGTCCTTTTAGAAATGGTTTAGTTATTCTGGTGTTATTCTGGTGTGTCAGAGGCCTGCCCAGACCCGAATGCAGTTGAACACCATGGGGATGAATTGAGCGCTGACTGCAAGCCAGACCCCATCACCCAACATCAGTATCTGACCTCAATTATGCTTTTGGGTCTGAATTTGAGCAAAACCCTGCTGCCATTTTCCAAATCTAGACAAAATCCTACTGTGAAGGGTGAAAGTTGTTATAGAGGGCCAGCTCCTTATTAAGCCAATGATTTTGAGATTAAATGCTCAAAAAGCACATATGGTATTTTGGTGTCCACATACTTTTAGCCATGTAGTGTGCAAGCCTTTGCATGTGGGGAGAAAATGTGAGTTTGGGTTGTCACAGAATGTCAGTGTTCTACACATCTACCAGTGACTACAGCACACAGTTCAAACACACAGTAAAAGCTGTGTACAAACACAGCATAATGTTTCGCTGTCATCAGCATAAAATATAGCTCCCACACAGCTTGCTTTGTCTCTACAAAAACATATTTTCTGCCATATTCCAGAAAAGAGCACAAGCCATCTCTCAACATATAAACACAGCAGAAAAGGTTTTCAGTATTCATTATGAACCAAATATAATCTGTTTTCAATAATAAATATTTGTAGGGTTTCATGTCACACTTTAACGTTACTAGATTCATACTTAAACTAATAGATTCAGTCAAAATGGACTCAAAATATATCCTATATACACTCTTAAAAAACATCCCTGGTCTTATTGTGAGTGATTCATCCGTGCAGAGTGTTCCAAAGAAAAAATAAAGACTTTTCTTTTTAGCAGATGTCACATAAGGTTATTAGTGTACTGTTATTGGAGTACTGTAGTTTTCCACAATACACTGCAAACTCACATACAGGGGTAAATTTTCCAAAAGCATCATTAACCAACTATGGTTGCAAGTTGTATCATTACCAACATAGTTTAACGATTTGGTGTTTCCTTAAATCACAGTTCCAATGATCATTCCCAAACAGCATCTTAAAGTTGAGTGGTTTAAACAATAACTCTTTCCCTGTGGTTAGAAGCATAGTTCCTGTTTATTTTGCTTTGTGGACAACATATGACTTCGCAGAGGCTTCTGATTTCGCTGTGATTCCATCGGACAACCTTAAATAGGGGACAAATCGTGTCCCGTATTGATTTAATATGGGACACATAATTTCATCTTTAAATATGGGACGGATTTCAAATGAGGTCAAATTTTACATAGTGAGGTTCTTCACTATGTAAAATTTTATGGTACAATTAAAAAGGTTAAAACTGTGACGACAGGCAACGAGAGAGGATCTAAGTGCAGCTTTTATAAAACCAGGCTCAGGAGGAAAACCACATAAAACATGAAATAACTAACACAGGAAACCGGGAAACCAAGGACTTAAATACATAAAGGGACTAACAAGGGAATAAGGAACACCTGGTTAAACAATCAGGGAAAGAGAACTAATCAGGGGAAAACCAATCGTAAAATAAAACTACAAGGGACTACAAAAACCAAAAGGGAAACAGGAACAAAACAGGAACTTCAAAATAAGAGTACAAAACAAAAGACAACGGTGAACATGATAAAAACATCTTTTTTCATTTTCTTCCCGACCTGAAAAAGATATCATGAAAGGCAGGAAACGCTAAAGAATGATTCACAATTTTTTTTTTTTATCAAAAAGCACAATAGAACAGGCAGTTCAGCGTGAAGTAGTCAAGGAATACGCTCACAGGTCCAAAGAGTCAAGAGTTTTTACTTTGAAAAGTTGAGCGAAGAGAGCAAAGTACAATGCTCCTCATCTTGAACATCTTTGAATGGGGTATTTTCAGTTTGTACAATGACAAAATATTTATTAAAAAAAAAAGTCTGGCCATGTTTATTAAAAGAGACACAATCAAGCAATCCAAAACTGCAGGCAGAGAGACATAGTCGTAAAGCAGGCAGATAAATTCAATAAACCAAATAGACAGTCCAACCAGGCAAACAAAACAAAGTGTAATCCAAAAGGAAGTAAATCCAGAAAAACAGGCAATGGTCATAACATGAATAAAGAAACAATGGCAATGGAAAAACACTCGGTAAGGCAGGGTAAAATGGCAATACTTCGCAATGAACAATGGAACTATGTGGCTATATATACACTTGTGGTAAACTGGAAATGAGCAGTGAAGAAATGGGTGAGGTTCAGTATTCGGGAGAGGGCTCCCTCTGGTAGTTGGTAGGATGAGTAACAACCTCAGATGTTACAAAGTGTTATTCAAATTGCCAGTGTATGACATCCTTTGCTCTAAAGAATTTTTCTCAGAGACTTTCTAATGAAATAGTAGCGTGAGTTCTTCAAAATCTCAGTCAATCTCAGGACAGGCATATACATGCAAAATAGAGGTGCTATGTTAGAGATGATTTCTTACCTGTGTGTGTGGCCACTGCTATAGGTCTAATTTGGTTGGATCCTGACCTTTACGGATTCACTCAGATTTTTACTATTTGTACTAAGAGCACAATAAATTTTTTGAAAAGGAATACATAACATAACATTTTGGCTCCCTGTAGTCTTGCCAGATTTACACAAAAATAACTTCTCTAGTAAATGTAACGCATCAGTTATTCACCTAAGCAAGAGCTACAACAATATTTAGTTTAGCATACTTGCTATTAAATAACAAGTTCAACTATTAAATAAACATAGTATACATCCATCAAATGAAATTGTTTGTGTTCCACACAAGAAAAAAATCATGCGAGTTTGAGATGGCATAAGGGTGAGTAAATGTTGATAGAATCATTATTTTGGGGTAAACTATTCCCTTTAACGTCTTAAATGTATTCATGCTTGCTTTGTTTGCATGGGATAACACAAAGAGAATGCCGCTTGCATCTGTCTGCCGCAGATGTATGACTTTTTTATTATAAGTAGTACTACAGGAAATATGATAAGTAGAGACAAGAAAAAGAATGGGAATAACTGGGACAAAGGTGGTACAAGCACATCCACACCGTCTTTAGACCCCACGCCACTGCAGCGACACTGGGGCGTGTAGTTTGTATTTTTTATGCCTAGTTTTTCACTTGACTACTGGAGTGCAAATAACGGTGCTCTGTGGCAGGTGCTGTTTAATTTATTTTTGTATTTTTTAAAGATTTGGATTAGGTAGTAATAGTTCTTTAAGGATATAATAGCAAGTACCAACTTTTTACAGTTGTTAACTCTCTGTACTAGAAATATCACATTTAAAATGTTAAAGTTTTACGTTTCGTAGACACTCAAAGGGTGAACCTTCAACAATACAAAAAAAAAGTGTTTGAGAGACTGTCAGTGAGGGAATTATAATCGGAGCGGCTGAGTATAAGCAGCTTGTGTTTCTCAGACAGGAGTCATACCATGACCAGAGCGTGCAGATGCAGCTGACAGGAAGTTGGCAGTGGCCACAGGTACAGGCTAAAGAATCTTGAGAAGCATGACTTTAGGATATGAAGCAGTGGGCATGGCTTGACAAGTTGAAGGCTGCTCAAAATTTCAGATTGTCTTCAGATTTGTTTTTGGATTGGTGTGGTGGAAGGCAAAGATGCTTGCAGTATCCTTTGAGCATGTGTAAGCAGTGTGCATCATTAGAGAATCACAGGTAAGCTTGTGAAACACTGACTGCAGTAAGAACGAGAACAATGAAAGACTATCAACACCTGTTTTCAACAATACAAACCTGATTCGATTTTACTTTCTCCTGCAGCTTGCTTTATCTTACAGAATGGGTAGCAACATCTCCTCATCACTGACCCTCAACACTGGAGCCCCGCAGGGCTGTGTTCTCAGTCCACTCCTGTATTCCCTGTACACACATGACTGTGTGGCAACACATAGCTCCAATGCCATCATTAAGTTTGCTGACGATACGACGGTGGTAGGTCTGATCACTGACAATGATGAAACAGCCTACAGAGAGGAGGTGCACACTCTGACACGCTGGTGTCAGGAGCACAACATCTCCCTCAACATCAGTAAAACCAAGGAGCTTGTAGTGGACTTCAGGAGGAAAGACAGAGAACACAGCTCCATCACCATTAATGAAGCACCGGTGGAGAGAGTCAGCAGTTTCAAGTTCCTCTTTGTCCACATTACTGAGGAACTCACATGGTCCATCCACACTGAGGCCGTTGTGAAGAAGGCTCACCAGCGCCTCTTCTTCCTGAGATGGCTGAGGAAGTTTGGAATGAACCACCACATCCTCACACAGTTCTACACCAGTACTGTAGAGAGCATCCTGACTGGCTGCATCACCGCCTGGTACGGCCCACAACCGCAAAGAACTGCAAAGGGTGGCGCGAACTGCCAGAAACATCATCGGAGGTGAGCTTCCCTCCCTCCAGGACATCTATAACAGGCGGTGTGTGAAAAAAGCTCGGAGGATCATCAGAGACTCCAGCCACCCGAGTCATGGACTGCTCTCACTGCTACCATCAGGCAGGTGATTTCGCAGCATCAGGACCCGCACCAGCTGACTACATGACAGATTCTTCCCTTAAGCATTCAGACTTTTGAACACATGATCTCTCACGATCAACAATCAGCACTGCACTTTATTAATCTTCATCTTATATCACACACTGGACTGTCAAATATATTCTCCTCAATTCAACTAGTGTGTATATATATATATATATATATATTTTTTTTTTTACAAACCCTTATTTTTTATTTTTATTGTATGTGTATTCTATATTGTGTGTATTGTTTACTGTACATTGTATATTAGTAATATGTTGTGTAATTATGTGTACATTTGTTATGTAAATTGTTTTGTGTAAATATGTTGTTTATTGTAATTGGTTTATGTCTCGTCACTGTCATGACTGCAATGTAGCTCAGAACTGCATATAAGACTTTCACCTACTGTTGCACTTGTGTACATGGTAGTGTGACAATAAAGTGATTTGATTTGATTTGATTTTGAGATGTACTTTTATTTAGGCCTGAGCTAGTCTGAGACTGTTCCTAAAGAATTTCTAAAAAAAAAAGAGGTACATCTGTTTACGACTGATAACACAACTACGATTATGATCATCAATATAACTGCCAAAAAGATTATGCTTTCACAAATTCACAAGTCCTGATTGATCTTTCGTGATTACAGCCACTATTGCAATTATGCCAACACACACACGATTCATGTTTATGATTAGAATGAAAATTATGGCTACGATTATGTTTAAGATTCCAAATACAATTACCAAAACACTGATGCTTTCACAAATAATTTAAAGTCCTCATGAAGTTTTAATCAAAATTATGATTAAGATTAAGAATACTATTATGAATACATATTCAACTACTATTATGACTGCGATTATGAACACAATCAGCAAACATTGATGCTTGCACAAATCAAAGCCTTTAGGAATACATTTGCAATTACAACTACGATTATAAATACTATTATGACTGTGATTACACTTACGAACACAATCAGCATTCATGCTTTCACAAGTCATTTACAATGTAAATCCTGATAAAGCCATCAAGATTACGAATACAATCAGCAAATATTGATTCTTTCACAAATCATATATAAATGATTTACATGTACAGTACGAAGTGTGTAAAAATGTGCATGCAAATGTCAATGTTCAGTTTTTATTGTGTCTTTTTATAAAATTCTCCCTGATCTTTGTAAAACCTTCATGATTACGATCACAATTATGAGTACAATTACACCTACGATTACGAATGCAATTACAAATACAATAAGACAACACTGAGGCTTTAACAAATAATTAAGGTCCTGATATAGCCTTCATGATTACGATCACAATTACTAATAAATTACACATACAATTGTGACAATGATTATGATTACCCAACACTGATGGTTAAATAATTTAAAGTTGAAGTTTCTGCGCATCTAGTGTGAAAAAATTTAATTGCTGTATGAAAAAAACTGTTTTCAAATATATTCCAGAAAACTTTTCTGTCTCCCATTGGGTGCACCAACACATAGTCCCAACTCAAACTCATGCCATTGGTTGAGTCAGTGTTGCTATGTTGGACTGGACAGCCTGCTCAGACATACAAAGCAATGTTTTCATACCAACATTAAAGGAACTGCAGTAATTTCTGGCAAGTACTGGCTGTGTGCTACATGTGACAACATTCTCCCGTATTCCCGTAAGTGAGTTGATGCTCCAAATTAAGATGACTAATAAGAATGTAAACATTACAAAAATTATAAACTTTAGTTTAAGTCTAGTTTAATTATGATTTGAATATGATTACCATTACATTTGGCACATTTTTATGCTCTTCCTAAACATTTCTCATGATCATGTCCTCATAGAACTGTACCAACTGTATCTCTGAAAATCCCTGAAAATTTTCATGCACAGTTGATGCCTTTTTCACATTATTGTGATGTAATTAAAACAATATTGCAATATTCTCTGCACTTTCCTCCTCTGGCAAAAGCAACATCTTGTCCTTTGAATACTACAGTAATCAAATCTCTGCCCAATATAAACTTATTAAATTTTCATTCAATAAGTAACTTTGGAGATGGGAGAAAATTATATAATATTGGAGTGTAACACTCACTAGAACAAGCAATTCATTCTAGCACAAGCTGTACATTTTTTTTGTCAGACCTTATTCACGCTAGTGCCATCTTTGATTTTTAATGGGAATGACAATGAGGCTGTGAGGGATAGACATAAAATCTCTTCAATGGCACGAACGGTATAAAGCTGTATTAAGCTCCTAAATCGCATTTGAATTCTCACAACTCATGTTGTCTGGAGGTCTTTGTATACTAAATGTTCTTGGACAGATATTTTATCAATGTTTTGTCTGCGGAATGATCCAAAAACTCTTTAAACTGTAGCAAAGCCCATTGAATAAGTCTATCCCTCACAGCCTCGTTGTCATTCACATTAAAAAATAAAAAAAGGCGTGAGTGTGAATAAGGTCAACAATAATGGTAAAAATTTAATTAACTGGCTATTTTTGAATTATCTATTTTATTAAAGGAACAACTGCATATTTGACTTTTTACACTGCATTTAAAGATGACCTGAAAGTCATGATATACCCAGAAAGAAAGCAGAGAAAATTTTCACTGTATTTGCTATCCAGGGCACAAATAAAATTACAAACGCAAAGAACAAATGTTCCCTTGGGAAAGACAAAGGTGTCCATAAGAAATCCTACCTACAAAACAATCTGCAATTCCTCTTTTGCCTTTTTGTTCTGTTAAAACATTTTCGAAAGCTTACCTTTCTCCGGGCTAAGACTCCTAATATTGCTACAATCCTCCATAATTGAAACTTAGAAGCCTCCATGTGCTAATGAGAGGTGGTGAGATGTGTGCCGCTCTCCAGGAGAACAATCCCAGGAGCTTTTCCAGAAGAGAATGGCTGAATACTCAGATTCTTGCATCTCATCCTTAAGAAGGGGAAGCAAAGCACCTGGTCTTGCCTCTCTCTCTCTCTCTCTTTTCTGCTTTGGTTCTTTTCTTTGCTTCCACCTCCCTTGCTTTCTCTCCTCCTCTTCCCTCTTGACTAGCACTCTTTTCCTCCGCTCACTGTTGGGAGTACAAGAAGAGCGCACTCAAAGGGCAGAGCCACGTGTGTGTGGATGGGTCAGTGGTGCCTTGGCACCTTAACAAGGATGGTGGTATACAGGTGAGGAATATAAGATAGAGGGTCAATGAAGAACCAGAGAACTTCAATCTCAAGAGAGAAAAAACACACACAGAGAGAGAGAGAGAGAGAGAGAGAGAGAGAGAGAGAGAGAGAGAGAGAGAGAGTAGCTTGAGGTGATTTACTGATGTGGAGCTTCTCTCTCTTCATCTCATGTTTTATTGAGTGGTGCTCTGCTCAGAGGGAGTGAATGGGTGGGTCTGCTAAGGATAGAAAAGCTTCGGAGACAACGAGGTGAAGGGAAACCAAGTACACAGAAGAGTGCTGAGTGAGAGGTTGAACATTTAATTAGATATTTCAGAACCTAAAAACAATTATTAACATTATTAACTCAGTCCCATGTTGTTTTAGACTTGTGTGTTGTTATTCTTATCGTGGAGCAAAAAAGGAGAATTTTGGAAGATCGAACTTTCAGTCAATGCGCCACCCTCCAATACAATGAGAGGAAATCACTTTTGCATCCAAATATCATGCTATATTGCAAATATCGCAAAATAAACCACGATGATGACTCCAACGGGGAGCGTTTCATGCTTATTACATGGTTACTTACCAAAGAAATACATAATTCCTCAACATATATTGATTTGAGATTAAATTATTTAAATGTGGCTGATGAACATGGAGCGAAACACTAAAGTGAATAAAGTGAATATGGTGGTAAGGCTGCCTGCTTTCTCATATGCCTCTTTATAGCTGTGATATCCCGCATTTTGGCAGAAATGAATGCATTGGGTTACCCATTTTTACTTATTTAAGCTGTATATTTATTGAGGGAAACACGCTCCCCTGGTTTACCAGCAAATCATACGAGGGAAATTTCCCAGCACATCGCTTATTTTCTGACACGGGATGAGTGTTGAAGCAGGGTGATCAAACTGGGGAATCCTTTGTTCGACTGTCCCTTATAACACTCTCCCTACAGCTTGGTACACATTTTTTTACCCTTCACATTCGCAGCTTGTGTTCGACTATTGAATTAAAATATGCATATCATGAGTCATGACCCCCTTCAAAGCACAACAAAATTATGTGGTAGCATCAGCAATTGCGTTTTTCATCTCACATTCACTTTTAAGACACTATCGGTTAGGTTTAGGTTCAAGGTTTAGGGTAAGGAGGTCTGTTTGGGTGAAAATGTAACTCGCTTTTAGTGCCACATTGTGGATATTTCACCTCAGGACTGCCATGGTATGTTATTTGGCAAAAATGTTGCCACAGTCACAGAATTTTCTCTAATTATATAGTTATTATATTGCTTTTTGAAGCCTGACAAACATGGCCACTTTCAACTTTTATTGTATGGAAAAGAGCGGCATCGAGAACTTTTTTTTTTCCATTTTAGTTCCACAAAAAAATAAAACTTCAGCATATGGATAAGCAATGACATGAGGGTTAGTGATGACACATTTTTCATTTAAAGTCAACTATTCTTTAAGGCAAATGAAAAAGAACTGCCTAAAAGCATGATAAAACCACATAAAAATGGTAAAAGTGTGTAAAGCAGGAGCTGTTACAGCACATCACAGAATTCTGCACATCAAAATGAGACTCATTCAGTTACTTAAGTAATTTAGCTGTTGATAATGCTTTTTGTCTGGCAAACATTGGCTGCATGCTTCAAATAAAAGCTTTGCAGACACTGAGGATAAAACTTGCTTTCAGTGTTTCAAACACCAATGCACTTATGACGCAATGGAGCGTGATACATAGGCATCAAGAAACCAATTACATTTTTGCATAATTCATCACATTTAAGTGAAGAATACAGTACAATGCTGCCAGCCGTTTGTGTCTCCATTAAAGAAGATGAAGACTAATTGACATTGAATGCAAACTTCTGTCATTTTTAAAGTGGTTTAGAACATTAATCACTGTTTGGTGAGACATGTATCGCATTAGATGGCATAAGCATTTTTTATTTGTATTTTTTTTAAACGTCTGAAGCTTTACAAAATTGTATTATCTGTCTGTCTGTATGTCCCTTTATTCTGGTACTTACAGTATATAGAACTGTGAGATTGGAACCACTTTTTCTGCACCTTAAAATGAAGAAAACAGTTTCTCTGAAGTGTACACATAAAGTTATACCTAATGCATTCATAAGGTCAATATAATACACATTATAATAAGTTGGCCGTTGTCTTAAACACATTGTAATGCATTATATCTTGTCATAAACAATCGTTACAGTTGTAATACATTATAATACTTGCACCACTCTAAAAAAAAAATGTACTTTTACATTTATGCATTTGGCAGAAGCTTTTATCCAAAGTGACTTACAGTGCACTCATTACAGGGACAATTCACCCGGAGCAACCTGGAGTTAAGTGCCTTGCTCAAGGACAAAATGGTGACAGCTGTGGGGATCAAACCAGCAACCTTCTGCTAACCAGTTCTATGCATTAGCTCACTATGCCACCACCACTCAACCTAATGAATACAGGTTGATTCAGCTGTGATAAATAATATATTTAACTTGAATAAAAACAGTTAATTTAGATGTTACCACATGAAGCACACTTTTGTTCAGAGTAGTTATACCTTTAAAAAGTTTAATCCAATAAAACACATGATCAACACCAGATACCGGAGTTTCCACGTTGTGAGGAGATGTAATCAACATGGTGGAGGAGAGAATGGTTTCTAAAGTGAATGACTTCTTGTGCACCAGCTACAGTGAAAAACTCAAGAGGGACCTCCACTCGGACAGCTATTTTTACACAGAGAAAATAGGATGTTTTTTACCAGAATTCCCATTATCTTCAGCAAGCTGAATAGACTGCTTGGGAGTACTGCTTCTCTCGCTCTCTCAAACACACACATATCATTGTTTCTCCAATTACTTGTTAGAAACAGTCCAAGCTGTAGTTCTAAAGTGACATTTTTGCACAAATGTGCATTTTTGTGACATTCTTTAGTTTTTCCTCATTTATTTATGTACTTATTCTATGAACTGTTGTATATAAGCAATATCACACTTGCAATCGTGCTGTATGGCCCTAAATCAGCATGACTGTAATTACCTGTGGCCGAATCACAGCCATGCTGATGACAGCACTCTTGCTTGTCTGATATTGCTTTAATAATGTCCACCATAATGTATCACTGAATGTTGCCCAGGGGCAATTCTATAGGGTTTCAATCTGTTCCACTCTTTAGCAGATAATGTTTTTTTTTTATTTATTTTTTTTTTTTTACATCATTCAAGATGTCTGGCTAATCACATTTAGCTTGGTCGATCTTTAGTGGAGTGAATTAACTCCTGAGGATGTTTCTCTGTATGTAATTTAACTCATGATTCAAGTCTTTTGAATTAGTTAAAAACAGATTCAGATTCTGTTGGTTCGCTGTCCTTTTATGCATATCGCTGCGTCGTTTTAAGGTCTGTCCTGCATAACGCGACAGCTCATTTGAGATTATCATGGCCCAATAAGCACGTTTTGCGGCTGACCCACCAGCCCGCTCGGTTCTCCCGATGGCCATTCCACCCCTGATCGACCCCAAAGCACTTCGACCCACAGGTAAAATGCCCAGTATGCAAGATTGCCAGTCCAGGGTTTCCATTAGCCTGTAATCAGTACTGCTGCTCCCTATACGCATATTACGCAGTCTGAATGGGGGCACGGAAACTCCACCGAATGCTCTTACTCGCCGGTTATATGTTATTCAAGGACTCGATAGCATTCGCGGAACACAGATGATCGCCTCGTGCTCACACTTTAATTTCACGCTCGCATCGCGCCTCGCAACTTTCAGAATGTGCCTCGCCCATGCAAGGCAGGTGTTCAAATGGCAGCTGTCTTGCCGCTGCAATCATGTTGCAAAGTTCCGCTCTAAATGCTGCCTCCAGAGGCTGTATACAGAGACAGGATGAAATTAAGGTGCTTTTCACAGTGTTAGGAGACCAGTTTCCATAAGAAGAGCGAGCATTCATTCAAAACAGCTGTCAGTTAAGCCATTAACTGATTTGGAAGCAAGTCAGCTGCATACAATTTCGGATGAAGCCAATAAGACACTGATCCTTGCTCATTCATGAATTAAATGAGTAAATGGGACTCATTTGTTCAGTGGGTCAAACCAAAGATATGCTCCCACACTCCAATGCTAGTGGCTCGCACTAGAGTCAGTCTTTACAGGTTAGAAAAGCTATCAAAGCGGCAAGCGTTTCAAAGTGCAGCGTTGCAGCTGCAGCTGTTTAAGACACGTGCTGATTGTTAAGTCACAGATTTTAGGGGGGGCTAAGATGTACTTTAGGGGGGGTTGAAGCCCTCCTAAAAAGGGTAAAGTAACGCCAATGCTTTTGTCCATGGCAACCGATTCCTACATACCTGTAGGTGTCCTGGTTTTATGTCTTTTATATCACTAAGCTGTTTTCTCTGCATAATAGAACAATTTCAAATCAATATTTAACTTTTTATTTGTTAAAGGTGCTGTAAGCTATTTTTTTTTTAATGCCATGGTATGCAAATTTTTGGTCAAAAGATATCACTGAAACAAGTGTCCTCCTGTTATATCTCACCAGCCTCTGTGACAACTCTAGACTCTGTAAACAGCAAACAAAAATGTGCCCGCAGGCTACGGTTATGTTGTAATTAAAGTGGATCATTGAGGATTAATGTAATATTCATAATCATAACAGTCATCAGTTGAAGGAGCTAATTTTTTAATTTTGTGTTTGACAACCGTGGGAACGCAAACTTATGCTGCTCTTCTGCTCGGTGTCGGTCTCAATGGTATCTTATATTTGTAAGGTTTTGGAAAGAGGGGGCGTGGCTAATTCAATAACTCATTGTCTTTGAATTTAGAATGGCTACAGTCACTCAAAGCACTTTAAAGAAGCAATGTAAAAAGCAGGAAAACACACCTACAGGGTATTGAGGACCTCGACGTGAAGTGGTTTAATTTGCAATAACAACCATCTGACTGTATATTGTAAGTGACTTTTAACTGGTTACTATAAATAAAAAGATTGAATGCATTGCAATGTGTATAACTTAAGAAACACTTCCATGTTCTTTCCAAAATATGAGTCCTATTGTGTTTTGAAGAAAGTTGTATTGTAATCTTCATGTTATTTTCTACATTCATCGCATATTGAAATAGCACTGACATCTATTGTAATGTCATGACAACAAATGTGAAAAGAACCTCTTGACAAACGGCACTTGCTCATCACCAAAGATAAACATTTAGCCTCAATCTGAGATGCTATCATCAAAGCCACCAACACAAGTCAGATCCCATATGTTACGTGTAAAGCAATTAACGAGAACAGAATGGGAAACACAAAGGGCACACTTCAGGAGAAAGACTGAAAAAGATAAGGTTAGAAAAAGACATTCAGAAACAGAGGATGCAACTGGTCACAAAAATGTCAGGTAAAAAGTGTGCTTTATTTGGTAACATGTTATTATCTGGTGTATTTCAAGCCAAAATATTATTTAACATGATTATCCAACCTGACTACATTAAGTCACACCAAACAAAAGTCATTTTAAGGGTTACTTCAAGTAGAAATAGTACTTAAGGGCTGGTTGGGATGCTCAAACAAACAGAGCAATGTTTTGATATTGTCATAGAGCCCAAATATTTGCAATTTAGACGGAGAGAAATAATCAAATAGCATATTAACATGGGATGGAGAGTAGTTTTTGAAAATATTACACAAATCAACTTTAAGGTAGCAACTACATGTTACCCCTTTTTTCAGTGTCCTTTAGACTACTGCTACTTTTAAATGAAGCCTGAATGCTTGGATGCATTCACCCTAAAGTTGGAAAGTAAAGCCCAGGAGTAATGCCGTAAGAGCATTCGGCAGCATTCTGGAGCTGTCCTAGGTTCTGACAGTAGTTCAATGAAAGTAGGTCAAAAGAGACTGTGCTGCACAGAATCATCGGTGCATTAAACACCTCTTTAAATGGCTCTTTGTTAACTCAACTTGTGACAAACTAGTTTGACTAAATTCACTGGCTAGTCTTAGATGAAAAGGCTTCATTGTTCATCCAAAAATTTAAATTGTGTTCTCATTTACTCACCCTTATGTCATTCCAAACCTGCATTACTTTCTTTTTTTCTTCTGTTGAACACAAAAGGAGATGTTATGTAGAATGGCCGCTTCATTTAACATTTTCTTTCATTATATTGAAAAAATAAAAAGATACAAATTAAGTGAATGGTAAATTAGGCCAACATTCTGTCTAACATTTACATTTAGTCACTAAGCTGAAGCTTTTATCCTAACTATCATTTTGTGTTAATTGGAGAAAAGAAAGTAATTTGGACAAAATTAGAGTGAGTAAATTATGATTTCATATTTTTTTTTTTTTTTTTTTTTGGTGAACTTACCCTTATTCTTTTAAACATTATGTCCTGTTGAAATTGACTTTACTCTTTTATGTTTGGGGTCACAGAGAACCCAATGATATACGAGTGGAATTTGTATGCCGCTCCCCCAGACATATGTGTATAAAAGGATCTGGCATGCAACAACTAATTTAGATTTCTTCTTCTGAGCCGAGTGGTGTTGAGCAGCGTGTTCCACCTCCGTTCCATTCACCTCACAACAAGAAGAGTATGCTGCTGGATATACAGCGCATTTCAGCGGCTGTCTCCCTCTCTGCGTGATTGATGCAGAGTAAGCCATAGGAAGGCCCGCAAGCACCTCTGAGATGGACGACCCAGGGAGGAAGAGGCCCGCTGGAACTCCGGAGCTGGTATCCAGACCACTCCGTGCCCTGGTGGAGGGCCGGGAGGAGAATCCTGTGTTCCCATTTGTTTTGTTTCCACCTCATGCCCAAGGGGTTGTGATTCCCCAATTTAAAAAAAAAAAGAGCGGTTTCCAAACTCCCTGGGTCACACAGCCGGTGTTTACAAACACTTGCGGCCAGGGCACTACGAACGAGGCCCCCAGACTTCGAGCACCCGGCTGCTGCACACACACACCCACGGTTCACATGCTCAAAACAGGCCCTGAACAGAATCGCAGAAGCGCATTCTGTCATGTGATCGGAATCAAGATTGGTTTTCGGCAGTAGATTTGAAGGACACATACTTCCATGTCTCGGGTTCTGCAATTCGCTTTTGAGGGCCGGGTATATCAGTACAAGGTCCTCCCCTTCAGTCTGTCCCTGTCGCCTTATGTCTTTACGAAAGTCTCAGAGGCAGCCCTTGCCCCCCTATGGGAAGTGGGGATCCACATCCTCAATTATCTCGATGACTAGCTGATTCCAGCCCACTTTCGAGACCTGTTGTGTGCACACAGGGACCTGGTGCTCAGGCACCTCAGCCGGTTGTTGGCTTCGGGTCAACTGGGAAAAGAGTAAGATCTTCCCGGTTCAGAGCATCCCATTTCTCGGGATGGAGTATAGACTATCCATGATAGCGCGCCTCTCAGACGAGCATGCACAGTAATTCTGAGTCATTCAGGTGGAGAACAGCAGTCCCACTGAAACAGTTTCAGAGGCTCCTGAGGCATATGGCGTCCTCGGTGGCGGTCGATGCATATGAGATCGCTCAAGCACTGGCTTCAGACTTGAGTCCCGAGATTGGCATGGTGATTGGCATGCAGATTTGCCACCGCTCGTTCACCCCTTGAAAAGACCTTGCATTTCTGCAGGGGTCCCCTTACGCTTTGACAGGTGAGCATCATCGAAACACACTTCATCATAAAGTTTGTTTTCAAAAACCTTCAATATAATAGCATTAAATGGAATGCTGTCCTCTATGTAGGCTAAAACATGTGAAATGAACAAATAAGCTAGCAGAACTACATCAATCTTCATTAGACATTTAAAAATTCACCCAGAAAAGGTGAGTCAGTCTTTCATGCTGTGAAAATAAAAAAAAATTCTATTTATGTGTTTATTAAAAAAAAATGACCCATCAAACATTATTATCGCTCTATCGATCTATTTTTTTCCCCCTCCTGCATTTTTTCTACACTGTTTACAGAGTTCACACAAGGTCCTTGAAGTGCTTGGAATTAGCTTTTAGATAATTAACAACTGACGCATTCTTGAAAAGTACTTGAAATGGACCATTTCTTCCTTGTAATGTGTGTCCATGAAATATGACATACATGCACTCCATTTTCACTGAATAATGTGTCTATTAATATCCTTTCTGTAATTTACAGTCAGATAAAAACAAATAAATAAATAACATTTTGATTTTAATAACATAGCACAGATACAATAAGAAGACCCAGAGAGGCTTATTTCTCATTAATAAATGAACTGCATCACCTGTGTGATTCTATGATATGCATGTTTAACTCTTAAAGTGACAGTACCATTTTAGTGCTTATTACACAAATGAATTTAAACTCAATGTTACAAATTATTTCAGACATTGACACCTCATATGAGAAAACCATATTGTTCCATCCCTACTTGGATTCTGTGCCTCTCCACTCTTCCTGCAGACTCTGAGACCTTGATTTCCAAATGAAATGCAAAATTTACTTTAATCTGAAAAGAGGACTTTGGACCACTGAGTAAAAATTATTTGCAGTAATTCGTGCAAAAGGAGCCCCGACCAAGTATTGAGTGCATAAATTAACATACTTTTCAGAAGGTCGACATTTCTGTATTATAAATTCTATATTCTAATATTTTGAGATACTGGATTTTTGATTTCCGTGAGCTGTAAGCCGTAATCATCAAGATAACAAAAAACAAAACAAAAAGGCTTGAAATATTTCACTTCCCTGTCTGTCGCTCACTTCCTCGTCTGTTGCTCACATACTTTGGCAAGTATGCCAAATTCCCTGCAAGAGGAAATCGCTACTCTTTTACTAAACAAAGATGCGATAGAGCCTGTCCCTCCAACCGAAATGAAGAAGGGTCTCTACAGCCCTTACTTCATTATACCCAAGAAAGGCGGCGGCTTACGACCGATCTTGGACTTGCGAGTTCTCTACCGGGCCCTGCTCAAACTCCTGTTCAGAATGTTCACGCAAAAACATATCTTAACTTGCATCCGGCATCTAGATTGGTCCGCAGCGGCAGACCTGAAGGACACGTACCTTCACATCTCAATTCTGCCTCTACACCGACCCTTCCTACAGCTCGTGTTCGATGGCCAGGTGTATGAGTAAAAGCACCCCCCCACCCCTCGGGAAGTCTCTGTCCCCTCGCATCTTCATGAAAGTCGCAGAGGCTGCCCTTGCCCCGCTCAGAGAAGCCAGCATTCGATTACTCAATTACCTCGACAACAGGCTCATTCTTGCCCACTCCCGAGAGTTACTATGCGCTCACAGAGACTAGGTGCTCAGGCACCTCAGCCATTTAGGGCTTCAGGTCTACCGAGAAAAGAGTAAGCTCAGGGAACGGAGGTTACGTACGTAACCTAGACGTTTTCCACGATATTCACATTTTTTGAGAAGTGAATCTCTACATTGTATACACCAGTCAGAGAATCTTACCATGTCAAAATTCATTGGATTTATTCATGTTTTATGAGACTAAAATAACAGTTTGTAATTTTTCATGGAGGATATTAGAAGCATGTTATCAAGTAAAACATTTTTTTATAGTAATTTCTCATTTAGTAAAATGAGTACTTCAAATTCTTTGAGTATCAACCAGATAACTCATTGTAATGTCTGTTTACAATAAGCTTTCAAAATTGATTTGGTGTCTCTCAAACCTCAAACAGCACATTTAAAGGTTAAATGAAATCCACGTAATTCAATTTCCTTCTTCTTTTTTACATTCTGATATAATATAGGAAACACCCATGTTATTTTCATTCCTTTACAACATGCATGCATTTAAAAAATATTAATTGTGTTTGCTAAGGTAAGCATTTAGCAAGCACCAAAGCATACACACCCTTGATATTGTTCATGTGTATTTGAACAAACCCTTAAACCTAAATAAATCTTAAACCATGCTGTTTATTGAGTAATGGTGTATACTAAGCAATCAGACTGACGGCTTTTCCTTGCTGGATGAAAAAAAAAATTGGAATATCATGAAGACTTGAGAGTGGGCTCTTTTTACTTGGGCCAGTAAGCAACTACCCAAGAACACCATAGCAACCACCCTAGCAACAGCATAGCAACATGCTAAAAACAATCACTCCAACATCTTATCAACCAAATCTAGTTTCCTATTATATTACCTAACAAAGAGAGGTTCAAAATGGTTCTAGTTCCTTTAATCCTCTTCTAGTTTCTGAGACCTTTTCTGAATCTGTTAAATCTGAATGGAGTATTATCTCCTCCATGCGGTTCAAATCATTGTGAGATAGACCTGGCTGGGTGTGTCAGCGATGGATGCTATGGCTTTGCAAGCTCTGCTACAGGAAGATAGGGATAAGGAACCATAGCATCTTTCACCAAGTGGATTTCATCTTAATCTCAAATTCAGTGTCTGAAGGAAAGGCTCAAAATTGTTCTTCTCCAGAACTTAAAACCAACACAACATGAGAGTTGGGGTCAAATCAAACACGTTTGAGATTATACACGCGTATAAACACATATACTCTACTGTAGTCTCAGATAACCACATGTTTGATTGTCTGCATAAATTCTGGTCCACTTTTCAGCTTATCCAGGTGCCCTGTCCACCAGTGGCCCTTCCTTGCACATTATATTTTATTCAAGGACCCGATTGCGGAACACTCTCCCCGTCACATGATCGCATCATCCGTACTTTTGAGCATGTTTCAAAGGTTGCATTTTTGCTCTACAATAATTTTTACTCCACTGATGGTTAGGTTTTGGTTGGGGGCGTAGAATTAATAAAATTTGCATTTCTGTTCACTGTATTACATCATTTATAAAAAACCAAAAAAAAACAACTTGATTTTGGTGCCACTCTGTGGAGATTTCACACAGAAACTGGCGCACATACATTCAAAAACACTTCCAACTTCGGCCACTGGGGTCAGTGATTCAAATTTCTGTAAGCTCAGACTGATTTCAACTGAAGAACTTTAGACCTACTGTTGCCTAATGCACAGTGAGATCACGTCAGCCTGGTTGTTTGAGATAAATCACACTATTTAAACATTCATTCCGTTGGTGATGAACAGTTTGTTTTTTTTTAAATACAGAAACCTTTTTCACCCCTAATTATAATCTGTGCTCTCTGATTCACGGAAATAGCATAAAAGCCAGCCAATCAGATTGTGGTTTACGAATTGGTGTATAATATGCATCAAACCCTCTGTGCACTTGTCTGATAAAATCTAATCTCTGAAAACATCTTAACAAGAATGAAATAATTATCACACATTTCATGACAGGTATTACCTCCATCGTATTGTTCTTGCATATGGCCTGACACTGATCTCACAGTAAAGCCCTGAGGCCATTCAGTGGAGACAGCCTGACCCGTATTTTCTCCAACACACAAAAACAGAGCCATTGTTTTTCAAAGGTGCATTATCATATAATGAGCTGGTAAAGTGTCTGTGTCATCCTAAACTGTAACATTTATAGGCGTTTCAATGAAGCCGAGACTGTACAGATGAAAACAAATTTTTTTAACTGTGAGGGATGTGTAAAAATGATCCAATATAATCAAGTGCTTATCCCAAAGCACTGGAGTTAAATTAAGCCAGTTCTTTACATTCATATTCATCTACATTCTTTACATTTGCTGTTGTCATGCATATAGAGCACACAGGATATGAACAATTGAAAGATATTAACCTGATTTGCACTTAGGGTTAGATTTACTTTGCACTTTATTGGGATAAAGTTCATTATTATCATTAATAATTAAATATTATTTTATTTTGGGGCCCATCTTAATGGTTATGAAGCAGAATTTTTGTGTCTGTAAGTCATAGAAAATAGTTTGGCGACGTTTGTTTATATTAATATTTAATATTTTTTATTTATTTAATCTTTAATTTATTTATATTGTATTTTATTTTACTATTGGTCAAAGTTTTTAGAGACATGCAAATAAAAATGTTGGAGACAAAAACAAAATCCCGACAAAACAAATGAAACAAATGTTTAATTTATTTTAATATGATAGGTGTGGGTGAGAAACAGATCAATATTTTTTACTATCAATCTCCCCGTTTAACCAGCCCCAACCAGTATGTGGCTGATTGTGAAAGTGAAAGTCACTTCCACACCAAAATATGGAAGTTAAAGAGTAGATTTACAGTTAAAGGCTAAAATATTGATCTGTTTCTCACCCACACCTATCATGTCACTTCTAAAGACATTGATTAAACCACTGGAGTTATGGATACTTTCATACTGCCTTTTGGACCTTCAAAGTCCTGGTCACCATTCTGTTGCATTGGGAGGACCAATAGAGCTGAAATATACTTTTAAGAAATCTTTGTGTTCTGCAGAATAACGAAAGTCATACACATCTGGGATGGCAAGAGGGCGAGTAAATGATGAGAGAATTTAATTTTTTGGGTGAACTATCGCTTTAAGAAGCAGCATTTTGTACCTTATAAGTCATAGCAAATTGATTTAGTAAATGCAAATAATTGTATCTATGTTGTGATCTACTGTATACATTTTTAGATATTTTGTTGACAAAGCAAATTTAATTAAATTTTTTTATTTCATTTTTGGTCCCATCTTAATTATTAATAAGCAGCATTTTTGTACCTGTAAGTCAAAAATACTGTATAACATAGCTTGGGGACATGCAAATTATTTTATTTATTTTATCTATCTTTATTTATTTATATTTTTTATACATCGATTTTTATTTTATTTTATTCCACTTCAAAGCTCAGAGATGATCAGAGCGAGCGGTCACAGACTACAGCGCAAGGGTCACGCTTCATGCCAGCGTTACATTTAAGAGAATGAGTCATGCTGCTCAGTTCTGCTTGGTGCCAGCACACCTTTGATGGACAACCACACAGACAGATACCTCTGGGGCTAAAGAGCTGAGATCAGCTAACCGACCTGTGAAGAGCAGCACTGAGAGAAGAAGCCAATACTCCTGTGTGCACAGAAAAAGATAAAAGATCAAGTTTTTATTTTATTTACTGTACCTTTGGGCCCATTAACTTTTAAGTAGCCGCATTTTTTTACCTTTAAGTCGTAGAAAATAGTTTGGGATTAGTCAAACCTTCAAATGTCTTTTTTCCTCCTACTTTAAGTCTTCCCAGTTGTTTAAGAACTTTACAAGTTCTCATGGACGGTCTACAGATTCATATAAATGTGTATATTGATGTGTTTTGTTAGGTTGCCTGTTTAAAAAGTCTTTAAACTGATAAATAAGTGAGGAAATGTAGGTAATGTGGTTTATTATGACCAATGAAACAGCTAAAGGAAATGACTCAACCCGGTGCATCTTACCCCAGGACATTCAATACTAAAAAGTATAGATAAAAAATAGTTTAGTGTATTTATAACAAATATGTGTTTATGCTATATATTTACATGGTTATTTTAGTAATGTGCTGTCAGCTTAGCAACATGCTAACGTCAAACTCATTTGAATCATGCTATTTGTGTGACGTGTGGAGTTGCTGCCTATGTAGAGCTTTCCAAATCACTCAGTTGTGAGTTTCTGTGATGATTCGAATGCTGCCTAATGCCTACATAGTTAGCTGCCTATGTAGGCATTAGGCAGCTCACTAGGTTTTGGTTTTAAGTTTATCGTTAGCTTTTTAGGGATGGATGTCCATCTTGCATGCATGTGGTGAAAAGTATGGTTGCAAAGTAACACAAGGTATCTGAACTTGATTAAAAATCATGCCAACTTCACTGTTACCTTCACACCACAGAAACGCCAAAATAAATAAACATCAAACCACAGGTTTATGAATTATTTGCACCTACTTGTGCGCATGTGCACGCCGATTTTTCTTAGCCGATATCGGTATATGTTGACCGAAATTTAAAACATTGCCAGGAGAGGTTGTTAGAAGCCAGTTGTAAAAATAACTGTTTTCAGCTGAAAAGGTTGTAAAACAGAGAAGAGAAATGCTTATTTTATTTAATCTACCCCCCCCCCCCCCCCCCAACCAAAACCCAAATCTAACCCTAACCCTAAGTAGAGTCCAAATGCAATGTTAGGGATAAAAATGCAACCTCCTTATCATGCTCATGATTGTTTATACAAATGTGATTACTTCCTCGTTTGAATAGGGTTTGAGCTGTAGTCTCCCATGCAACTGACAAAATGTGCAGTCTAGTTATTGTTGAGCCGTTCCAAATATGTCTGATGGGAGATAGGGCATGTCAGTGAGTTGGCATACTGCATGCTGATTCTAGGCTACCGGAACTTTCGGAAACAGCATGCCAACTTCCCGTGTGATCATGTTGGTATGGATGGAGAGTGATGGGGACACCGATAACTTTAGGTCCACTTAATGAAATCTTAACACGTTTGATCAGTTTCATTTTCAATTGGGAGAATCTATGTGGTTGCTAAAATTGACATTAACCAGCCACTGTTACTACTGGGCAAACAAATAATTTCCAACATGGTCTATAATAGTGAGTTGTAATAATACTCAACGTATTTGTTTGCTTAAATGTTGTTCACTCCACCATCAACCATTTTTGTCAAACCCCAGGGTCATACTTGTTTTTGTAATTGGAACTAAGGGGATGACCAGAACAATTAGAACACACACACACACACATGCTCACACACACACACACACACACACACACACACACACACACACACACACACACACACACACGCACGCACGCACGCACGCACGCACGCGCGCGCACACACGCGCGAGCATTCCGTATGAGGACTCTCCATATACTGTGCAAACTATAGATTCTATCCCTTACCCTAAACATAACCCTCACAAAACATTTCTGCATTTTTACGTTTTCAAAAAAAAAAACATGATTTAGTATATTTTTTAAGCGAAGAAATTAATTAAATGACACTAGAAATGTCCTCATAAACCACATTTATAGCATAATACCCTTGTAATTACTGGTTTGTAACATAAAAACACACACACACACACACACACACACACACACGTGACACTGCTGCCATAACAATAAAAGATGAAAAGTGTGCACCACAACTTTACACCCACATTTAGTGACCATTCTTTCAGAAAGCGGAATGCTCCACTGAGGAATAAAATAAATTAGAGCAGGGGTCAAACAGAGAGCTTTTATCTCCTACATTTTTGTAGTATTTTTTTCCTCCTGAAGTCTTCTTAGAATGTCAGTAGGTTCTTGAACCCCAAAATAGTCTACTGTTTTGGCTACTGTCCCTTAAAGACTTCTATATGTAAATGACCTCTGTTATGATCAGCTAATCTAATCTGTATGAGAAAATCGTCATTAATCATGGTGTCTCAAATTGTTGAATACCGAAAAGTCATTGATGTGCAAAATGTGATCGGTCATATGTTAATGTCATTGACAATTTCTGTAGCTCAGTTTCAACAAATGGTCTGGATGTACCGGGGAGTATGAATTGAGAGAAATTATATGAAATGACCCCCTAAGGCACAGTTACCTTCAGCAGAGCAGTTGAAGATTTTGAGTTTCTCATCAAGAGCAATAAAGCCTCATTCACACAAAGAGCAAAATGAAAAAGCATAACGAATCAGACTTTTCACGCTGAGAGTGATCAGAAAACATACTGAAGCTACTGAAAAGGAATTTTACTATGGTACTATAGGCGGCACAATACACCTTTCAGTTAATCTGCAATAAAACATCGAACATTGAAAACTGTCATTGAACAAAAGGATGAAGGGCATGAACATAATCAACATGAACAACATGAAAAACCTACGCACACATAGATGCGAACGATTGGCCAAGGCATTGCAAACACATGGTCTGAGTGAACATACTTATTATACTGTATGTTAATACGTTACTGTGGGAGTAACAAACCTCAGAACTCAAGGTACACAGGTATAGTATTCTATCATATTGCTTCAGAAGACTTGGAATATAGCACATCAGCTGTTTGGACTACTTTGATGCTACAATTATTTAGCATTTTTTAAGCTTCACAGGTGCTTGCCACCATAAGCTTACGGAAAAGAGACGCTGAGGCATTCCGCTTCACTTCTCCTTTTGTATTTTATGAAAGACAGAAAGTCATAAAGGTTTGAAATAACACGAGGGTGAATAAATGATGAAAAGTATTCCTTTACATATCAAATATCTCACAAGCTCACTCTTCAACTTCACATTCACTTACAAAAAAAACCCTTGTGACCTACCGTAGAAGGCTTCTCAGTTCTCCATTTCAAGATCTTGAGATCTTAACCCACAACTAAACATGAAAGAATAGGCATGTTCTCCTTGCCACACTGTGAACAACTGCAGGTAATGTAACATGTACTTCCTACTTCAGTTCAAGCTCTGGCCTATTTCTCAGAGGAAACAAGGAAGGAGGAAATTGGAGATAATATAAGAGGTGCAAATTCAATTAAGATTCTTTTTCATTAGAGACCTATGTAATATTAAAGTCAACATGAAATCAAAAAGTACACTTTTTACTTTCTAAATAGATGTTCCTGGTCTTATTGTGCATGATTCATCAGTACATGTTACTATATTCCAAAGAAACATCATGTTTGTCTTCGTAAAATTTTAACAAAATGTAATCATGATGTCACCAAGCCCTCTTATTTTTTCAACCACTTCAACCATCGGACTACATTCATGCAATGTCCTCTTTTCACAATCCAATCAATTTCCAATATACTGTCCCACTGCATTTATCCCTATCCTAGGCTGATTAGCCCAATTGGGGGCCAGGCGTGCATAGTCACGGCCCGGCCCTGCCCTCCTCCTCGTCACACTTTACACAATTCAATTTGATGGAATTGTAAAATGAGTGAGTTTATTTTTATATAAAACTGAATGATTATTATTATGAGGATTAGTTTCGTCATATTTCCTTCACTTGGAACTTTTATTTTGGCAGAAAACAAAAAGTGCAGTGCTTATTTTTAGAACAGTTGCGATTCTAATGTTTTTTTTTTTTTTTTTACACACACGGTCTTACCGGTTAGGAGCGGAAGCACATTGTGTGGAGCGGTGTCGTGGTAGATCCAGACGTCCCTCTGTCCAGGGAAGACGTGGTTTACCGGCAGGGACCAAGGGGACAACCAGCACATGTGGAGCACTTACCCCAGTACAGTGGCCTAGTGACACTCGTACCGGGGCAGCAGCGAGCCGCTCCGAAGACTCGACGGCCACTAGGCTAGGGAGGAAGAAAGTCCAGGATTCACAATTCCTGCGAACGCAACTGGGGAAAGAGCACACGTCTTCGCCTCAAGGGAGGGGAATGGTGCTATGCACAAGTGATACACCTGGCCAGCTGACCCAAACTTACCTGTTTGTATCACCTGATAACACACGGAATGAAACTGGCTCAACTCTGAGGTTATAGAACCTCTCGTATAAGGTGTTGCCCAGCCCGCGGCTCTACATATGTCTGCTAGAGAGGCGCCGTGGGACAACGCCCAAGAAGCCACAACGCCCCTGTTAGAATGGGCTCGTAGGCCAGCAGGGGATGGCACATGCTGGGCATGGTATGCCATAGTGATGGCATCAACGACCCAATGGGCGATCCTCTGTTTGGAGACAGAGCTTCCCTTCTGCTGTCCGCCGAAGCAGACAAAAAGCTGCTCGGAGCTTCTAAAGCTCTGCGTGTGGTCCAAATAGAGGCGAAGAGCGCACACCGGACACAGCAACACCAAGGCTGGGTCTGCCTCCTCCTGGGGCAGCACTTGCAGGTTCACCACCTGATCCCTAAAAGGGGTCGTGGGAACCTTGGGCACATAGCCCGGTCGGGGTCTCAGGATAACATGAGAGCAGGTGCCCTACCCTCTTGATGGAAAACAGTTCAAACTCACGGGCAAGGAAGAGGTGAGAAACCGGCTTGTCAACGTAAATAATAGTTTTAATGAAAATCTCAAACATACAGGACGACGGACATGTCCGTAAGGATCTCTCTCTGCCGCACCGTCCTCTGCGATCAGCCTTTATCCCTCTCAACGGCTTGATTAGCCTGATACGGGATCGGGTGTGTCGAGTCATGACCCGGCCCCACCCTCCGCCGTGCCACAACGGTCTTCAGAGGGAGCGTCTTTAGCTCTGCTAACTCAAGGGGCTCGAAGGGAGCTCCCCGAAGGCCCTGAAGGACCACAGGGAGGTCCCACGAGAGATCGAGGCACGAACTGGGGGGGTTTGACCTCCTCGCGCCTCTCAGAAACATGATGACCAAATCGTGCTTCCCTAAATACTTACCTTCCACTGCATCGTGATGTGCCGATATAGCGGCTACATAAACCTTCAAGGTGTAGGAGGACTGCCGTCCCTCCACCTTTTCCTGCAGAAAGGAAAGCACTGACCCTACTGCACATCTCTGGGGGTCTTCACCACGGGAAGAACACCACTGAGCGAACAGACACCACTTCAGGCCATAAAGGCACCAAGGTTGAGGGGGCCCTGGCTTGAGTGATCGTGTCTACCACCGTGGGTGGTAGGCCACCTAAATCTTCCGTGTCCCATCCAAGGGCCAGACATGGAGATTCCAGAGGTCCGGTCGCGGGTGCCAGATGGTGCCCCGTCCCTGAGGAAGAAGGTCCTTCCTCAGGGGAATTTGCGAGGAGCATTCCAAATCCGGGATGGCCAATATGGGGCCACTGAGAGGATCTGCTCCTCGTCCTCCCTGACCTTGCACAACAACTGTGCAAGTAGGCTCACTTGGGTTGGGGGGGTATACTTGCACCGTTATTGAGACCTAGTCTACTCCATACTGTCCGTATAATCCATACTGAGAAAACAGATGCTCCGAACCGGGGCGAGCTCGCTCTTTTCTCAGTTGACCCGAAGCCCCAAGCGGCTGAGGTGCCTGAGCACCAGGTCCCTATGAGAAAACAACATGTCCTGCGAGTGAGCTAGGATTAGCCAGTCGTCGAGATAGTTGAGGATTCGGATGCCCACTACCCTTAGCAGGGCAAGGGCTGCCTCTGCAACCTTGCATCTCGGTTGAAGTCTGTGCAGAGCCCGGTTCAGAATTCACAGGTTTTGGATTGGCCGCAACCCGCCGCCGTTTTTAGATACGATGAAGTAAGGGCTGTAAGACCCCTTCTTCACCTCGGCTGGAGGGACAGGCTCTATCGCATCCTTTCGTAGAAGGGAACCAATCTCCGCGCGCAAGGCAGCGGCGTTCTAGCCTCTCACTGCGGTGGAGCAGGCACCGTTGAACCTGGGCGGGGGCCTGGCGAACTTAATCGTGTAGCCGAGTCGGACAGTCCTGATCAACCAACACGACAGGTTGGGGAGCACGAGCCAAACCCCCAAGCCCCGTGCAAGAGGGACCAAGGGAACTACAGCATCGGACGTACAGGCGGGCGGGGCCTCGCGACGGGGCAGAGTTCGAGCCGGCAGTCACATCGTGATCTCGCTGGGGCAAACGAGTGTGCTGGGGAATGGGAGGTCCGTAGGGGGTTTCCCGGTGGAGAAGCTCCCATTGAAATCCCCAAATCGCCCCCAGTGCTAACCGACCCCACCTCATACCCGTGGGTAGAAGGACTGGGTTGGGGAGCCACTGGGTGGCATTCCCTCTTACGAGAGAAAGCAGCGACCACAACATTGCCAGAATCATTGCCTCGCAGTGAGAGCATGATCCATCCACAAACGCTGTCCTTGCATGGGCAGTGCCCAACATGAGAAGCAGCGATAGTGGCCGTGGGAAGCGGAGAGGTAACGATCGCAACCAGGAAACATACACAAATGAAAAAGGCATCTTGAAAAAGACACTCTCCGTTTGTGCCACTCTTTTAGAGAAATATACTCTTTTATTTGTGTTTATATATATATAAATATATATATATATACACTCACCTAAAGGATTATTAGGAACACCATACTAATACTGTGTTTGACCCCCTTTCGCCTTCAGAACTGCCTTAATTCTACGTGGCATTGATTCAACAAGGTGCTGAAAGCATTCTTTAGAAATGTTGGCCCATATTGATAGGATAGCATCTTGCAGTTGATGGAGATTTGTGGGATGCACATCCAGGGCACGAAGCTCCCGTTCCACCACATCCCAAAGATGCTCTATTGGGTTGAGATCTGGTGACTGTGGGGGCCATTTTAGTACAGTGAACTCATTGTCATGTTCAAGAAACCAATTTGAAATGATTCGAGCTTTGTGACATGGTGCATTATCCTGCTGGAAGTAGCCATAAGAGGCATAAGAGGTACATGGTGGCCATAAAGGGATGGACATGGTCAGAAACAATGCTCAGGTAGGCCATGGCATTTAAACGATGCCCAATTGGCACTAAGGGGCCTAAAGTGTGCCAAGAAAACATCCCCCACACCATTACACCACCACCACCAGCCTGCACAGTGGTAACAAGGCATGATGGATCCACGTTCTCATTCTGTTTACACCAAATTCTACCATCTGAATGTCTCAACAGAAATCGAGACTCATCAGACCAGGCAACATTTTTCCAGTCTTCAACTGTCCAATTTTGGTGAGCTCTTGCAAATTGTAGCCTCTTTTTCCTATTTGTAGTGGAGATGAGTGGTACCCGGTGGGGTCTTCTGCTGTTGTAGCCCATCCGCCTCAAGGTTGTGCGTGTTGTGGCTTCACAAATGCTTTGCTGCATACCTCGGTTGTAACGAGTGGTTATTTCAGTCAAAGTTGCTCTTCTATCAGCTTGAATCAGTCGGCCCATTCTCCTCTGACCTCTAGCATCAACAAGGCATTTTCGCCCACAGGACTGCCGCATACTGGATGTTTTTCCCTTTTCACACCATTCTTTGTAAACCCTAGACCATGCCACGCTCAAAATTGCTTAAATCACCTTTCTTTCCCATTCTGACATTCAGTTTGGAGTTCAGGAGATTGTCTTGACCAGGACCACACCCCTAAATGCATTGAAGCAACTGCCATGTGATTGGTTGATTAGATAATTGCATTAATGAGAAATTGAACAGGTGTTCCTAATAATCCTTTAGGTGAGTGTATATATATATATATATATATATATATATATATATATATATTTATATATATATATATATATATATATATATATATATATAAACAAAGTTATTCACTCTGTGAGCTCTTTTTCTGTTGCTGAAGCGCCCAGGGGTGTGTGCTCAGCACAACGCAGTGTGCGAGGGGGAGAACCGCTGGAAAGCGTCGTAGAACCAACAGCTTGGAGAGATGAATGAAGATGGCAGAGGAATTCAGCTCTATGACTGCTCTCTCAGCTCCGAAGAAGATATCTGATGTGTATTTGCAGCGTCACTCATTTTAAATTCGTATGTCTGGGGGAGTGGCATGCAAATTCCACACGCCAATTCTCATTGGCCTTTTCTCAAGATCAGAGATATCTGGGCTCCGCAGGAGCGACCCCTAGTATCAACTCATCGACCCAATGTCGAATGAGTGACAGAAGGGGAACATCACGATATTCACGATATTGCTTAATTTGATATTGCCCAGCTCCTCAGTTTCATGTTTACTGTAACTATACAACCTGAATAAACACATGGCTTTGCTTTTTGTGAAATTTTTTCCTTTTAATGTCTTCACATTCATCATTTACCAGAAATGTTGTTTGAATTCATGTCAACTACAAGTGCAAATGCAAAGGACTGACTCAGTGAAGAGGGCTGGAGTGCTACTGGTTTGAATTAGGTCTCACTGGCGTTCCTGTAGAACGGTCCTTTGGGAGCTTACAGTAATTGCTCTCTCTCGGAGAGAACAGGCTAATTTTGATTGGTGCCACACACAGCTTGTTTACAGTGTAATAGGTTTTGCACACATCCCTAGCGTGTGGATCAGCCTGCGGCTGCAGCTTGTGGTGTGCTGAGCCGGTATAGTAGATAAGGCAGAGCTCTTCACTCAACACTACAGCCAATCAGACTGATTATGTTCAGCCAAATTGCTGTTGCACGCTCATTAGTTCCCTAATTCTGATAATCAATAATGTGGATTATAGAGAGATTTAACCATTTGCTGAGCAGTGTGCAGCTAATCACCAGTAGGACCTCTCTCTGTCTCTCTTTCTCTCTCTAACTGAATGATGTATAGCAATGAAACATAGAGTGCAGTTTACTCTCTGCCCCCCTTGGTTACTGTTGCTAGGTCTGACAAGCTTTACACAAAAAGGACTGAATTGAAGACTTCAGTGAAGAATGTAATTTTTGATAAATATGCTTATAAAAAAATTAAAAGAAAAAAATTATCTGAAGAAAATTCGTATTTGCCCAGGCAAAACTCTGCGCCACAGTGCTGACAGGTTGTGGGTGGTTGCCAAGGTGTTGTAATGCGGTTGCTAAGGATTTCCTGAGTGGTTGCAAATGCATTCCTTAATAGTTGCTAGTGTGTTCTGGTTTGTTGTTAGATTGCCAATGATCAGTCTCAAGAAGGTGACTTCTCTGAGAATGATTTTTAAAAAAAAAAAACCTGATTCACTAAAGCTATTATGCAGATTAGGCAATAGTGAAAATGCACTAACAAAATCTGTGCTGTATGCAATTTGCACAGTGCAAATCAGCACAATAGTCAGGTTCTGGAGATAAAAATCAAAATTCCCATTGGGCAATTTACAATAAATTATAAACCTTTTAAGACAGACCTACTGTGAGCATGAGGTTGGTATATGGTATATGCTTCTGTTGAAGTTATCAGTCCAGATTATTGTAACTTAATTTCTTTACAAATTACTTCTGGTGAAGAACTACACTCCCCATGTTCCTGAAGATAAAACATCTACCAATTAAGAGAATCTCGGCAAACAAAGTGAGTGAAACAAGCTCTGCAGCGACTGCCCACTCCCAAAGTTTCAAATCAAAGTTTTGTAATATGATTCTCCTCAGAGCTGTTTGGTTTTGTTTATGGCTTAGAACTCTTTTATGAAGGAATTAATGAAATGTCTAATATCAGTCAATAGGAAAAATACTTCAGAAACAATGACTGAAACCAAGATGTCTAAAAAAGTTGACGGGTGTTCTTCTTTTCCAATCTTACAGGTGGTTCTAAGCGCTACATAAAGAAGGATGCAGCAGACCATCATGACCATCTGGCTCACTCTGTTAGGACTGTACAGCCTGATCCCTCAGTGAAATTGGAGAGAGAAGGTTGACATTTTTAGCAAAAATCAATATGCTTACAGAAATGTAAAACACTGCCCCAGTGGCCATTGTTGGAAGCGTTGGACTATAGATACATGTGAGCTCTATTTAGGAGAGGTCACCAAAAGCTAGCTCCTTTCATCTCTACTGGATGTAATACAGTGAAGAGGAATGCATATTTTATGGATTTTACCCCCCAACGTTAACCCAAACCTAAACCTAACCATTAGTGGAGTAAAAATTAAATGTTTGGCTGAAAAATGCCTGGTGAGAAATGTTACATGTCAGAGAGTCGGCATACTATCACCGATCCTAGGGTACCTGAACTTTCAGAAACAGCATGCCATTTTCATGTGTGATCATGTTGGGCTGTACAGCATCACTCCACTTTTGTGATCCTAGACAGCTGAATCTTTACTTTAACATGTAGCACCTCTACATATGTATACTTCATTTATGTCAGTGTGTTATGTAAGAGTGGAAATTGTGTTAAGGCTATCAAGTGGTATATCTTGATTTCTAATACTATGAAGTTCTTTTGACTCCATTTTCTATAATGCTGTACTGGACTCTTGTATCATGTCCTGTTTTTGTTTCTTCCTGTCTGGTGTTTTGTATATAAGGGGTAGGAACTAATTTGTGGAGGTGGTTGTTTCCCGGGAACTTTTCCAATTGACGACTCTCTTAGCTACCAGGTGGATATCCTTGTTTGCAGCAAATGCCTCGCTGGCAGGATTTACTTGTGTCTTTTTGGAGTGCTTCGTGACTGATTGGACTTTTTGATGTAATTCCACATAAAGGACTGGGGTAAATGGGGCTGGGACTAACTAAATGAGCGGTAAGAGATATCTGGTTCATTTGTTTGTGTAAAGACTATGGGAACTGCTTTAAGTATGATGAGATGGACTTTGCTCATGTGAAGAAAGATATATATTTATTCTGGGTTTTTGGGATATTACACATCTTTGTGCATCAGGAAATGACTGAATTCTCTGTATCTTTATTGATGTATCCTCACTAATATTGAGAGTGTTACAAACATGTAACTGAAAGTGCGCTTACTACACAGCACATCTGGATAAATGACAAATAACACTCCTCAACATCGTTTGATAATTTTTTTTATAAATCACTGCTGCCATGATTGCTAGAAAATCTACACAAACATCTCTTCAGATGTTTGAGCGCCATCTTGTTCAGTTTACCGCCTGCTTTCCCCGGGCAGTACTAGTGTGATATAAATTGTACTGGGCAAATAGCACAGATTTATTTTTAATAAAGCGCAAACTATAATGAGCAAAATATACAAAGAATTTGCAAAAAGCACACTTTTCAGCACATATGTGCCTGCAAAAACTAGTTTGTGAATAAGACAAAGGCTTTTGTGCTGAAATATCACACGCTAAAGTGGTACAGACTATTTAGTGATATCATTTTACACCTTTAGAGCTGTTTTAGGATTTTTGAGACTTGAGTATAGTTAAAGTTGAGATTGTAAGTTACAGTTTCTGTAGTCAATTATTAGAGCATTGCTTTAGCAATGTCAAGGTCATAATAATAATAATAATAATAATAATAATAATAATAATAATAATAATAATTTTTTTTCATAGATGCCTTTCATGACACTCAAGGTAAAAAAAAAAGTCATCCTTGAAAGCAATAACAACAACAATATTAAGCAAACAATACAATGATATACAAGAAGACATTGGAAGATACCAGGGCTGGACTGGTAATCTGGCATACCGGCATTTTCCCGCTGGGCCGATGCACATTGGGTCTGATCAGGGGCAGACCGGCCATCGGGAGAACCGAGTGGGCCGGTGGGTCGGCCGCGAAACAGGCCGAATGGGCCGTGATAAGCAAAAATGAGCCACCGCGTTATGCAGATCGGACCACAAAACGGTGACAGGATATGCAGAAAAGGACAGCGAACACACCCCCGCTCAACTTTTGGGCCAGTTGCTATATATCTTCCAGGGCTGAACTGGGAAGAGAAATCAGAGCGGGACGAAGACGATTAATATTACGTAAATGAAAGTATCCAGAGCGAGTTATGTTATTAACATGGGCTTCAAAGGACAAAGTGCTACCAAGGATGATACCCAGACTCTTAACCTGTGAAGAAGGAGAAGCAGTGGACTGATCGAGTCACAGAAAAACTGTCAGTTTTTGCCAAATTAGGTTTAGTGCCTACAAGGAGGATTTCGGTTTTACGACAATTTAATTTGAGAAAATTAGATGAGAACCATTTTTTAATTTTAGCTAAACAGCTGGACAGAGAGGGCGGAGGAAGCAAAGAAGTGGGCTTGGAATATAGGTAGAGCTGGTTGTCGTTGGCATAGCTGTGAAAATGGACACCATGTTTCCTAAATATATTACCAAGGGGCAGTAAATAGATAATAAACAGAAGAGGGCCCAAAACTGAGTCTTGTGGAATGCCAGTGATAACTTACAGTGATGACTTAGATCGAAAATTGTATGAACTGAGTGTGACCAGAAAGACCAGAAGGGGATCATTAGTAATTTTGACAAGAGCGGTTTCCGTACTATGATGTGGATGGAAACCTGATTGAAATTGTTCAAACAATTTATTAGCTGAAAAATAATAATAAATCTGAACTGCAACACTCCTTTCCAACATTTTTGAAATAAACAGTAAATTAGAAATAGGAAGAAAATTATCAAAATCAGTAGGATCTGCCCCTGGTTTCTTGAGTATTTGGGTTATTGAAGAAGTTTGGAGTGAAATAGGAACCAAACCAGAAGATAGTGAAGAATGAACGATATTAGTGATTAAAGAAGACAAAGAAGGTAAACAAACTTGAACTAAATACATTGGAAGCGTATCAAGTTGACAGGTGGTGGGTTTGGATTTCCGAATAATAGAGAATATCTCATCAACAGTAGGAATTTAAAGACAGAAAAGTCAGAAAGAGGTAGTTCAAAGGAAACTGAGTCTGACTGACCAAACCAATATTATTTAAAAGTATTTGCTTGTGAATATTTTCAAGATCATGGATTTGATTTCCAGGGAACACACATATTAAGAACAAATTTATACCTTGAATGCATTGTAAATCACTTGTCAATAAATCAATAAATATGATTATAACTTCTAACTAACAAAGACTGTATCTCTATAGCACCTATCTATGGATTTATGGCATCTCTATAGGGATATTATAGAACTAAACGTTTCTACACACATCCAAGGTATGCAATGTATTAGAAATGTGAAGATCTGGTTCTAAATCGTTTTCCAGTAATAATAACAAAGATTCATCTAAACAAACCCTGAAGACATCAGGATTCAGTCTATTGTTCCTCTGAAAGATCTGCACTAAATGTTGACATTCTTTTCAAGGCCAGTTTTTCAGTCCATGTTGATTCACAGTATGAACAGAGCTGGAGAGTCGACATGTCTTGGGATACTAATATGAGGAAATTTGGTATTTTAATTTGCACATTTCGGATATCTTAATCTCACATCCCAAATCCCAATCCCAGTATGACACCAATTTAACCTACGATCACAGCTTGTCTATCACACTACTGTAGAGAACATAATGGAGATTCAGCGTAAAAAATTAACTTCTTAAAATTGGTCAGGATTTGTTTAGAGTAAATTATTTTGGAACATTTCATATATAATTTCAAATATATGCTGAAGACACTAATTTAAGTGAAAGTACATTTTACAGGCTTCCCACACATTTTTCCAATTTCCAACACAAACATAATTTGTATGATATGGCAAAATCGTTTTGCTTAGTACAACAACAAGATACAACTTTTATTAACACTTAATAATTTAAAATCCATACAAGGAACAAATGAAATTTTTGCTTATATCCTATCCATGTTTTCTTTCTTCCTTGGTAGTATTCACAACAGTGATTTTCCTCTTAAAATCATGGCTAGGTTTAGACTTTGGGTAAGAGGATACATTTTATGATTAGGTTTAGGTTTGGGTTAGGGGATAAACAAGATAAATCATCAGAACGCTAATTTAAAACCCTGTTGTTTCTCTTTCTTCCGTGATACTCAACGTTAAAAATCAAACATTTTGTACGAGCCAACTTTTATATAATTTCTTATGATTTCCCCATCTCATACATTTCTTACAACTTATCATGAAACTGGGTTGTAATTTCCATAACTTCTCCATGCCCCTTTCAGTCATCTGTGATTACTGGATAAAGATTTTAAAAAAATCACTGATTCACTATTATTCAGAACAATTCCTCACTGCAGGTTTTATGCAAAAATTTCAATAAAATTCCAGAATTATTCATATTTTAATAGTATATGTTCCTATTCCTGGAAAATACTATTTTTATATTCTAGGTCTTTAAAATGTGGAAACCGTGAATTTACACACAAACAAAAAATAGGTCAAGAATTGTGTCTTGGATAGGAAAAAGAAACATGAAATTTATCATACACGGATATTATTATAGTGCAACTGATCTTGCTCAGGCAGGAAGGCTACAGGCACAATATCCGTCACATTATTCCATATTATATATAATAATATATCATATACCATATATCATAATTCCATAAAGCATATCAACTGCTTACTTTACTTTTTACAGTGACTTACCTTGTTTACTCTATATCTTTTTGGTGATCAGGGTTGGGAGGGTTACTTTTGAAATGTATTCCACTACAGATTACAGAATACATGCTGTAAAATTAAATTTTTTTATGTATTCCGTTAGATTACTCAATAATGAATTCTAAATACTTTGGATTATTTCTTCAGCACTGGTAGATTGTTTACTTGTTTTGACTATAAAAACTCTGCTAGTACAAGTAATATCTTATGCAGTGTTGTTTCTAAAACAAGATCAATCAAATTTATCTTGTTTTAAGAATTTTTTGATATTTTTACAGGAAAACAATAGAAAAAATATGATCAAGAATACGATTTTTGCCCTAATATCAAAGGTCTTACTAGAAAAAAGAAATTATGATCTATCTTGAATTTTCTTGATAAAAAAATATAATTGTGCCTGGTAAAATTTGCATGTAAAATGGCTAGAAATAGCATTTTTAGCTTAGTGTAAAGCTGGCAATTTACACAAGGTTTATTTCTATTTATTCTGCTCCAAACTTACTTCTCTGTCTGCTCATATGAATGTAACACATCTTAAGAAAGTGTTTCACTGTTGTTCAAATGCACTTTGGATCACATCATTTATATGTATAAATATTTTCCATCTGAAAGGACTAAATATGAAATGAAACAAATGACAAAAAAATGCAAAGTAATCTCTTCAGCAATCAAAATACTTTTTGAATGTAACTGTATTCTAATTACCAATGATTTAAATTGTAACTGCAGTGGAATAAAGTTACTAATATTTAGCATTTTAAATATGTAATCCCATTACATGTATTCTGTTACTCCCCAACCCTGTTGGTGATGTTATATCTTGAATATATTTTATTAAGCCTTTTTTTAAGCACATAAGTGTTTAAGTATACTTATACATTTTTAAGAGAAATATATTTTACAATTTCTTCCCCTTTAAATCATCAGCAATTTTATATGAAGCATTCATTCCATATATTACTGTAAATTATCCTATGCACACAGCAGCCAAATGTTATGTGAGATTGAAAGTACGTCTCTTGGGAGTTTATAACAAAACAGCCTGTGCACAAAATATTGTTGTCCAATATACTAATTTGCATTTGTTCTGTTTAAAAGTTGGCAATGTGAGAATTTGCACTCAATGTACTGAAAACATTGAAGAAACATTTCTGTGACCAAACTGAATCTCATAGCTTACAAGGGAAGCCAAATGCCAAATGTAAATAACAATTATAGACTGATGCATGGGAAAGATAGACTGTTTAGTAATTATGCAGGTGATTGAGTAGTACTACATTAACACTTTAGTAGTTACTACTATTAACTAATATGGAAACATGATTAACCAATCAGTAAGTAATAGTGAACTGATGACTGAGGTAGTTCACTGTTAGGTAATCAATAATTTCTTAATGTGATCTGCCTCATTGAGAACTATTAACTAACTATGGCTAATTTAATATAACTACTTATTAATTACTAATCAAAATATTAACATGTGTCTAAAATGTGAATGATTAGATATTTATTGTGAACAAGATCATGGGTTCTTTGTGGGAATTCATTTATGAATGTAACAGATCGCTAAATCAAGGCTACAATGTCTGGTATAGTATCATATTCAAGGATGTAACTACATGTTCAGGATCAGTGGGAAACCAATTTAATAATGTAATAACCATGGAAAACCCCATATCAGTAGACCAATATTGTGAATATTAGGGGAGGGGGGGACATGTCCCCCTCAATGTCTATGGTGTTTACGGCCATGATCATAGTCAGCTTACCTTACAGAAATATAAGGATGCATGTGCCCAACCTGTGTATTCCTTGGGATATCTCTTCTGTTCATTAAAAAAAAATATTAACTTCTGCATGTTTGATATTGTCTTTTTTAAATAGTTCTGGTAACCCAGAAGTAATGAGTGTTAAGTGTTACCACATAAGTATGATGGAATTACTAATGATCTGGACCATTATTAACCACATTTTAAAGTGAGGATCACGGTAACGCATTATTAATTAATGAGATCTTACTGTTTCCATCCTTGGGAGTTAAAGGTTATCTGGACCATTATTCTAAAGTGAATTATATATATATATACAGTATATATATATATATATATATATATATATATATATATATATATATATATATATATATATATATATATATATATTGAAAGTGAAGTGACTGTCAGTCCCTAACATTCTGTCTAACATATTTTGTGTTCCACATAATACAAAGACTCACACTGGTTTTGAACAACATGAGGGTAGATAAATGATGACAGAATATAAAATTCTGGCTGAGCTATCACTTTAAAGAGATAGTTTACCCAAAAATGAAAATTCTCTCATCATTTACTCACCCTCTTGCCATCCCAGATATGTATGACTTCCTTTCTTCTGCAGAACACAAATTCAGATTTTGTGGTGTGGGTGAGAAGAAGATCAATATTTAAGTCATTGTTTTCTAGACAGCAGGGGGAGATATGCAGAGAATAATGTGAATCACCAAAAACACAAGAAAGTGAAAGTGATCTGTTTCTTATCAACACCTATCCTTCTGAAGATACTGATTTAACCACTAAAGTCTTATGGATTACTTTTATGCTGACTTGTTTGTTTAGCTTAAAAATGTTGCCACCCATTTACTTGCATTGTATGGACCTACAGAGATGAGAAATTCTTCTAAAAAAAATCTTCATTTGAGTTCAGCAGATGAAGAAAGTCATACACATCTGGGGTTGCATGAGGGTGAGTAAATAATGAGAATTGTAATTTTTGGGTGAACTATCCCTTTAAGGGCTCTTGTCAGATCTGGATGAATTTGTCAATAAGAAAAGAGGTTTAGAAACCTTTCTAGTAATTATTACAGTGAAAACATGAAAATGTCCTACAAGGACATTATATATAATGCTGAAATACAATGCCTTATTAAAGTCCTGTGTGGATTCTTATTTTAGTGCACTCACAGTGCGCACCCCACACCTCGCTGTGAACGTGCAGAAATGTTGTCTGTTCGCACTCCAGTTGTCGATCACGCGAATGGCAGTGATTAACTTGGGTGTTTATATGGATTTCTACAGCTAATCTGCCTGATGTAGCTGCGATAGTTTCCAGTACCCCCATGAGGGTGTGGAGTAATGCATAAATACTGCTTATGACATGCGGGACAATGCACACTGATATATTGCTGCACTAATTTAAAAGTGTACACTTAAAAACTGATGTCATAAGAGCCCAGTTACAGAATCACCCTGAAAATGACCATCTCATTACACAGAAAAACCTGCATTAGAATTAGAGCCAAAATTGACCTCAGCGTGCTGCCTGAAGTTGGAGCTGTGACTTTAATCTTGAAATATCAGCTTGTCTTGGTGTTAAATGAAGGCATTGCATGACGAAACTATTCTTTTTTTTCACTGTGTGGAGAGAAGAAAGTGTTTCACTTTGAAGAGTTTGATGCTGCTGAACTGTGTGACAGTCTCATCACTCAAGTGGGAGCGTCTCATCACACGCAGCTGTGAAATTCGCTCTCGTAAAAGACCCATTCAGTAATCACTCAATAAATTGCACATTAATTCAAATTAAACCCAGTAATTTAATGACAGTAATGACACATATTATAAAGAAGTAAAAAAAATTATTGAGAGTAATGAGAGTAAAAAAGTACCCACTTTTAGACTTACTCTAAAAGTACAATTTTCCCTAAAACTTTACTCAAGTAAATGTAACGTGTTACTTCCCACCTCTTTATATTAGTTAATAGTAGTAACTACAGTGTTAATTTAGTAGTACTAATTAATCCTGCATTAATTCCTGCATAGTTACCTATTAATGACAGACCATTATTATAAAGTGTTACCTTATGGGAAAGCAATTACTTCCTTGTTCCCACGGAACCAGAACTCATGTCTCTGAGGCAGGTCAGTTTCTGAGCATATGGGGGCCCGAAGAAAAATCATACTTGGAGTGCCTAGTAACAAGTGCCCCATCGTAACCTTCCTGATGCCCCACATAATTTGCATCTTACCCAAGGGGATGATCTCAAGATGATCTCAAGATGGCGCCGAGTATGGCTGCTGCGTCGCGAGCTCCGTCAAAACACTGCAGTTTATTGTTTGTTTTGTTTACAGTTCTGTGTTTTTTTGTCTTGGATGCTGTCTGCCTTATTGTGTACGACAGACAAACGCTTTTGGACATTGGTTCGGCAATCACACACCGAAAACCGGACTTCACATTCCTCAACGCCGACCCGCGGTTTACAAACACGCCAGCGGAGCCCTTTGTTTGGGCTGCCCGGCCGCGGAGACGCAGACGGAAAAGAGGAAAAAGAGCCGGCGTTCTCATCAGAGTAAGACGTCGCGCAAATCGCCCCCCGCTACCCAGTATACTACTGGCAAATGTTCAGTCTCTGGACAACAAGCTATGCGAGCTGAGAGCGCGGATCTCTTTCCAACGAGAGACGAGAGAATGCTGCGTTATCTGTCTTACGGAAACCTGGTTGTCCGCGGAGATTCCAGACTCGGCCATCGAACCCACGGGTTTCTCCGTGCACCGAGCGGACAGAGCGAAAGACCTCTCTGGTAAAAGCAGAGGAGGTGGTGTATGTTTTATGATCAACAAATCATGGTGTGATCAGAGGAATGTACATTTTATCAGGTCTTTCTGCTCTCCTGATCTGGAATTTCTTATGCTTCTGTGTCGACCATTTTGGCTACCGAGGGAATTCACAGCGGTCATCATCACAGCTGTGTACATCCCCCCACAAGCCGACACAGACCGGGCACTCAGGGAACTGTATGGCAGAATAAGTGAGCAGGAAACCGCGCACCCTGAGGCCGCGTTCATTGTTACCGGGGACTTCAACAAAGCCAATTTTAAAACAATAGCACCAAAATTCCACCAACACATCAACTTCAACACACGAGGGGACCGGGTTTTGGATCATTGCTATTCTCCTTTCCGGGATGGCTACAAATCCCTCCCCCGCCCACCATTTGGCAAATCGGACCACTCTTCCGTTCTGCTTCTGCCCGCTTACAGGCAGAAACTGAAACGGGAATCACCCGCCCTCAGAATGATCCAGTGCTGGTCGGACCAATCAGACTCTGCGCTACAGGACTGTTTTGATCACGCGGACTGGGAGATGTTCCGGTCTGCCTCCGATGACGACATCGAGGTTTACGCTGATAGCGTAACGTGTTTCATCAGGAAGTGCGTAGAGGACGTTGTTCCAACCAAAACAATACGGATCTTCCCCAACCAGAAACCCTGGGTTAAGGGCGATGTTCGCGCGGCACTTACTGCGCGGACCACCGCTTTTAATTCCGGGAACGCGGAGGAGCGTAAACAAGCCAGTTATGCCCTCCGTAACTCCATCCGTGCAGCCAAACGCCAGTACAGGCACAAAATTGAAGGTCAGTTCAACACCACTGACTCCAGAAGTATGTGGAAGGGAATTAACATCATTACGGACTATAAACAGAATAAAAACTCCGCCATGATCACCGCTGCCTCTCTCCCGGACGAGCTTAATACATTTTATGCTCGTTTCGAGGACAACAACAACACCGCCCTCACGGAGAGAGCACTCGCGGCCGATACTACAGATGATGGTTCACTCTCCGTCTCTGTTGCGGATGTAACCCGATCCTTTCGACGGGTGAACATTCGCAAAGCCGCGGGTCCAGACGGCATTCCGGGCCGCGTCATCAGAGCATGCGCGAACCAACTGGCTGGTGTTTTTACGGACATTTTCAACCTGTCCCTCTCCCTGTCTGTAGTCCCCACATGCTTCAAAACATCAACCATTGTGCCTGTACCGAAGCAAGCCAAAATCACCTGCTAAATTAACTGGCGTCCTGTTGCCCTCACCCCCATCATCAGCAAATGCTTTGAGAGGTTGATCAGAGATCACATCTGCTCTGTTCTGCCCACCTCTTTGGACCCATTGCAGTTTGCCTACCGCAACAACCGCTCCACTGATGATGCTATTGCATCTACAATACACACTGCTCTTTCCCACCTGGAAAAAAGGAACACATATGTGAGAATGCTGTTTGTAGACTACAGCTCAGCATTTAACACCATAGTGCCCTCCAAGCTTGATGAGAAACTCCGGGCTCTGGGCTTAAACAGCTCGCTGTGCAGCTGGATCCTGGATTTCCTGTCAGGCAGACGTCAGGTGGTTAGAATGGGCAGCAACATCTCCTCATCACTGACCCTCAACACTGGAGCCCCGCAGGGCTGTGTTCTCAGCCCACTCCTGTATTCCCTTTACACACATGACTGTGTGGCGACACATAGCTCCAATGCCATCATTAAGTTTGCTGATGATACGACGGTTGTAGGTCTGATCACTGACAATGATGAAACAGCCTACAGAGAGGAGGTGCACACTCTGACGCGCTGGTGTCAGGAGCACAACCTCTCCCTCAACGTCAGTAAAACCAAGGAGCTTGTGGTGGACTTCAGGAAGAAAGACAGAGAACACAGCCCCATCACCATTAATGGAGCACCAGTGGAGAGAGTCAGCAGCTTCAAGTTCCTCGGTGTCCACATTACTGAGGAACTCACATGGTCCGTCCACACTGAGGCCGTTGTGAAGAAGGCTCACCAGCGCCTCTTCTTCCTGAGACGGCTGAGGAAATTTGGAATGAACCACCACATCCTCACATGGTTCTACACCAGCACTGTAGAGAGCATCCTGACTGGCTGCATCACCGCCTGGTACGGCAATAGCACCGCCCACAACCGCAAAGACCTGCAAAGGGTGGTGCGAACGGCCAGAAATATCATCGGAGGTGAGCTTCCCTCCCTCCAGGATATATATAACAGACGGTGTGTGAAGAAAGCTCGGAGGATTATCAAAGACTCCAGCCACCCGAGTCATGGGCTGCTTTCACTGCTTCCATCAGGCAGGCGGTATCGCAGCATCAGGACCCGCACCACCCGACTACATGACAGCTTCTTCCCACAAGCAATAAGACTTTTGAACACATGATCCCTCATGATCAACAATCAGCACTGCACTTTATTAATCCTCATTCTGTCAATATATTCTCCCATTCAATTAGTGTTTATATATATTTATACCTGTATCTAGTGTATGTGTATTCTACATTGTGTGTATTGTGTACATTTGTTATGTAAATTGTTGTGTAGGTATGTGTACATTTGTTATGTAAATTGTTTTTGTGTAAATATGTTGTTTATTGTAAAGTGGTTTATGTCTCGTCACTGTCATTACTGCATTGTTGCACGGAACTGCACACAAGAATTTCACCTGCTGTTGCACTCGTGTACACAGTAGTGTGACAATAAAGTGATTTGATTTTGATTTGATTTGATTTGAGGGGGTGGGGGGGTCCAGACGTACTTACAAAGGGAATAGGCCGCACCAGCTGTTTTGACCTTTTCTCTTTTTTTTTTTAATGAAAAAATTAAATAAATTATTCACTTAGCTGGGACCAAGATACATTTGCGCCGGGGAAGGTACTGGACACAGCGATGACAAGGCTGGGTCTGCCTTTTCCCAGGGCATCACTTGCAAGTTCACTACTTGATCCTTAAAAGGGATAGTGGGAACTACGGGCAAAGAGCCTGGCCTGGGTCTCAGGATGACCTGAGAGTATGCCGGAAAAAAGTCTAGGCATGTATCACTGACAGAGAACGCCTGCATGTCCCCAACCCCCTTGATAGAAGTGAGCGCAGTCAGGAGGCCTTCAATGTGAGGGCTTCTAGCTCGACTGACTCCAGAGGCTCAAACGGGGCTGTCGTGAGGAGCGTGGACAAGTAAGTCTAGGTGGACAAGAAAGGTGCCACCAACACGACTTGTTCTTCATCCTCCCTGACTTTACACAGAGTCTGTGCAAGTAGGCTCACAGGGAGAAACGCATTCAGCTGTGTGTGTCAACGCATCCGTGCCGAAAAGAGTCTCGGCCAGGGAGAACCATAGCGGGCAGTGGGAGGATTCCTGGGAAGCAAACAGGTCTACCTGCGCTTCATGAATCGACTCCAAATCAGCTGAGCCACCTGGGGGATGAGTCTCCACTCTCCTCTGAGCGTCACCTGTTATGACAGCATGTCCACCACATAATTGAGTTTGCCTGGGATATGAGTGGCCCACTACAACTTCAGTTGCTGCTGACTCTAAAGGAGGAGATAGTGGGAGAGTTGCAACATGCAACGTGAGCATAAACAGCCTTGGCGATTCATATATGCTACCGTCGACATGATGTCACATACAGACTAATGTGTGCTTGCCTGGATCAACGACTGAAACCTCAGCAGAGCCAGCAATACCTCCAGCGACTTGAGGCAGTTGATATGCCAACACAGTCGAGGTCCTGTCCCGGAGCTCGAAGCTGTATGCCTGTTGCAAATGGCACCCCAGCCTGACCTGGACACATCTACTGTGACAATGACAGATCAGCGTGATAGCCACGTGATGCCTACCGTTGCACCATGCCCATCTCGGGACTCGAGTCTGAAGCCAGTGCTGAAGTGGTCTCAGATGCATCAACCCGACCGGCCTAACTGCTGCTGAGGATGCCATATGCCCCAGGAGCCTCTGAAATTGATTCAATGGGACCACTGTTCTTCCCCCATATGACTTCAGGCAATTCTGAACTGTCTGAGCACACTCGCCTGTGAGATGCTAACATCCAACTCCATCCCGGGAAAAGAGATGCTCTGCACCAGGGTGAGCTTGCTCTTTTCCCAGTTGACATGAAGCCTCAAATGGCTGAGGTGTCTCAGCACCAGGTCCCTGTAAGGACACCATAAATCTCAAGAGTGAGCTAGAATCAGCCAATCATTGAGATAATTGAGGATGTGGATACCCACTTCCCTTAGCGGGGCAAGGGCTGCCTCTGTGACTTTCGAAAAGATGCAAGGTGACAGAGACAGACTGAAGGGGAGGACTCTGTACTGGTATGCTTGACTCCTGAGGCAGAATCAAGACATGAAAGTACACATCCTACAAATCTACTGCTATGAACCAGTCTTGATGCAGGACACATAACAGAATGCACTTCTGTGTCAGCATTTAGAATGGGAGCATGTGTAGGACCCGATTCAAAGCTTGCAGGTCTAAGATTGGCCGCAAACCCACCGCCTTTCTTTGGTATGATGGAGTACTTCATCTCGGCTGGAGGTACAGGCTCCGCACGAAGAACAGTGGCATCCTTGCCTACTTGTGAGGAAGAACGGACACTACTGAACCTGGGTGGGCGCCTTGTGAACTGAATCGCATAGCAAAGTCAGATCGTCCTGTGTCAGCACGACGGGTTTGCGAGGGCTAACCACATCTCCAGGCTCCATGCAAGGCAACCAAGGGGACAATCACCTTTGACATACCTGCAGATGGGGCCTTGTGGCAGGGTGGATTAGGAGCTGCATATCGAGAGGCCTCATGTCACAAAATTTTAAAGCACTTACCTCACTCTGCGTACCCACCAGAGGACCGGTCTGCGATGGGAGAGGAGGCAGGGCTTCCTTGTGACACATACACCTGGTCATGGATATTTGTGTGTGTTGCAGCTGGGTGCGCAAAGGTGGGGGACTCGCATCCGCAACGCCCCTGCTGCGAATGTTCGGTGTACTGCTGTCATGACAATTATGGCCATGTTACCCAGAGAATGAGAAAACCACTCTTTTTCTGATAATGAATTTACCAGTGCCCCATGGGCATGCGGCAACCAAAGATTCTCCTCCCAGCCCTCCACCGGGGACAGAGAGGTCCGTGCACCACTTCCTGGTTGACAGCGGGTCTCCTCCCCTCTGGGTCTCCCATCTCAGGGATGCTTTGAAGCCCTCCTGGGGTTCTTGGCGCCAGACTGAGGAACAAATTCCAGACCAACTGACAACTTCCTGTGGGAGGCTTTACGCTGAGGCCGAGGCCAAGCCGGTGTTGCTGCTGCAGGTGGACGCCCTCGGTGACGAGCAGATGGGGTACTGATCTTGGCTCTCTGTAGGTGGCGGAGGAATCACGGCGTCTGCCTCTTGACTGCCGAGAACTGCTGGGCAAAGTCCTCTGCAGTGTCACCAAGCAGGCCACCTTGAGAGATGAGGGCCTTGTTGGTGTCGCTCATCTCTGCAAGGTTGAGCCACCGGTGGTGCTACTGGACCACCATTGTGGACATTGTGGAGCCCACGCCATGACTTTCGTCACCCACAGGGCAAAGTTGGTCGCTGAGCACAGCTCCTGCATCACTCCCGAGGCAGGACTACCCTGATGCAGATATTTCAGAGCCTTGGCCTGGTGGGTCTGCAGGATGGCCTTGACATTCAAGGCGGAGACAGCATGTCCAGCAGCACTATACACCTTGGCCGTCAAGGGCGAAGTGAACTTGCAGGCCCTGGACGGGAGCTTAGGACAATCCTGGAACATCCATGTACCCCCTGGCCATTGAAGGTGGTGAGAGCAGAAGAACCCAAGAAACGGGACCCACCACGGCTGCCCACCACGGCTTCATGAGGTCCTCATGCACCTCCGGGAAGAAAGGAACTGGGACAGAGTGGCGCTCTGATCCCAGGAACCAATCGTCCAGCTGCGAACGCTCGGGGCGGGGTGGAGGGTTCCACTCCAGCCTGAACGCCTGCAGTGGCCCTGGCAAGCATGGTCGTCAGCACCTTGTCGGTCTCTGACTGGGCACACTCTACGATGGTATGATCGATACCTCATCGCGAGCCCCGAATGAGACATTACGCCCGCTCTAAGGTGAGCCACATGACTCATCCATGAACTCGACCAGTGGAAACAAGTGTGCTGTGGAATGGGAGGTCCGTGGGGATTCAGTCGGTGGAAATGCTCCCATTAATGTCCCCAAATTGCTCAATACGCTAACCGCCATTGCCTTGTAAACAGAAGGACCAGGACAGGGAGCGATTGGAGTGGCTTTCTCTCTATGAAATAAAGAATGCCAACGCTAACCACCACAGCCTTGTGCATGTAAGCAGAAGGACCTGAACGGGTAACTACTGGAATGGCTTTCTCTCTATGAAAGAAAAAAAACTGTGATCACAATGTTGCCATGGTCACGTTCTCTCATTGAGAACATGAGCCACCCACGAATGCTGTCTTAGCATGTCTATGGCCAATTTACTTGAAACAGCAATCGTGGCCATCAGAGGATGAAAGACACCTACCGCAACCAAGAACTGCACGTAGACAGAAGGACGGAAAGGCATCTTTAAAAAAATGCTCTCTGTCAGTGCTTACTCTTTTAGAGAAAATACACACTTTTATTTCTCTCAAGTGTGGCTGCTGAAGCACCCAGGGGTGTTCTCTGCACTTATCTATATGAGAAAGGGAGAACCCTAAACAGCCATTTTTACACTTTCACTTTAAGAGATGAATGGAACGCTAGTGGATTTCTCTACGCTGCTCATCTCTGAAGAACAAATCTGAATGAGTGGTTGCAAGTGTTCTCCGTTTATACCCGTATGTCTAGGGGAGCGGAATGCATATTCCACTCGCCAATTCTCATTGGCCTTTTCTCAAATATCAGAGGTGATATTTGAGAAAATATCGTCACAACTTCGAGTGAGTGACAGATAGGGAACTAAAATGTCTAAATGTGTTGGATAATTGAACTGTGTTGGAAAAAAATTATTGTTATAAAATTATAATTGTAAATATTATAGTAATTATAGTCGGTTATAAATTCTGACATTGATGCTTGAAATTATGATTATGTCAACATGCACTCATTTTCTCAGTCCGCTAATGTTCAGTCCAATTGCAGTACTGTTTAGAACTGCACTAAATTTCCCAGTTCACAATTAGACAATATTCACAGACCACTACATAAAATTTAATCAAATTCATAAATCTCTATATGATTGTCTTGCAGGGATGTTTAAGTACTTTGATTCGGTTCTAAATAATAGGTACTGAATATAAACAGTGCATTCAGGGCCCATAACCTAAGGGATATAATTAGGAAGTAGATATCTGAGCCAGTGAGCTAACAGTTCAAGCCTCCATTACACTGCCTAATGCATTGTTCTATGTTAAGGTGTAAGTATGAATAGGTAAGGATTATAATATATTTATGAAGTATTATAATTTACTTTAATACAACTAATACATACATATGGTGAATAATGTATATTCATAAATAAAGTAAGTATATCTTTATAATGCGTGAAGGCTTTAAAGACAAATTTTCCTTTTATCTAAGTGTCTTTTGGGAAAACTGCAAGTGGAGTGAATGCATAAATGGTATTATTGCCATTATTTTTTTTACTTTTGTATTATAGCTTTTGTGGATTTACTGTTAACTGTTTACATGTGCACACATGCAATATGGTTTTATGGTCTGGTCACTGACCAGAATTGGTTGTTGAAATCCTTGCCATGTAAAGTGCCTCAAGAGAATATAAAGCGCATGGAAATATTGCATGTTCTGCACAAACTCCACATACAGTTGTGTAATGTAAAATGTAACAGGCAGTACTTCAGATAATCCACTGCCATGCTAATGGGCTTCTGGCAAACAAACATCTCTCTGGAGGACTGCTGCTTTAAAATAGATTCCAGTGTGAAGATTTGCTTCAGACTGACACTCGTTTGTCATGCTGAGGAAGGAGAATGTTAAAAAATCTGGTAATGAGGTGTTGATGTATTCCACACAGCAGACAGCTTTAACAGCATTAAATATAGCCCTTGTGACACCACAATACAGGGAGAAAATGGATGACAGTAATTTTATTTTTGTTTGTTGATGTGTTGTTTATATTTATTTATTTAGCCTATTGCATAAGTACTTTAGTTTTCAAATGTACCCTAGATATACAGTACAGTATAATAAAACTGAACTGTAAAGACTGAACAGACTTTGCTGTGTAAGTATGAGTCTGCATAGCACAAATGCAGTTAAAATAATGGAAACTATGGCTTCTGTACTTCAATATGGCAAATATGATGCTTATTAAAGTAAAATAAAGCCAATCAAAAAGCCAACACAGACATTGAGAATATGCAGTGTTAGGGATGGGCGATGTCTTAAATTATATATCAATATTTTTCAGCATATTGATGATTTTATATATCTCGATAATTATGTATTTGCTCTGAAATTGCTCTAAAGTGTTTTATTTTTTTTAATTTTTTTATCAGCGGAACCATCATTTCATTCAAAAATCCATTGCAGCCAAGTATATTCAATATTATAATGACATTAAATGAAAATCTATATAAAAACAATTTGTTTTTCACTAAATAAACAAAGGGAGATTGAAATTCAACAATTTTCACTGATATGTACTTTTATATTAATATTTCATATACAATGATTCATAGTAGCTTAATAAAAAGCATTATTTACTTTCATTTTTTTTTACTATTTCATTTTTGTGAATGAACAAGGTGTACAAAGCTACTTCACTGACTTATTTTTGAAACCCAGTTGAACAATGCATAATACTAAATTATTATTGTGGGACACGTCAGGTTGATTATTATAATATAATTCTCAAATATCATTATTATTCTGATTATTAGATTTGTGTTATACACACAAACACTGAAGAAAGCCATGAGGCTGAAACAACTGTGTTCTCCTGTTCTGTGAGATATAAAATAAAATAGCAGATCATTTTTTTTTTTTTTTACACTGTTTAAGGTTTATGAATATGTGCACCCTGGGCTAGTAGAGTGCAGTGATACCATTTCTTTGATTTAGATTTGCATTATACAAAAGTAATATACATTATTTCTGTCCTGTTTACTTCACCTTCACCAGGGGCATTTATTTTGACACCGGAAATTCGTATTTACTTAAACTTCATAAGGAGCTTTTATTTCAACACAGAAAAGGCAATGTGTATTTGACAGTTTACAATGTCCCACATTTCCTGAATCATTGTAATCTCCTTTTCGAGATAGCTACTGATCTCCTGATTCAGATTGTCCATTAGCCTGTGGGTGGTAGCCTGAGATAGGGCTGCACGATTACAGCAAAAATCATAATTGTCGATAATTGCCCTTGATATTGTAAACGCAATTATTAATGTAGATTTAAATATTTTAATTACCATGACATCACAAAGCAAGCAACCGTGTGGTTCTTCAGAGTAGCAGATTTCAATTGTGGGTATGAGCTGCACTCTAGTTTCTTTTAAGCATTATATTGTATTGTATTTTATATTGTAATGTTTGTTATGGTAAGGCAAATGAAAATGATTGTAAATTGATATCTATGGTATAGAATACTTTATATAACATATTATATTGTTGAATTACTGCTTAAATTAGTAGTCCACGTACAGTAAATAATATGGCATATTCAATATTCAAACTTATTAACAGCTGATTTAAATCGACCAAGTTACTGCATTCAGTAAGCCCTTAGTTGGTTAGACAGGGGACCATTCATCCTGTTAGATCTTCAATGGTGATCTTTTTCATGTAAGATCATCGTTAGATAATTTTTGGCCTCAGTGGTTGCACTTTGGAAATTAAAAACAGTCATTTGCGATCAGAGTTTGTGCGATTTGTGAAAATGTTAAATCTAACAATACCAGCTGCATGGAAAATGGGTCTTATAAGAACAGACGCAATAACAATGACAGGGATTCCTGAAATATGCTATTCATGCCATATTCTTTATGTGTGCTACACCTCCAAAACACACTTAGAACAGATTATTAACATGACAAAACAAAACTGCTTTTACATTTTTTATAAATTGTACACAGAAATCGAGCAACGCGACAAACTCTCCCATTACAATGACTGCTATCACTCACTGCAGGTTTATACTGTTTGAGACCTGCACTGTTTGAGACACGAGCGGAGTGATGCTCCGCACAATGTTCTGCACACTCACGAATGCTCTCATTAAAAAAAGCTGTCTAATCAGCATAACAACGTAATTTTTTAAACCGCGTCTGTGCCTTGATTAGAACAGGATATTTTTAGTTTTGTCATGTTGCTCATTTGCAGTGTATTTAACATCTACATTCAAAGCGGTCGGTGCAATATTCAGTGAATCCAAAATATTTACAAAGTGCTTTTCGCTCTTGTTCTACAGCTTCTTTTCAAGTGTCAGGTAATGTTTCTTCAGTTTTAATTTTCGTGTGCTGCGCAAACAGAGCAAGAATATAAAGCAAGCATCTGTGCATTCAGACAGTTTAAAACCTGTGCATTAGGATCAGTTAACAGATATGATGGAGGACTAATCTAAGCAGCTCTGATTGGCCATTTCATTGCTCAACGGACATGTAAGTGATTGGTTAGGATACTCAACCTCTGCAAAAATATGTTGTAAATAGAAAACATTGACGCAACAGGAGCAGACTTAAATTGAACGCTGTAATCGTCTGTTTTCACGAATACATAATCGTGGCAGCCGTAATAGTAATTGCTATTAGTTTTTAGGTTAATTGTGCAGCCCTTGCCTGAGGTGAGACTGATGTTAATGTCTAGCTTTTTGCAGAATGCCTGCCATACTCGTGAAGTAAACTGGGGACCCCGGTCTGACACGATGTCTTCTGGTATTCCGTAAACTCTGAAATCGTGATGAAACAAGGCATTAGCGGTTTCCATGGCTGTAGGAAGGCCTTTAAGGAGAACCAGATGATATGACTTTGAAAATCTTTCTATAATAACCAAAACAGTTGTGAAACCATAAGAATTGATGAGATCCGTGACAAAATCCACAGATAGATGGGACCAGAGTCTCTGAGGAATGGGGAGTGGTTCAAGTAGTCCAGCGGGGAGTTCTCTGGGTTTTTTTGACTGTGCACAAATGAGTAAGACTTGAAATAGTTAGTAACATCTTGAGTTAAACTTGGCCACCAGAATGAATTATGTACAAGCAGTATAGTGCGTTGGATACCGGGATGTCCAGTGCTGAGAGACGTATGGACCCACTGGGTAATGCGTTGACTGAGTATGTGGTACGTATTGCTTGGTAGGAGGACATGCTGGTGGGGTTGGATCTGTTTGTTGTTCATGCTGAATGTCTTCCATGATGTTCCATTGGATGGGGTGATAATGGCTGATGGTGGTAGAATTGAGTCTTTGTGACTAGGGGCGTGTGTAGGGACATACCTCCTGGAGAGGGCATCTGCTTTGCCGTTTTTGCTCTCGGGTCAATACGTGACTGTGAACTGAAATCTTAGATAATGAATAGAAGAATAATGACCATCGCGCTTGTCTTGGGTCCAGACATTTCGCACTCTTAATGTATTCTAAATTCTTGTGGTCTCTTATTACCTCGAATGGGTGAGCCGCCCCCACCAGCTAGTGTCTCCACTCTTCTAATGCCACATTGATGCCTTGTTGCCCACATCATAGTTTCACTCTGCAGTGGTCAGCTTCCTGAAAAATAAAGCACATGCTGCCCGGTGTGCCATGTCTTTGTGAGAGAACAGCTCCTATTCCACAGTCAGAAGCATCAACTTCTATAATGAATGTAAGTTTGGGGTCAGGGTGTTTCAGAATAGGGGCTGTGATGAATTTGGTCTTGAGCGTTTCGAAAGCTGTTTGTGCTGAGTCAGTCCATTGAACCTCTTGGGTTTACCTTTCAGGAGGGAAGTCAACGGGGCTGCGATGATACTATAGTTTCTAATGAACCGTCTGTAGAAATTTGAAAAGACTAGGAACCTTTGTAGTTCTTTGATAGTCGTGGGACATGGCCATTCTGTTACTGCCTTGATCTTTGACATTTCCATCTCCACCCCTTGGTGACGGATATTGTATCCTAGGAAAGTAGTACTGGTGGTATGAAACTCACATTTCTCAGCTTTAACGTACAATTGGTTCTCTTGTAGTCAAGTTAGTACTGTATTCACATGTTGAATGTTCTGTGCTCTGGTTTTTGTGTAAATAAAGATGACGTCTATGATCCGATGACACACTGGTTTAGGAGGTCACAGAAATGTTAATTTATGAATGACTGGAATACAGCTGGTGAGTTGGCAAGGCCATATGGCATGACCTGATATTCATAGTACTCCCTAGTGGTGAGAAAGGCCATTTTCCACTTATCTCCTTCTCTGATTCAGATGAGGTCTAATTTGGTGAAAATTTGAGCCTCATGCAGTTGTTCCAGGGCAGAAGGAACTAATGGAAGTGGATATCTATACTTAACCATCGCTGAATTGAGATCACGGTAGTCAATGCAGGGTCTGAGGTCGCCATCCTTCCCAAGAATCCTGCTGCAGCAGGGGACTTGGAAGGGCGTATGAAGTCTGAAGTTAATTCCTTCTCAACATAATTTTGGGAAATGGTCTGCACTTATATAGCGCACTTATATATGTTTTATAACATTAGCGGTTTCCAAAGCGCTTTACACTGTGTCCCATTCACCCAATCATACACACACACACACTCACACACACAGTCATATACCAATGACAGCAGAGCTGCCATGCTAGGTGCTAGCCTGCCATTGGGAGCAACTTGGGGTTCAGTGTCTTGCCCAAGGACACTTCGGCATGTGGAGTCGTGTGGGCTGGGAATCGAGTCGCCAACCCTGCGATTAGTGGCCGACCCACTATACCACCTGAGCCACAGCCACCTCCGTTTTCCATTGCCTGAGTCTCAGGATGTGCTAGTGATTAGATCTTGCTTTTAGGAGGAGCTGCATTGGGCAGGAGTTTGATGGCGCAATCCCAAGTATGGTGAAGGGGAAGTTGGGTTGCTTTGGTTTGTTAAAAACCTCAGCAAACTCTGCATATTCCTCTGGAATCTTAGTTTGAACTTGAACATTGGGGCTTTCTATGCTTGTGGAGAGACTTGGCAGAGTGATTTCAGACTGAAAGCAGTTTTGCTGACAATAATTGACCACTTGATGAGTTCACCTTGTGCCCATGATTTGCTGGGATTATGTACGGTTAACCATGGGTGGCCAAGGATGATTTGATTCTTTGTGGAGCATATTACATATAATGAAACATTTTTAGTGTGAAATAGGCCAATTAGTATAGTCAGAGGTATGGTTTGTTGTCTGATGCCTGTTCCTATGGGTTTATTGTCAACGGCTGTTATGTTGATGGATGGTGTTCCTGGTAAGGTAGGTATATTGAGTTCAGTGATGAGTTCATGATGGATCAGATTTACAGCTGCCCCGGAATCCTCTAATGCTGAAACTTAGTTAGGACTTCCATTAAAATCAATTGTTAGTGGTAGTTTGAAGCTTTGCCTAAATGGTCATGGAGAAATCCCTTTACTCACTTCTTTGCTGGAGGTCTTGGTTCTTTTGGGGTATGCAGCACATTGGTGACCTGATTGTTCTCAGTAGAAACACAGCCTTTCCCACCGACGTCAGTGGTGCTCTTTTGATGACACCCTGGTATATCCTATTTGCATGGATTCTGGTAGTTCTGGAGTTGAATGACTGACTGATGTGATCGGCGTTGAAGAGGCTTGAGACATTTTCAATTGGGGATTATTTTGAATTAAATCATCCATCTTGACAGCCATGTAGATATATTGAGATAGGGTAGTAGTTTCATCTCTGCATGCAAATTCAGCTTGTAAATTGTGATTAAGCCCCTCACGGAAGACCGATTTCAAAGCAATATAATTCCATCCACTTTGAGTGGCTAGTGTATGGATCTGAACAGCGTATACGGAAGCTGATTGTTTTCCCTGGCATAAGCGTAACAGTTGTACAGAAACATCTTGTCCCCCCGTTGGAAATTCAAACACTTCTTTAATCTGTTTCGAGAAATAATCGAACAAGGTCTGTACCTGATTGTCTGTGTCCTAGACAGCCGATACCCAATCCAGTGCTTTCCCAGTGAGTAGAGTCATCGTAAACTAACACTTAGTCTTTTCCAGATGAAAAACATCAGGCTGATTGGAGATATATATATGAAATTGGTGCAAAAACCCCTTGTTCCGCTGAACAATTAAATTTATCTGGTAGGGCAAATCTTACCGGTTCAGTTCTGGTTGGTGGAAGAGATTGAATATAATGAGTCAGATGTTCATTAGCGGCACACAGACTGGCGAGTTGAGTTTGCAATCCTTGTAAGAATTTGCTCTGGTAGTTAAAGGCTGCTTGAATCTGTGACACTTCCGCTGGATTCGGATCGGGTGAAGTATTCTGTTATGAACTCAGACTGGAGGTTGGGTTAGAATCCATTAAGCAGAAGAGTTTAATAAACAAATCCAAATCAGAAGGCTCAAATGTAGTCAGTATAACAGGCAGTGGTGAATAACAGACAAACAATCCAATCAAGCAAACCAGACAGAAAGGATAATCCAGGAACGTAAATCCAATAAACAGGCAGAAGATCATAACATGAGGCAAAATGCTCAGTAAGGTAGGTGAACTGGCAATACTTTGCAATGTGCATATGGAAGCACATGGCTTCTAAACCTATAAACAGGAAGTAACTTTTGAAGAAACAGAGCACAGTCAATATTTGGAAGAGGGCTCCCTCTGTTGGTGGGATGAGTGAGTCTCTTACAAAGATATTGCTAAATTCTACATCATCAGCAAAATTATCATGATTATATCATTAATATTCGGTATATTGCCCAGCCCTATGCAGTGTGTGTTATTATAAAATGGTACCCATATATTGGATATCTCTGTCTGACATTGCTACAGTTTTGTAAAAGGTGAAGTGTGTTATTTTAGTGTGTATTATATGAAAGGTCAAGTATGCAGAAAATTAGTGCAAATTAGATTTGAGAGCTATGGTGAAGATTTTCAGTGAAAAACAAATTTATTGGGTAAACGCTACACCAAGAAGGCTTTTTTCGAAAATGAAAATCTTTAAAATTTAACATATATTTATTCAGCTCAACCTATTTATTTTTTCGAAATAGTATCACAATATATTCCAAAGCCTTGTTTGCTTTGTTGGCATCCTTTGAAGCTCCCCTATATTTCTGTTATTATCTGTCTGTTTCTTTGGAGTCTTGTAGCCTTGGGCCACCTCTGATCTCTCCTCTAGAGAGAGGGACCAAAACAGAAAATTACACACTCACTGCAATTTTGAGCCTTATTTAGGGGACCGGTTGTTTAGAAGACAGATGGAGACAGTACACCACGCACACCATTATAACTGGGCCTATATGGAGGTGTTTGTGAACAGCAGCATCGTCTGAGCTGAGATTAATGTTTCTAAATGAGAACATGCAGCTCCACACATTAACTGGGATCTCAAAAATTAGCTTCTCAACAGCCACTTTAAAATGAGATGATGCTGTCAGATCGGACATACCCCACCGTCCAATAACACTAATGCAGTGTAAATGTCCCTATAGACCCCTGACTGCTGAGTAAGAGACTGTACGTGATATCTAATAACCTTGAGTTTATCACAAGCTTGGGTAGGTTCATTCATTTTATTTCACAGATAGCACTAAGAAAACGAAGCAGAATCTAAAGTTCTGCTTGTGGATATCTGCTTTACTTGATACTACGTGCCTTAAATGACACTCGGAATGTTAAAAAGTTAGGATATGGTTTATTAAAAATAAATAAATAAATAAAAATTGGGGTCAAATTCAGGTTACATTGTGCAGTCAGTCCATTATGTAAACACAAGCATTCAGCAGCCCCTAAACTATTGTTAGGCAAGCACCAACACTTGATATTCAGCAACACATTACCGCTGCATTATTGCAAAATTACTGCACAGATGGCCAGTGTAAGTGTGTGGAAGTCTCATTAGTGCTGTGGTGATAGAAGGAGGTTTCCAGAGAGAAGATATTTCTCTCTGCACCGCTTGATTATTTCTATAGCTGCTATTCTGAATGAAAGCAATTAACAGAAACTTTAGCATCTGTTACTCATCACCCACAGAACTAAAGACCTGACCAAAGACAGAATGAGAGAATGTGGACTCAATGACTGTGTTTGTGTATGTGTGTGTGTGTGTGTGTGTGCATGCATGCGTGTATGTTTGTGTGCGCATGTCATTACAGTGCATTAAAATTCCTCTTTTTTAACCTTCTTTTCCTTGTCTACAATTTTCTGCAATTAATTCAGCTCCAACCGCTTATCATACAGACACTGTTCAAATTTTGTTTTGTACAGTGTTGGTGTGTAACTAACTAAAAGAAAAACACTACTAGCTTAAAGCAGAAGTGTGTAATTTCTGCACCTCTAGTGACATCAATTATAATTTCACAAATAATGATTGTTTTCAAACAGGTTTCCTAAACACTACATGTTACTCTAAGCTGGGAACAGTGGAAAATTACACACTTGTAATATGCATGCAACTAGATTTTTCTGTAGCATGACAGTTAGCCTAGATGTTTTCAGAACAGAGTAGCTTTGCCAGTAGCCTGCTACTATTTCCATTGAGCAGAGGTGTAATGTGGCAAAATGCTACAGCGCTATTTTTTCTTCATATGGTATTGCATGCATAGCTTTACAGTCAAGTTAACTGAGGTAACAATCAAATACAATCACCTAAAATTTCCTATCTAGCCTTTATAAAGCATTTGGGTGATGCATGCACAGCATTTTCCATCGTTTTGTTATATACAACGTAAAACAATTGTTCAATGTATACAAGTATGTTAAATGTTGAATGGATGGATGGATGGTTGGACAATAGTTGTATGGATGGTAGATGGATGAATATATATATATACAGTGCATCCAGAAAGTATTCACAGCGCTTCACTTTTTCCACATTTTATTATGTTACAGCCTTATTCCAAAATTTATTAAATTCATTATTTTCCTCAAAATTCTACAAACAATATCTCATAATGACAACGTGAAAGAAGTTTGTTTGAAATCCTTGAAAATTTATTAAACATAGAAAATGAAAAAAAAAAAGAAAATCACATGTACATAAGTATTCACACCCTTTGCCATGACACTCAAAATTGAGCTCAGGTGCATCCTGTTTCCACTGATCATCCTTGAGATGTTTCTACAACTTGATTGGAGTCCACCTGTGGTAAATTCAGTTGATTGGACATGATTTGGAAAGGCACACACCTGTGTATATATAAGGTCCCACAGTTAATAGTGCATGTCAGAGCACAAATCAAGCCATGAAGTCCAAGGAATTGTCTGTAGACCTCCGAGACAGGATTGTATCGAGGCACAGATCTGGGCAAGGGTACAAAAACATTTCTTCAGTGTTTAAGGTCCCAATGAGCACAGCGGCTTCCATCATCCGTAAATGGCAAAAGTTTGGAACCACCAGGACTCTTCCTAGAACTGGCCGCCTGGCAAAACTGAGCTATCGGGGTAGAAGGGAGAAGTCAGGGAGGTGACCAAGAACCCGATGGTCACTCTGACAGTGCTCAGGCAGAGAGTGGAGAGAAAAGAATCTTCCAGAAGAACAACCATCTCTGCAGTACTCCACCAATTAGGCCTGTATGGTAGAGTGGCCAGACGGAAGCCACTCCTCAGTAAAAGGCACATGACAGCCCACCTGGAGTTTGCCAAAAGGCACGTGAAGGACTCTCAGACAATAATAAATTCTTTGGTCTGATTAAACAAAGATTGAACACTTTGGCCTGAATGGCAAGGGTCATGACTGGATTAAACAAGGCACCGCTCATAATCTGGCAAATATCACCCCTACAGTGAATCATGGTGGTGGCAGCATCATGCTGTGGGAATGTTTTTCAGCGGCAGGAACTGGGAGACTAGTCTTGACTGAGGGAAAGATTAATGTAGTAATGTACTGAGGCATCCTTGATAAAAACGTATTCCAGAGCTCTCTGGTCCTCAGACTGGGGCGAAGGTTCATCTTCCAACAGGACAACAACTCTAAGCACACAGCCAAGATAAAAGGAGTGGCTCCGGGACAACTCTGTGAATGCCCTTGAGTGGCCCAGCCAGTGCCCAGACTTGAACCCGATTGAATATCTCTGCAGAGATCTGAAAATGGCTGTGCACCGACGCTCCCCATCCAACCTGATGGAACTTGAGAGGTCCTACAAAGAAGAATGGGAGAAACTGCAAAAAAATAGGTGTGCCAAGCTTGTAGCATCATACACAAAAAGACTTAAGGCTGTAATTGGTGCCAAAGGTGCTTCAACAAAGTATTGAGCAAAGGCTGTGAATAATTGTGTACATGTCATTTTTTTTTGTTTTTTATTTTTAATCAATTTGCAAAGATTTCAAACAAACTTCTTTCATATTGTCATTATGGGGTATTGTTTGTAGAATTTTGAGGAAAATAATTAATTTAATCCATTTTGGAATAAGGCTGTAACATAACAAAATGTGGAAAAAGTGAAGCACTGTGAATACTTTCCGGATGCACTGTGTAGTGTGTGTGTGTGTGTGTGTATATGTATATATATATATATATATATATATCTCAGTGCTGAGTGATCTGCATTGATAACATGCATTTATAATGTATTTATGAATATTCATATATAAATATTACCATATGCTAATTCCACTCTTTTTATCACAAAAACCTTCATGTAGGAGTCAGTGATGGATTTGGACAGGATCCCTGTGTTAACACTGGAGGGACTGATGTGTTGAAATCCCTCAATCATCTAACCTTTCTGTGAGGTTGTGCGGCTTTATTAATAGTATTGTGCACAGATAATAATGTGCCATCAGAGCCCTGCCCCAGTTTGACCTCTATGAATATTAGGTGGCTGTGACCTCAAGACAGCTTTCCAACAAATTAAAATATATTCAGTTGATCTAAATTCCAGACAAAGGGATAGTTCACCCAAAAAATGAAAATTCTGCCATCATTTATTCACCCTTATGTTTTTCCAAACCTGTATGACTTTCTTTCTTCTATGGAACATAAAGGGAGAATTTTGCTGGTCACCCTTTGTCCATTGTAATTATTTTTCAAGCTTCAAAAGGAACCAAAGCACCATTTAAGTACAATAAAACTGGTCCATATGACCTGTGCACTATATTCTAAGACTTCTTAGCTACCGTATATGTGAGAGTTAAATAAGTCCTTGTTCACAGAAAATCTTGGCATCTACTTAAGCTCTCCTTGACAGATTTGTGTCTGATTCATGTCTGATTCGTCAGTTAATCATTCTTTTAAATCAGATTTTTTTCAGTGAATTGGTTGAACTGGTTCCTAAAACGAGACTAAATTATTTGTTCACAGATCTCAAGTTCATCTCACTGACTGATCCAGTCACAACAGTTAACAGTAAAAGTTAACAGTTTACTGTAAATAACAACTTAAATTTCTATCTGTTCCTCACACAAAGCTATCATTTGGAAAAACAAGATTTTGAATATTCTTTTAATGGTAAAGAAATGTAGAGTTAGTTCAAATGTACAAAACATTTTCAACATCTACACCAGTGAGCATTCAGTTTGTTAGGGTGTAATGTTCAGCATGAATCATTTATGGAGCCCCTAAGTTCTGCAGGAGCTGTAATTTATTCATCAGCGATCCTTAAAATACACACCACTGCTTTCTGAATTTCGAAGTGGTCGAAGCACCGTCTCAAGTATGCGAGCGAGGTCTGAGTTGGGGTGGCGAGTTGGAGTGGCAAAGATCATTTTTAGGGTGGCAGCTGCCACCCAATGCCACCCTTCTGGCCTCACCCCTGATATAGTGTAGAAAAAGTTACATGCCATATTTTTAATTCTTAGGTTTAGGTGTTTGTTCAAATCCCTGGGCAACAGTAATTGTAATGCTTGGCCTAGTAAACACCATTGGAGTTATAACGAACAGAAGACATCAGTTGCAGTTAATGTACAATATCAGTTGCAGTTAATGTACAATATCAGTTGCAGATGAGCTATGCATAAATACGGAAAATACAAAACACTGGCTCCAGGTGACACAAAAATAAATAAATAACTGAGTAAGCAATATTTCTGCCCAATTTCCCTCATTTCGATAAGAGGAATATATTGGATGGATGGATGGATCGAGCAATGGAAGGTTGGATATATAGATGGATGGATGGATGGAAAGAAGGTGTTTGGATAAATGGATGGATGGATGAATGGATATGAATGTGAACTATATATTTGAAGAGAATTGAGGATTGTTATATAATCAGATTGTGAGTCCCTGAATATGGTGAAAAAATAAAAAGATATAATTGAACAAGCAATATTTCTGCCCAATTTCCATCAATACGGCAAAAGGAATTTATTGGGTGGATGGATGGATGGATGGATGGAAGGTTAGATGTACAGATGGATGGACAGATGGATTGATGGATGGAAGGTTGGATGGATGGATGTATGGATGGATGTATGGATGGATGGAAGGTGGTTAGATAAATGGATGGATGGATGGATGGATGAATTGATATGAACATGAACTCTATATTTGAATAAAATTGAGATGCATTGAGAATCGTTGTTTAATCAGATTGTGACTCTCTGAATATGGTGACAAAAATGAATAAATAATAATATTTCTGCCCATTTATCCTCATTATGGCAAGAGGAATATTGTGGATGGATGGATGGATGGATGGAGATGTGAATGGATGGATACATGGATGAATAGGAATCAGAATTGAATCAATGGTTTGGCTTGGGTCCCACCTTAAATGAAATTCTATGGTATTTGTTCACTTGTTTTATAGTCTACTAGGTGAAAACCATGGCTCAAATGGTGTAGAATGAGTAACGTGCCATATTTTTAATTCTTAGGTTTAGGAATTTTTTTAAATCCCTGAGCAACAGTAATAGTAATGCTTTTCTTTGTAAACACCATTGGAAATTAAATAGAAGCCATCAATTGCTGTTAATGTGCAATATCAATTGTAGATGAGCTATGCATCAATAAGCAAAATAACAAAACACTGGCTCCAGGTGACAAGAATAATTGAGCAAGCAATATTTCTGCTGAATATGCATCATTACGGCAAGAGGAACATATTATCCCCCTTATTTAAGGATTCATTATCATTGCCACCCTGGGAGTCAAAACTGCAAATCCATTTCAACACCGGATTGGAGGCAGCTATGGCATTTTAAGAGGTGGCTTTTTTACGCTTTCTCTCCTCTCCACAAAGCACTCAGAGACTTAATAAATTACACAGAGAGGGCTTTCAGTTTCACCGGCAGCAATATCAGCCTCAAATATAACACTGTTGCATTGAGTATGTGTTTGAACACAAAAACGTCTAACAAACATTAACCTATTCATCTGGAGAGCAGCTAAAGCAATTCTTTTGGTGAGAATCTCAACCCAGAATCCAACGAATTCCATTGAGTAGCAGACTATCTTACATATTTATGATTTGTGACAGTCAGGGCATGGAATTTAATCTTTTTCATCCTTTACTGTTGAATGTTTGACACCCAAACACAGAGGTTTTTGTGAAATTTGAACAGTTAAGATCAACTTCTCCAGATCTGTTTTTTCAATAGGTCACCCATCAGACTCAATGAGATTAAGAAAATATCAGACTTTTGGTGAGGATCTAGACACAGCCCTATTGATTTAAGAACTCAATATTGATTTGGAAAATGGCCAAATGCTTTGAGAATGAAACAGAATGATAAGGAACTGTATCTTCTGTTTTCAGACACAGTGAAATAGAATGAACATTACTACAACTTAATTTTTTGCTAACTGACATTTATGTTCTGCATTAAATGGTTCGCCACAGTTTCTTGGTGAAATGAATAATAGGGGTGCTAATAAAAAAAAATTCACTTTCACACAAATCTCAAATACAATGGATGATTATGACTTTATAAGCACCCTTTTTTCCTCACACACTGCAATGTTATCATATAAAAACACTTTAACTATAACGCATCATTTGAAAAACTACATATTTTAACGCTTGTATTACAGATTCACATTAGCTTGTGTGGTAGCTCAAATGATAGTGTGTTGGACTTTTGACTATGAAGACCACAGATTCGAGTCCAGCCAAGAACATAAGCTAACACCAGAAACGAAAGTGTAAATGAAGCAACACTAAATGGCACGATTGATTCAGAAATTGTGCTTTTCATGTTGCAGTTTTTTTAATGACACTTTCGGTTTAGGGTAAGGATGTCTGTTTTGTTTACTTCTCATTTGCTTTTAGAATGGATGCTCATTTGCTATTGGTTAGGTTTAGGTTAAAGTTTTAGGTTAGGGAGGTTGTTTCACTTATTAAAATCTGAATATAATATTCACCTTAAAAACCTCATCTGATTACAACACCATTTCACTGGCCAGTGATATTTCACTGGGAAACTGCAGCGAAACGTGTAACGAAGCTCATAATTTTGTAATTACGATCACATGATGTTCATTAGATCAAGCTGAAAATAAGGCTACTAGGCTGATTAATTGGCCAAAATTAGACATTTTTATATTATCTACATTAGCCAATAGCCATGCCTACTTTGCTGATTAACAGAAGTGTTAGCTCTCTCTTGTGTCACTTCCAAAATCTATCAGTAGCCTTGATCCAAGTTCAAAATGATGAACTTGGTAGCACGCAGCCGCTCCAGATCCAAAATGGTGCTATTTTTTTATAAATAAACAGACTTTTGCAGCACATGGACATCAGAGCAACCGGTGTTCATATCTACCATTGCCAGACACTGCTCAAATATAGAATTCATGCAACAACCAAGCTGCATGATGACCTGCAGGAGGCACTATGTGAACTTGGCTTGCTGTGGAGACCAGGCCTCCAGTCCTCTGTGTCGCCTGATGCCGGTGGCCGGGGGAGAGGACATCGTAAGCGGTGTGTGAGGATGCAGAAGTGCGGCAAGAGGGCGGGGGTCCATGCTAGGCTAAAAACAAACCCTAGATGGCCAGCTCTCCCGTCTATCCTGCTCTCAAATGCTTGCTCCCTGGACAACAAACTGGACTACATCCGACTCCAGAAGGATAAGCAACATGAGTTTAGAGACTGCTGAGTCTTTGTTTTCATGGAGACGTGGCTCAGCGACAGAGTTCCGGACTTCGCCATTCAGCTAGATGGGCTCACCTCATTTCGTGCCGACAGAAATGCAGCTCTGTGCAGTAAGACTCGCGGTGGTGGCTTGTGTGTTTACATCAACATGGAATGGTGCAAGAAGTCTATGCTAGTCTCTAGCTACTCCTCATCTTTGGTGGAGCTTGTGACTATTAGATGCAGACCTTTTTATTTACCACGGGAATGGTATATTTTATTTAGAACGCTCACCCTGACGGACTGTTTATTGTCGCCGGAGATTTCAACCATGCGAATCTCAAAGACAGTGTTCCTAAATTCCATCAGTATGTGGACTTTGTAATGAGTGGGGCAAATGCCCTTGATCTTGTTTACACAAACATCCCAGGCGCGTACCGGGCGGAGCCCCGCCCCCACCTCAGCTACTCGTACCACATCTCTGTTATGTTAATTCCAGCATACAGACCGCTCATCAGATTCACAAAACCGCTCCTGGACAGCAGAGGCCACCTCTGCCCTTCAGGACTGTTTTGAGTGTACTGACTGGCATATGTTCAGGGAGGCTGCAACATATGGCGACTCTACCAACTTGGAGGAATACACAGCATCAGTGACCAGCTACATCAGCAAGTGCATTGATGATGTCACCTTCTCCAAGACCATCACCACACGCTCCAACCAGAAGCCATGGGTGACTGCGGAGGTGTGCGCGCTGCTGAGGACCTGAGACTCAGACCTTCAGAGCAGGCAAAAAGGCAGCCCTAAGAACAGCAAGGGCCAAACTGTCCTGGGCCATCAGTGAGGCAAAGCACGCACACGGTCAGAGAATCCACAGTCACTTCCAGGACAGCGGTACACGCAGCGCATGTGGCAGGGCATCCAGGCCATCAGAAACTACAGGACAATATCAGTTGTCTGTGACAAAGATGCCTCCCTTCCAGATGCGCAGAACGACTTCTACGCTCGGTTTGAAGTGCAGAACGATGTGGTGGCGAGGAAGACCACCCCTCCTCCCAACGACCAGGTGCTCTGTCTTACCATGGTTGATGTGAGGAAAACTCTATGTAGAGTCAACCCACAGAAAGCTGCTGGACCAGACAACATTCCTGGAAGAGTGCTCAGAGGATGTGCAGACCAGCTGGCAGATTTGGTAGAAACACCAAAATGGTTGTGTCATAAAGGTCAGAAAAATATGCAATGAAATAACCAGATTTTTTGCGGTTAAAAAACGTATCTACTCATGCGTCACACAAGTCTCTTTTTTAGTCAGCCCAGCACACTGCTAGGTGACGTAGCTAAGTGATAGCAAGTAAAATACTTAACTGTTTTACAAGACTCGCACATGTCAGTTGTCCACGATTTTAGTTTTTTTTTTTTTTTGCAGTTTAAATCGTAATTTTTATTAAAGGTTAGATGCTAGAGACCTGTTTTTACCCTGCTAACAGTGTCAAATGTGACATAAAAAGCCCCTTTGAACTGTCTGCGCAATTGCACAGATACAATGCTCGAATTCAGATGGCAATGCCAGACCTACAATGATGCGCAATTCCAGGCACAGAACCGAATGCTATTCTTGCATACCATGACGTAATGAGGGGGGAGTTTAAGTTATGCAGTTATATCATATCTAGTATTCCCAATCAGTAAGCCATTTATTCCGTATACGTATATGATTAATATAACTTACAAAACATATACAAATATGACATGATTAACTAACGGAGATGTTTTACAAAGATAATTGTTAAACAGACATATTTTCATATTACCTTGTGTGAATTTTATCTATGCGTTTGAGAGGGGGTACGCAAAAGAATGTTGAATGTTTGAAGGGGTATGCCACTGTAAAAAGTTTGGGAACCACTGCATTATAGCATCACTCCACAATCTTAAATATGGCAGAAAACACTGCACATTTGGAAAACCCTGTTCTTCATTATTTGATCATCATTTGATGAATTTCTGCTGCCTTGATCACTAGAAATGTTGAAAAAAAATAAAGAAAATCAGTAAATCAACTGCTTTTCGTGGATGGTAATTGGGCAATAAAAATTATGTCAGGCAATTAACACCAGCTTTTCAAATTTTTTAATAAATGTTTTGTTAAATAAGTGTGCATTTTATTTCCAGTTTTGTTAACGTCTCATTTTCTACTATTAAATTACAAAGTAATTACTCACTCTAATTAATTTTGTAGTGAAAAGTAGTGTAGTGCATTACATTTTAAATTCTTGTAATCAGATTACAGTTACTCACTTTCAATTAAGTTACTAACTTTTAAGAACATTACTTGGGTTACACATTTCTAAAATAATATTATTTGAGTACAATGTATTTAAAACATGAATTATGTTCATATAAGGGAGAAACATAAGATGCTGAGTATATATATTTGCGTGCGACAATGAACAAAGAGGATATACTGACATTATTAGTATGTTAGGTGATTAGTAATCAAAAAAAAAAATTTTGGAGCAACTTACAATCATGAGCCACACTCTCTCAATAGCAATATCAGTATCGGCAGTAACATGGTTGAAAAACTCTGTCGACCACACGTTGCAACTGTTGCTGCAGAAAAATAGCTCTTAGGCAAAAAAACAAAACATCTTGGTTACAGATGTATTCTCTGTTCCCTGATGGAAGGAACAAGATGTTGTGTCGATGAGTCGACACAAGGGGTCGCTCCTGTGGAGCCCAGACATCTCTAATCTTGAGAAAATGCCAATGAAAATTGGCGTGTGGAATTTGCATGCCACTCCCCCGGACATACGGGTATAAAAGGAGTGACGCTGCAAACACACATCAGGTATCGCACTGAGGAGCCGAGCCAAAGACGGCCATTTCAGCGGTTGGTTCAGTGTTGTGGCAGGAGGGACACAACGTCTCGTTCTTTCCATCAGGGAATGGAGGTTTCATCAGTAACCGAGATGTTCCCTATCTGTCACTCACTCAACGTTGTGTCGATGAGTTGACACTAGGTGTCCCAAAGGGAAATGCCACAAGAGCTGAACCGAGTTACACAGACCGGTGGTGCGAGACGGGCAGACCTCTGTGTGCCTCGTAGACAGCGCAGCAAACCGTCGCATAACTACCCCCAACCCACTGGCAGGCATGGAGTAGTCCCCTGCACATAGGGAAATGGCTAACTGCTCAGAAGTATAAGGAATGGCTGGCCCAGCCGTGGCCTTCTCTCTATTGTTCTCCCCAAAAAGGAACAAAATCGTTTGGATGGGGGCCAAATATATGGTCCAAGCTGGGTCTTACAGGTTAGGAGTGGAAGCACATCGTGCAGAGCGGCGTTGTGGTAGGTCCTACCCAAGGGGGACAGAGGGCCCTCTGCCCAAGGAAGACGCGGTTTCGGCAGGGAAAACATTTTGCGGAATATACATCTCACAGGGTTACCTAGGCGACAACCAGCACATGTGGAGCACTTACCTCTGTACAGGGGCCTGAGTGATGCCATACTGGGGCAGCAGCGAGCCTCTCTGAAGACTCGACGGCCGCTAGGCTAGGGAGGAAGAACGTCCAGGGTTCACACTTCTTGCAATCACAACTAGGGAAAGAGCACCCGTCTTCGCCTCAAGGGAGGAGAAAGGCGCTGTGCACAAGCGATACACCCGGCCAGCTGACCCGAACGTACCTGTTTGTGTCACCTGATAACACATGGGACAAAACTGGCTCAACCCTGAGGTTATAGAACCTTGCAAATATATTAGGTGTTGCCCAGCCCGCGGCTCTACTTATGTCTGCTAGAGAGGCACCGTGGGACAACGCCCAAGAAGCCGCAACACCCCTGGTAGAATGGGCTCGTAGGCCAGCTGGGGGAGGCATGTGCTGGGCGTGGTATGCCATAGTGATGGCATCGACGACCCAGTGGGTGATCCTCTGTTTGGAGGCAGCGCTTCCCTTCCGCTGTCCACCAAAGCAGACAAAGAGCTGCTCGGGGCTTCTAAAGCTCTGCGTGTGATCCAAGTAGATGCGAAGAGCATGCACCGGACACAGCAACACCAAGGCTGGGTCTGCCTCCTCCTGGGGCAGCGCTTGCAGGTTCACCATCTGATCCCTGAAAGGGGTCGTGGGAACCTTGGGCCCGTAGCCCGGTTGTGGTCTCAGGATGACGTGAGAGTAAGCCGGACTGAACTCTAGACACAGTTCGCTGACAGAAAATGCCTGCAGGTCCCCTACCCACTTGATGGAGGTGAGCGCCATCAGGAGGGCAGTCTTCAGAGAGAGTGCCTTTAGCTCTGCTGACTCAAGGAGCTCGAAGGGAGCTCCCCAAAGGACCACGGAGAGGTCCCATCCTGAGGGGGTTTAACCTCCTTGTGCCTCTCAGGAACCTGATGAATCGTGCTTCCCTAAATATGTACCGTCCACTACATCATGATGTGCCGATATGGTGGCTACATAGACTTTCAAGGTAGAGGGGGACAGCCATCCCTCCAACTTTTCCTGCAGAATGGAAAGCACTTACCCAACATCTCAGGAAGAACACCACTGAGCAAACAGATCGCTGATGTCGCGAGAAGCATGAGGTCCGAGAACCAATTCTGGGAGGGCCAATAAGGGGCCGCTAAGAGGACCTGCTCCCCATCCTCCCTGACTTTGCACAACGTCTGTGCAAGTAGGCTCACTAGGGGAAACGCATACTTGCGCAGCCCAAGGGGCCAGCTGTGTGCCAAGGCATCTGTGCCGAGGGGAGCCTCGGTCAGAGAGTACCATAGTGGGCAATGGGAGGATTCTGGGGAAGCGAACAGGTCTACCTGTGCTCGGCCAAATCGACTCCAGATCAGCTGGACCGCCTGAGGGTGGAGCCTCCACTCTCGACAGATTATCTGTTGTCATCTTGAACAGGAGTCTGTGCAGAGCCCAGTTCAGAACTTGCAGGTCTAGGATTGGCCGCAACCCTCCACCTTTTTTGGGTACGATGAAGTAGGGGTGGTAAAACCCCTTCTTCACCTTGGCTGGAGGGACAGGCTCTTGCCTCTCACTGCGGTGGAGCAGACGCCGTTGAACCTGGACAGTCCTGATTAACCAACGTGATGGGTTGGGGAGCTTGAGCCACGACCCCAAGCTCCGTGTGAGAGGGACCAAGGAAAGTACAGCATCGGACGTACCATTGGGTGGGGCCTCGCGACAGGGCGGAGCCTTGGGTGCTGAGTCTAGAGACATCGATGCACTTACCTGGATCCTTGTGACCGCTCCCGGAACAGCCTGGGATGGGGGAGGAAGATTTTCGTACACGTGGCCCATGGAGACCGTCAGCTCGGGGGCAGGCTTGTGCCATGGCTGGGTGCGTGGAAGTGGGAGGTTTGGTTCCAGGGCGCTGTACCTGCCAAAGAGAACCGGTGGCTGGCGGTCGTGATAACGATGTCTGGGGAGACCTGAAATAGAGCCCAGGGGCTGAGGAAACTGCTCTTTTTTTGAAAATGTGGGTACCGCAGCCCATTGGGCATGTGGCAAAATAAAATTCATAAAGAAATAAGGATTCTCCATCTGACCCTCTGGCGGGGGAGGCAGTGGTCTGCTTACCAGCTCCCGTAGAGCAGTTTCCTGAGCAGTTTTCCCGGGACTTCCTGTCTCAGGGGCGCTTTGAAGCCTCTTTGTGGCGTTCTTGGCGGCCGGCCGTAAGGCGGGTGGCATCGCAGTCCTGCGGGTAGCTCTGCACCAGATTCGACCCGAGGGGTGGGCTGTGGCAGGGCTTGTGTCGGTGTTGGCACCGCAGGGGGATGCACTGTGAGACGAGCAGACGGAGTGCAGGGTCTGTGTCTCCGCCGGGTAGGATGTGCCTCCGTCTGCTTCCTCACCGTTGAGAACTGCCAGGCGAAGTCTCCAATGGTGTTGCCAAACAGCCCAACCTGGGAGATGGGGGAGTCAAGGAAACGCACCTTGTCAGCCTCTCGGGACTCGACCAGGTTGAGCCAGAGGTGACGTTCCTGGACCACCAGGGTGGACATCGACTGCCCGAGAGCCCGTGCCGTGACCTTCGTTGCCCGGAGGGCGAAGTCGGTCGCCGAGCGCAGCTCCTGCATTAGTCCCGGGTCAGGACTACCCTCATGTAGTTCTCTGAGTGCCTTGGCTTGGTGCACCTGCAGGAGCGCCACGGCATGCAAGGCGGAAGCGGCGTGTCCAGCAGCGCTGTAGGCCCTAGGCATCCGCCAGGATTCCACTCCAGCCCGACACTCGCGGCTGCCCGGGCACGCATGGCTTGGGTAGGAGTCCAGCTGAGTCCTCAGCGTCAGACATGACGAACCCGCTCTCCGATGCCGCGATCAAAAGCTCATTGTCGTCAGGCGCCCCTAACAAGATTGCGGGTCTGCCTTGAAACGAACCGGCAACCTCGGCCCAGCACTTGGTTGGAGCATACGAGCATGTCGGGGAGTGGGAGTTCCGTGGGGAATACCCGGCGGAGAGGCTCCCACTGAGGTCCCCATATCGCCCCCAGTGCTAACCGACCCGGCCTCATACCCGTAGGTAGAAGGATTGAGTCGGGAAGCTGCTGGGGTGGCTTGTGCTCTTACGAGGGCGAGCCGCGACCCAACGTAGCCATCGTCATGTCCTCGCAGTGAGGAATGCTGACTCCGCGTGGGTGGCACCCAGACACAAAAGGCAGTGATCGTGGCCATCAGACGGGGTGAGACATCGACCGCAACCAGGAAATAAACACAAACGGATAGATATCTTGAAAGACGCTTTCCACTTGCGCCACTCTTTTAGGGAAATATATACATAATAAATAAATATATATATATATATATAAATGTGTGTGTGTGTGTGTGTGTGTGTGTGTGTGTGTGTATATATACTGTGTATATATATATATATATATATATATATATATATATATATATATATATATATATATATAAATGTATATTTATATATATATAAATGTATATAGGTAGGTATATAAATATATATATAAACGAAGTTATTCACTCCATTAATTTTTTTTTTCTCTGATGCTGAAGCGCCCAGGGGTGTGTGCTCAGCACAACGTAGTGTGTGAGGGGGAGAACCGCTGGAAAGAGCCGTAGATCCAACAGCATGTCGAGATGAATGGAGGCAGCAGAAGAAAACATTTTGAAAATATTATAAGAAAATATGATGGCTGGCTGAAGAACTCTGAGAATTTCAAATGACATCAACACTGAATGCAATTTTGTAGGTATGGATAAGCTACTGCCCAAAGCACAGGAGAAGCGAGAGTAGCCAAAGCTTTGATCTCTCTGGATCATAAAATGGTAATGTACCAAAAAAAATCTAACTTTAGACCTGCTGAAGAGCTGACAGAAGAAAAGCCTTGAAGAATAACCAAATAAAACTATAGGTGGAAAATAACATGGAGCAAAACTCAACAATCTTTTTCTTTTCAGAGCAATCATCCTATGAATGAATTATTTTTAGTTGACTCTGCAAAAAAAGTTTTTTAAAATAACCTGAGTTGCCATCACAACTATGGGTCTTTAATCTAACCAAAATGTTGATGTTCCTGACCTGTACCTACCACCGTTAGCCACTCTCCTAGTCCTGTGGCATCTCCTCCCATGTAACAGAGTTATTGTTGGTGTTAACTCAAAGCGTTAACCTTCAAAAAGCTCACTGACCTTTCTGTAGCATCACAGGACTTGATCTTTCTGTACATGATTGTAGGTTAATATCAGTGCAAACCAGCCCTGACAGAAAGACCAAAAGCCATGAAGATGCACTTTAAAACCTTTATTACCCTTAGCTTCATAAATAGTTTATGGGTAACATATATATGCTGACTCATCTGAGTTGGCTTTAATTGAATTAAGTGTTGTCTGTATGTCTTATGAAATCTTCTCTTATTAAGTTTAATGATAAAGAAAACCAAACACAAACAGATTTCTATCAAATAAAGAAGACTGTATATTATCCTGAATATTACACAACTATTTACCAAATAAATAATTAAATGAACAAGAAATATTGATTGATTTAAGTTAAAAATTTTGTTATGTGATAAGAGAGTGTGGCGCGATACAAGAGATGTAAAACCTGCACCACAAAGTAACACATCGGTAAAATGGGAAAAGAGTAAATTATACAGTTTAGCGGTCATTATACAAACATATTTGACCTCAGAATGTTGCAACTGACTAATCAGAATCAAGTATTCCAGAGTGTTGTGCAATAATTAGGCATATTGATTTTAGAAATATAGCTATCTAACTACCCAGCCTCTCGTTTTACCCACATAACATTCAAACATAATACAGGTCAAAGCCAAATTATACGATCTATAAGCAACAATAGGATTTGTTCAAATTGGGCAACATTTAAATCCCTTAAAGGAATAGTTCACCCAAAAATGAACATTATCTCATTATTTACTCACTCTCATGCCATCCCAGATGTGATAGAAAAGATAAGGTGGCGTCACAGAGAACATGAAACAATAGTTTATGTGCTGAACTACACCGGTGTTGCTCCGCTGTGTGAACTAGAGGGGAACTGACTTCATACATCCACTAAAAATTGCAAAAAAAAAAAAAAAAAAAAAGGAATTGCAAAGTTAGTTCTGCTAGTTTGCCTTAATATCTAATGCAATAAAATTCCTGCTTTTTATGTGTGATTTCAGTGTCCAAAAGTGTCCCAATAATTTTGTGGCATCATATAGCCCAATGGAGGGATTTCTACACCAAGCTGCAATGTGTCAGAATACAGGCACAGTGTCCAGTATGCAAACATAGAGGTTTCATGGTTGGATGTAAAGTCCTTAAGTCAAACAGAACACAATAGTATTAAATATTCACAGCTTTCCTACAAAGCATCATTAGATCAAACGTTCTGCAGTTGACAGACAGCACACAGACAAGATAAGACATTTTTTAGTCTAGCATGTTATGAGCAAACAAACTATTTCCTTTTAAAGCCTCTTGCAAGAAAGTGCATATACCACACACATACCAATTTGCATTTAGAATAATATGGAGTCTAAGAAAACACAAAAGCCAAGGTGAACACAATTTGTGTTTTAAAGAAGAAGTCCCTCTTACACTGTAAAAAGTACTGTTATCTGCAATTGTTGGCTTAAGGACCTATTTATACGTACCTGTCTACCCCTTAAAACTAGTTTTGTTGGGGTTACCTAATGTATTCAGGTTGATTCAGTGATGGTAAATAATATTTTTTACTTGAATAAAACCAGCTCATTTAGCATTTTTTTAGGTTAACAATTTTTTGGTTTCATCATACCACGTTGGTGTAATGACCTTCCCAACTCCATCCGTGAAGCTGATTCACTTTCTGTCTTAAAAAAATGGCAAAAAACACATATTTTCCATGAGCACTTAACCAGTCACAAAAAAATAATTTGCACTTTTTTTTAGTGAAACTTTGTAATACGGCACTTTTCGTACCACTGTCTCCTTAAGTTGATTTGCTTATAAAGTATTCCTCTTTTGTAAGTCACTTTGGATAAAAGCGTCTGCCATATGAATAAATGTAGTGTAGGTTAAAAACCTGGGGCCCCTCAGAGGCTTTAGTTTCCAATGATCTAAAAACACTGAAGTTGGTTACATTCACACAGCAAGCCAAAGTGAAACCGGTTAATGGGCCTAAACTGGCATGCATAAACACTCTTCACTGGCATATCTATCATCAAATTATCTAAACATTTCATTTAATTGAATATGATGTTATATTTAATTAGTTAAAAGAACTTTAGACTTCACATAGACAATGTAAAATCGGTCAGATTCTCTTATCACTGTTTAAAGCAAGTCTTACAACATTTGAGACCTCATGCACATTAAAGGAATATTCCACGTTCCATACAAGCTAAGCTAAATCGTCAGCATTTTTAGCATAATATTGATTAACACAAAAGTGTATTTTGACTCGTCCCTCCTTTTCTATAAAAAAGTACAAATCTGGGTAACAGTGAGGCACTTACAATGGAAGTGAATGGGGGCCATTTTTATATGTTAAAATACTCACTGTTTCAAAGGTAGTAAAGACATAAACACTGCGCAGGCTAACATGATTTTAGTGTGATAAATTCACTGAATCTTTTCTGTGCAAAGTAATAGCCAATTTTACATCTTCGTTGCCATGACGATGTTATGTCTACAAACCCTAAAATGACTGTAAATATGTTGATTAAAAATTCTTTCATCTCAAATAATACCTGAGTTTTAACGTTTTTGCATTTTAAACCCTCCAAAAATGTTCCCCATTCACTTCCATTGTAAGTGCATCACTGTAACTTTTTTAAAGAAAAGGAAGGATGAGTCTAAATTAATTGTTGTGGTAATCATCATTATGCCATAAATGCTGTCGATTGAGCTTAACTTGTACTGAACCCAGAACATTCCTTTAAGTATATATTAAATAAATGTATTTGTGCACTTTTCAGTGTGCAAACATTATTTTACCCTTTAAAAAAGTTCATTAATAAAATACATTTGTGATTCAAGGGTAAACAAAGTGGACAATTCCGATTGTTGAAGTGGATTTACATAAACATTGACACTTTTTTGAGATACATATCTGATTTATTTCCACATATGACAGTGGTCCAGATCAGAAATGAAAATGTATGATTTAATCTGATATTTACTGTTCACACGGTAATCTAAAAACAGATGCAAACGTGTTTTTGTTTGTTTGTTTTAGCCTTTTTACACCTTTAAATGACAGCAAAAGTAGATGTAAAGTGCTTCTATGAAGACTGTGAGCAGTTAGTCATGAGCTGTCCACACGCAGCGGTGCTGAAACAAAGATACACACAGTAATAGTCTTGCAAGCAGCACATCCACAATGTGATCATCAACAATTAAACAACTTAAAGGTTTAATTATGTTGTTCACTGCATAAGCAAACATTAGTTTAGTTTGTCTAAACCTCCAAATTATTATAATATGCATTTATACACTAGAATTCTTCTGGTAATGGTGGACTGCAGTAAACAGTGTGCAGCTGTGAAATATTAATAATGCAAATCTTTGTCACTGCAGTAACAATAAAGCGCTACAGCTTTAAAAGCTGACTGTCAACACCCATGATCTTGGAATTAGGATAAATTAATGCAGGATTATTTTGCCAGAAAATTTTTCACCTGTAAAGATAATTGCATATTCTGTAGTTCATGGGCCTCTGCAACTGTTGGAACAGAATTACACAACTGATCCACGGAAACTAAAACTGATCTGAAACGTGCAATAAATTATAAAGTCAGCACAATAATTTAGAATGCCTTTCTAATACAATACCACTGAAGGTGTTGGATGAACTGAAGGAGTGCATGAAGCACTGCTTGTGCAGGAACAGTTATCTGTGCCCCATTGTTCGGGTCAGCCTGTGTATGTGGTCCATAAGGCAATGCTTGATGTGGGAAGAACTTCAGAGCCTCATTATGAACTCGACACCATACCACCATACAAGAGATAAAATCACTGCCGGTACTATGACACGAATTGCACACTTGGTGAACTGCCATAAGGTAAAGAAACCAGTGCTATCGCAATGTTGTGCAGTATATAACATGCTAAAACTATCTGAAAAACCTTTCCGGGCTGTACAGGAGCATTCAACCACAGCCAAGCACATTTGACGCAAAGAGTATGTTGTTTGTACGCTCAATTACTGAGTGCGTACAGGCAGAACCAACACCCAGCTAGATTTTCAAAGAATAATGACTTAATGGTTGATCTGTTTCTCACAGAATGATCGCATAGGAAAATGTTTTGTCTGCTAAAATTTGTCTAATTAACAAGTCCGATTTTCCGAACTCTGGAATTTTCCCAGTTGCTGAAGCTGGAACTAAAGTGGTGCACAATCTGCACTTGCGCAACAGCATTGACACCAAAACTGTGTCTATTCACTTCTTTCAATGGATGTGACGTGAATGGAACCACGTGTCTGATTTTTTTGGAAGTAATTAGATTAATAAACTCTAAAAGTAACTAGACCAAAACAGCATTCTTTCACTTACTTCAGTGCACATGTAGTATCTTGCTTGCCAGAGACTTCTGTAATTTATAATTTGCAAACAAGAAGGTGTGATTATTTTTAGCTAAATTAATCTGCCATGAGTACAAAAACAGCTGCTTCACATTGTGTAAAACTTATAAAACAAAAGACTTATCACAGCAATTATTTTGATGTCAAAGGCTCAGCACATAGGATTTTTTGGGGCATGAACACTCACTGATCTTGCTGTGAATTTGGTGACAGTAGTTCAAAAGTTTTGCTGCTGAAATCAGCCTGTGTTCACTGAAATTCGAATCACTGCCCCCAGTGGCCGAAGTTGGAAGTGTTGTTGAATGCATGAGTACATGTGAGCTCTGGTTTCAGGGTAAAATGACCACAGAATGGCGCCAAAATCAAGTACATTTTTTTTTAAACTTTACACCCAAACCCCAACCCTAAATGTAACTATAAGTGGTGTAAAAATGTCATTTTAAAGTGAAAATGCAACCTCTGAATCACGTTCATCATTGTTTATTTGAACAAGTTAACTTTCTGGTTTGTACAGCCCAAAGCCTGTGTCTCGGATGCTGCTCACGCAGCACGCTGTCAGTTGCGCTAAAGAGAAATGTGTTCCTACTTGAATTGATGCAAAGTATCTGATGGGTGATAGCACTCGTCTGTAACTTGCCAGAATGGGGTTGATTTCAGAGTACATGAACTTTCAGAAGCAACATGCAGATTTCCGGTGTGATCATGCTGCGCCACATAGTGCCGCTTGTCCAGAATTCAACACATTGGGTCATTTTTAGAATACAAGTAACAGCGATTTCCTGTGTGATCATGTTGCACACATAGCTATCTTATGACTTCAGAAGACTTGGAATATAGCAAAAAGTTAAAGTTGTAAATGTAAATGTAAAGTTATATTTTTGTAATACTTTTTAAAGCTTGACTGTCACAGTTATTATCAACTTTGTATGAAAAAGGGCAGCTCTAAAATGTTCCATGTGAGAAAGAAAGTCATACGGGTTTAGAATAGGGACTCCAGTGGTTAAATCCATATCTTCTGAATCTATATGAAAGGTGTGGCTGAGGTGTAAATATACACTTTAACTTCCACATTCTGGTGTGGAAGTGACTTTCACGTTCACATTCAGCCACCTACTGTTTGAGGTTTTGTCAGTAGAGATTGATAGAAAAAGGACTTTATCTGTGTCTCACCCACATCTACCATATTTCATCAGAAGATATGGATTTAACAACTGGAGTCTTATGGATTACTTTTATGCATCCTTGTGTCATTTTTGGGCCTTCTGTGGTCTGGTCACCATTCACTTGCGTTCTAAAAATCTTAATTTGTGTTCTGCAGAAGAAAGAAATTCATACACATCAGGGATGGTGAGCAAATGATGAGAGAATTTTCATTTTTGGGTGAAGTATCCCTTTAACTAAACCATTACATAATGCAGAGCAACTGTTTTTGTACTCATGGCAGATTCAGTTCACAATAAAAAATCTTACCTTTTGGTTTGCATCCATCAAGTTCCAAATAAGAAGAGAAACCAAGATTAATTTAATGAGATGAATTTCTAGTCCATCAACTTGGCATTACTACATGGTTATATAATATGTTAATTTCCAGCAAAAATCACTATATTGTGCTATTTACCATGACATAACGTACCCTGTGAAATAAGATTTGGCTCATATGTCCTACCCCTAGTTTGGAACGACATATGGGTAATTAAATGGTAACATCATTTTGGGGTAAGCTGTTACTTTGTGCATGAATACAGCCTGATGACTGTGTTTGAACATGTTAGTGTACATTTCTCTTGCTCTAATTATTCAATCCTAGCATAAAATTACCACAAAGTGAAAATAACAAAACGCAGTTGCACACAGAAAACATCACTAGGGTTGAAAAAATGCAGTGTTGTTCAATGCAATAGATAGAAGTGCAGATATATTTCATTCATTCCTGTTTCTCATAAAAACAAAATCTCATTAAAATAAAAACTGCAGCCACTGGAGGCCAGTTAGTGGGTATAACAACCAGTAGCATTACATTTTAATTACATTTAAAAAAAAAAAATAATTCACACAACAGCATTTGAACCAGAAGTTTTGTGTGAATGCCTTTGCTTTGATCAAAATGTCCTGTGATCTTTGTGTCTGAAATATCTGATCCTAAAAGCTGTTTCTCAGATATTGCTTGTATATTTATAATCAGAACACTAGTCTTGGATATTGCTTGGAAATGGCACATGTGAGCTCTAGTTTCTGGGTGAAATGTCCACAGAGTGGCGCTAAAAGAGACTTGTACTTATAGCTGTTAAAGATATTTTATTAACTCGACCCCTTAACCTAAACCACAACCTAAACCAAACCATAGGTGGAGTACAAATGTAGTTCTACAATGAAAATGCAACCTTCGAATCACGCTCAACAACGTTTATGTGCCGTGATTACTTTCTAGTTTCCACCAGACCAGAACCTGTGTCTAAGATGTTGCTCACTGAACCATTATTTAAAAGTAACAACTGTATCTTTTTGCATGTGCAACATGAGCCAGCTGGTACTTGATAGCTGTGAGGTATGTGTAACACCTTTCTCTCCTGGCCTCAAGAAGCGCACTAACGACTGTCGCTAGAGGCTGTAGCTTTTAGTCTCCTTGTTAGTGCGCAAATCTCCCGTGCCAGCTGATGCTGGTTCGAATCCTGCTCGGAGCGTCTTGAGCAGGACCGGTTACACATGACTGCCTTTATTCTTCATTAATTCATATCATAATCACAGGTGAGATTGAAACAACAGAGTTTCTATTCAACAAAACATTTCTTGTCACAGATGGAATACATTTCACAAATCCAGATGCCAATGCTAAAAAGCCATTCAGTAGAACAGGACGTCCACTACGAGAGCTTATTTACTGCACATAGTGGACATAAAACTGCACCTGGTCACCACCTGTCTCATATTTTCATTTACAGACCTGTGAGTCTTCACACAATGATGTCAGACACACAGTCAAATGCTGGAAGCAACAGATCCACCACAAGGGATTCAGGGTTTGACAACATAGCAAGACTACACTAATTAAAAGTAAGAAGGCATCAGGAGAAAACGAACCAGCATACAAGGCAATTAGACCCTGAGAAAAACCAAGAGAGTGTTCAAAGGTACATACTGTGCTTCTGAGGCTGCGCGCTGATGTTCTCCATGCTCCTCTGAGAGTTCAGTGCACATGTGTGTGAAAGAATGAGTGAATGAGAAAGATCCTTTTCACTGGTGTGTGCTGTGCAGCTCATGCCAAGAGTGGCAGTATAGAATCAAGGGGGAAGGGGTTATGATGTTACGCGAGAGAGAGAGAGAGTGAGAGAAAGAGAGAGAGGAAGAGGGATAGAGAGAGAGAGAGAGAGAGAGAGAGAGAGAGAGAGAGAGAAAGAGAGAGAGAGAGATAAAAGAGGGAAAGGTTATAAAATCTGTATTATAGTAATATGTCAGGTCATTTTTATTTACAGTATATAGCGCTTTTCACAATACACATTGTTTCAAAGCTCCTTTAAAGAAAATTATGCTGTAAGGTCTGTAATGTCTTTAAGTCCTCATTGTGAAGTTTAAATGAATAACAAGATTAAAAATCATTCCTAAAAAATGTATATATTCAGGCCCCTGGTGAGCGAGCCAAAGGCATATTAGCGTTGGGTATTGATACAGATTTCCCTAATAGATTCAATTCTGATTCAAAAGCTATCATTTGTCGTTGCATGTTTATTGTTTACATGTGTCATTTGTACTGTTTACAAGCAAAATTCAACTTAGAGACCCCACACACCCCCTACACCAGATCCAGGCCCACCTAAGAAAGACCCCACAATACAGGTCTAGTCTTAAACAAATTTAAATATCATAACTTAAAATTGTATTATATTATCTACACAAAATGCTAAACATTTGACAATAAATTACTATAAATAACAATAGATGACCATACACAATGGAAATAGCACTTTCAACATACAACTACTAGAACAGCTGGTGTGCATTATTGCTCAACAGAATTTCTCCCTTCCCACTCGGGCCACAAGGGGGCCCCCTATAACAGTCTAATTGAACCGTTGCCTGAGGTTTATTTGCATTCAGTGTTTATTCAATGACAAATTGATTGCTTGGATCTTGTCTTTGAACACATATTACATGGAACGTGTCAAACTGAACTTTTACTCTCATGGAATACCTGATCTAAATTGGTCAGTTGCACCATTCAGGGCTGGACTGGTAATCTGGCATACCGCAATATCCCGGTAGGCCGACGCACTTTGGGGCCCGATCAGGGGTGGACTGGCCATCTGGAGAACCGAATGAGCCAGTGGTGAAACATGCCGAATGGGCGGCAATAAGCTAAAATGAGCCGCCACATAATGTAGAACGGACCACAAAACGGAGCTGCGATATGCAGAGAAGGACAGCGAACAACAAGTTTTGGGCCAATTGCCATTTAAAATCCCGGGCCGATTTCTCTTCCCAGTCCAGCCCTGGTGCCATTGAATAGTGAAATGTTTCTTAATAATGACTGTTGTCCATTGCAACACTGTATAACTGACTGCTCATCTGGGAAACATGTTTCCTTTCCAGCTGTGCTCATGCTTTGTGTCTCATATTTTCTTATTTTGATTTACATTATTACCTCTTACCAGTACCATAACCATTACCATATACCATTACCACAATATAACCAAATATACTCTTAAAGTGATATACAGTGGGTTTCATACCGCTCATCACTCGATTAGAACAATATGATGGTGAGTACACTATTTTCATTTTTGGGTGAACTATGCCTTTAACAGAGGATGGGTTATGAGAAAAAAGAGAGAGAGAGAGAGAGAGAGAGAGAGAGAGAGAGAGAGAGAGAGAGAGAGAGAGAGAGAGAGAGAGAGGGGGTGAGCGAAGAGAAAGAAAACGTGAGAGTTATGAGATTGAAGAGAAAATTATATAATCAGAAGGATATATTGAAATAGATAAGGGGGAGGGGATGTGATATGATCTAACATAATCAGAGAGGAAATTCAATTAAATATCCCAGTAAGTCCTGTAGTCCTAGAAAATTCATCATCCATCTTCAATAAATTTGCAAGATCACATTTTATTCTCTTTGCTCTTGAATGCCCTCATTATTGAAAATAAAGGTTCTTCAATGGTTCTTTGCAGCACCATAAAGTTAAAGTTCACCAAAAAATTACAATTCTGTCATAATTTCCAAACCCGTATTACTTTCTTTCTTATGCTGAACACAAAAGCAGATGTTTTAATGATTTACATTTTTAGGGATTTAGGAGGAAGGACCCAAACACTAGAGGCAAGTTTAAGGGCTTTTATTTGAAATAAAACGAACAGGAACAAACACAACAACTCATAGGCAAACAAAGGAAGAGGGCACAATATATAGAGAGGAAAGCACATGAGGTGCAGGTGATACTAATTAACAAAACAAGGGAGAGTGCTGAGGGAACAAGTAGGGAGGATCGGAGAAGAAAATGGCAAGACAATCACAAACACGTGCTACAAAACAGACACGAGTGCACATGGCGATGAAAAATCAAACACAGCCATGTGCACTCACACAACACACAAGACTGACAAAAAAGCACATGGCAAGAGAATCTAATTGAACCTGAATCCATTCGCTCATAAAGACGAGACATGGAGCATGAGTGTCCAGATCCCGACACAGAAACCGAACTAGGCTGAAGACTCAGAACCCAGGCACCATGCTCCAAACATGAAAACACAAAACACAGAACATGGATGTCAGGATACTGTCACCATACTATAAACATGACCAAAGTGGCAGGATCCTGGCAATCTTGTCCGTCTTTTCAATAGAATTCAATTTGTCTTTGTAATCTTTGATCAAAATGAAATAAGTATGATATCAAGACTCAACACACGAGGGGACCGGGTTTTGGATCATTGCTATTCTCCTTTCCGGGATGGCTACAAATCCCTCCCCCGCCCACCATTTGGCAAATCTGACCACTCCTCCGTTCTGCTTCTGCCCGCTTACAGGCAGAATCTGAAACGGGAAGCACCCGCCCTCCGAATGATCCAGTGCTGGTCGGACCAATCAGACTCTGCGCTACAGGACTGTTTTGATCACGCGGACTGGAAGATGTTCCGGTCTGCCTCCGATGACGACATCGAGGTTTATGCTGATAGCGTAACGTGTTTCATCAGGAAGTGCATAGAGGACGTTGTTCCGACAAAAACTTTACGGATCTACCCCAACCAGAAACCATGGGTTAACGGCGATGTTCGCGCGGCACTTACTGCGCGGACCACCGCTTTTAATTCCGGAACGCGGAGGAGCGTAAACAAGCCAGTCATGCCCTCCGTAACTCCATCAGTACAGCCAAACGCCAGTACAGGCACAAAATTGAAGGACAGTTCAACACCACTGACTCCAGAAGTATGTGGCAGGGAATTAACACCATCACGGACTATAAACAGAATAAAAACTCCGACCTGAACACCGTTGCCTCTCTCCCGGACGAGCTTAATACATTTTATGCTCGTTTCGAGGACAACAACAACACTGCCCTCGCGGAGAGAGCACTCGCGGCCGATACTACAGATGATGGTTCACTCTCCGTCTCTGTTGCGGATGTAACCCGATCCTTTCGACGGGTGAACATTCGCAAAGCCGCGGGTCCAGACGGCATTCCAGCCACGTCATCAGAGCATGCGCGAACCAACTGGCTGGTGTTTTTACGGACATTTTCAACTTGTCCCTCTCCCTGTCTGTAGTCCCCACATGCTTCAAAACATCAACCATTGTGCCTGTACCGAAGCAATCAAAAATCACTTGCTTAAATGACTGGCGTCCTGTTGCCCTCACCCCCATCATCAGCAAATGCTTTGAGAGGTTGATCAGAGATCACATCTGCTCTGTTCTGCCCACCTCTTTGGACCCATTGCAGTTTGCCTACCGTAACAACCGCTCCACTGATGATGCTATTGCATCTACAATACACACTGCTCTATCCCACCTGGAAAAAAGGAACACGTATGTGACAATGCTGTTTGTAGACTACAGCTCAGCATTTAACACCATAATGCCCTCCAAGCTTGATGTGAAACTCCGGGCTCTGGGCTTAAACAGCTCGCTGTGCAGCTGGATCCTGGATTTCCTGTCAGGCAGACGTCAGGTGGTTAGAATGGGCAGCAACATCTCCTCATCACTGACCCTCAACACTGGAGCCCCGCAGGACTGTGCTCTCAGCCCACTCCTGTATTCCCTTTACACACATGACTGTGTGGCGACACATAGCTCCAATGCCATCATTAAGTTTGCTGACGATACGACGGTTGTAGGTCTGATCACTGACAATGATGAAACAGCCTACAGAGAGGAGGTGCACACTCTGACACGCTGGTGTCAGGAGCACAACCTCTCCCTCAATGTCAGTAAAACCAAGGAGCTTGTGGTGGACTTCAGGAAGAAAGACAGAGAACACAGCCCCATCACCATTAATGGAGCACCGGTGGAGAGAGTCAGCAGCTTCAAGTTCCTCGGTGTCCACATTACTGAGGAACTCACATGGTCTGTCCACACTGAGGCCGTTGTGAAGAAGGCTCACCAGCGCCTCTTCTTCCTGATACGGCTGAGGAAGTTTGGAATGAACCAACATATCCTCACACGGTTCTACACCAGTACTGTAGAGAGCATCCTGACTGGCTGCATCACCGCCTGGTACGGCAATAGCACCGCCCACAACCGCAAAGACCTGCAAAGGGTGGTGCGAACGGCCAGAAACATCATCGGAGGTGAGTTTCCCTCCCTCCAGGATATATATAACAGACGGTGTGTGAATAAAGCTCGGAGGATTATCAGAGACTCCAGCCACCCGAGTCATGGGCTGCTCTCACTGCTTTTATCAGGCAGACGGTATCGCAGCATCAGGACCCGCACCACCCGACTACATGACAGCTTCTTCCCACAAGCAATAAGACTTTTGAACACATGATCTCTCACGATCAACAATCACTGCACTTTATTAATCATCACTCTGTCAATATATTCTCGCTCCCAATTCAGTTAGTGTGTATATATATTTATACCCTTATCTAGTGTATGTGTATTCTACATTGTGTGTATTGTGTACATTTGATATGTAAATTGTTGTGTAGGTATGTGTACATTTGTTATGTAAATCGTGTTGTGTAAATATGTTGTTATTGTAAAGTGGTTTATGTCTCGTCACTGTCATTACTGCAATGTTGCTCAGAACTGCACACAAGAATTTCACCTGCTGTTGCACTCGTGTACACAGTAGTGTGACAATAAAGTGATTTGATTTGATTTGATTTGACAAAGGCAGTACGGCACCTCAGTTATTTAGGTTTTCTTGAAGCTGTTGATATTTTTCCTGACATCTTTATCAGGATGAAAAAGTTGCATTGCAACAGAGACAGTGAAATACAAATTCAGCTCATCTCTTCCCAGCTCCTCACAAAGATCTCCTGTCAGACCATGTTGCTCAAGAAAGAGTAAAACTGCACAAGTCTCATTTCCATTGCGACAGCAGAATAAAGAGACCTTGGGGCACAATCGCATAAGCTAATGCCGCAGTGACCCTGGAAACAGGGCAAGAATTTGAAATATATTCTCTGTTTCAAAACCAAGTGAGCAGCCCTGCTCTCTACATTGGTATTGTCTCTTTAAGACTACCAGCATTAACCAGTTAGCATAAAAAGAGTGCATGGTTTCTTTAGCGCATTTGTGTGTGATTAGAATTAAGAAACTTTTAATTTATAAGGTCCCAAAATGTCTTCTTTTTGTCAAAATATAAGGAAACATCATATGTAGGCCTACTGTATATTTTGTGGTGAACAAAACTCCATACAGCATTGTGAGAAGCTCAAAGATGGTGGACAAATCAAGATAAATAACTATAATAAATGTATTTTGAATTCACTCAATACTGAAAAGGATTAATACAATATAGTTTAACCTAATTAAAAAATTGCCCAATATTTTCATGTGCTTTGTATTTTACGCTTACGGTACAGTATATATTAGCCTAGCAACATGCTAACATCAAACCCCATTGGAATCAATTATGAGTTGAGTCTCCTGTGCTGTTTGTGTAGCATTGAGTTGCTGCATGTTCCAAATCAGTCACTTATAAAGTTCCATTTCAGTTTGGATGTTCCAAATTAAAGTTGGAACAGCAGGAACATTGTAGCACAAACAAAGCAAATAAGAAAGCTAAATTATATTCCCTTCTGTTTTATCAGTTTTGAAGTCCCTGGGTAGCTGTGTTCTGCATCAAAGCAGAAAGCATCCCTCTCCTCCATGTGTAAATCCTTCAGGGCTAGCCTGATTTCCTTTAGAATTGCAGAATATAAGTTTGCCGCCACAGAACATCCCTGCGACTGGAGTTTCTCCACTGACATCTCTGGGGATGGGCAGGAAAACTGATCTCAATACATGTCATTACGTTCTCACCCCATTGTGTTCCTGCCAGCAGTCAGTACCTTTGCGTTTTATCTTAACACACTTAAGAATTCAGTGGAAAGCAAGGTCAGTGCCCTCACGCAAGCAATTACATAGAAAAAACTCAACTGCAACTGCAGAGCCAAGTATCCCCCCTGAATTTGTAATTAAGTAGCCATGGTCTATTTTCCCTGGTCCCTCATAGCCACCATTCATTCAGTATTCATGTATTCACATGAATTTGCCTTGATCTCGATCATGTCGGCAGACAGCAGGAATCATGTATTTATCTTTCATATTTAATGAGCGTGGATGAATTTAGATGGACAAGATTTTGGGTCAAAGCTGCTGTATTGCATAAGATTTGATAGGTGAGATATCGCTTAGTAAGTAAATACAAGGAGAAAAAGAAATTGGAGCAGTTAGATCATCAAAGTATTTTATTATTCATGTTATCAAATTATTAATGGTGTTTGCAAAGGCAATGATCGCTATTAATTACTCATGCTTGGGGTTAGGGATTTTTCAAAATCCGAAGTACTTAACATTGTTGCGTAACTCATCCTGCAGCGTTTGTGCTACAGACATGAATAATACCTCAAATTGTGTGGCATGTTGAGGAGCTGTGTGCTATTATTATTCTAAGCAATCAGACTGCATTTTTTTGCCTGGTTGATGAAAAAAAAAACTTACCGAGGGTCACTGAAAAGACTTACACTGAAGGAAGGGGCAAGTCATATCTAAAGAAAAGAATATCATAAACTACGTTTCCATCCAAGGATTTTTGCTGATGGAAACGCATATTATCGCTAAAATGTCACAAATGTCGACATAATATTTTTCAGTTTAACTCAAGCGAATAAACTCTATGTCGATATAACATATGTAGCAAAAAAATGGTTTGGAAACACTTTTTGACAATAAAATTGGCATTAACGTGAAAATGTAGATTGTTAAGAAACGTCTAGGTTACGTATGTAACCCCCGTTCCCCGATGGAGGGAACGAGACGTTGTGTCGAAGAAGCGACACTAGGGGTCTCTCTTGAGCGCCGAATATGCCTCTGATCTATGAAAAAAGGCCAATGAGAAGTTGGCAGCGAGTATTCGCTGTGTTCATTCAGGATTTTTCTGAGGAGCCGGAAATGGTCCGGTCACTACTGCGGCTCGGCTCAGCGACGTGGCAGGGAGGACACAACATCTTGTTCCCTCCATCGGGGAACAGGGGTTACATACGTAACCTAGACGTTCCCCGTCTGTCGCTCACTTAGACGTTGTGTCGAAGAAGCGACACTAGGGGTCCAAATTTAATCGTGCCATGCGCTGAGCCGTGTACGTGAACTGCTGATACAGGAGTGGGCCATTATTCTCATGTGCAAACGTGACCAGCTGTATCAGAATGCACGTACCCTTCCCCAATACCCCATTGAAACTTGTCGGAATCCTTCTAGGTACCCTGGACAGGGGAACAAGACGACGCTTGCCAACCTGGGAATGGGCTGAGCCTGCCCGGGCCTCTTTTCTCTCTATGTTTCTCACATAGAGCAAGAACGGCCGGGGCCCTTACACGCATCGAGGGAAGGGGGTCTTACCCGATTTCCTAATATATATATTTTTTTTTTCAGGAGGAAAAAGACCCTGCGGAGACCACACCTACCCAGAGGGGGAGGTAAAAGTGGTGACTACATCACATGGGTTTTTTGGGGGGGGGGGTTGCTACACTACAGCGACAAGCAGGCAGCTTGGAGCTGACGAAGGGAGACGCGGGTCCACTCGTAAGGGGACCGTGCCGCGGACAATATACACAGGGGGAGTCCATGCATGAGTCCTGATCTGTGGAGCACCTCTTCCAGTACAGGGTAGCCTAGGTACCCACAGTGGATTGGGTCGGAAAGTTCCTCCGCTGAACTGCAGATCCGCAAGAGATAGGGAGGGATCATCCAGGGACCCGAAAAGAAGGTATCTCCTGGGAGAAAAAGCGCACAGTTTTACCTCGGCTGAGGGAAAGGGTGCTAGGCACAAGCGATTCACCTGGCCAGCTTGTCAGCGTGTATTGGGTGTTGCCCAACCTGCTGCTATACAAATATCTGCTAGGGAGGTGCCCCTGGCCAGTGCCCACGAGGACGCAACACCTCTGGTTGAGTGCGTTCAGACCCGTAAGGGGGGGGGCACACCCTGGGCATGATAAGTCAACGAGATGGCATCGATGACCCAGTGGGAAAGCCTCTGTTTGGAGACAGCGTTCCCTTTCCGCTGTTCACCAAAGCAGACAAAGAGCTGCTCAGAACGTCTAGAGCTCTGTGTGCGGTCCAAATAGATACGCAAAGCACGTACCGGACACAGCAACGAAAGGCTGGGTCTGCCTCCTCCCGGGGCAGCACTTGCAGGTTCACTACCTGGTCTCTAAAGGGTGTGGTAGGAACCTTGGGCACATAGCCCGGTCGTGGTCTTAGGATCACATATGTGTCTGATGGACCGAACTCCAGGCAGGTGTCGCTAACAGAGAACGCTTGCAGGTCCCCGACCCTCTTGATGGAGGCAAGCGCGATCAGCAGGGCCGTTTTAAGAGAGAGGACCCTGAGTCCAACTGATTCTAGCGGCTCGAAGGGGGATCTCTGGAGGCCGGCAAGGACCACTGAGAGATCCCAGGAGGGGAACAGGCTTGGCCGGGAGGGATTTACCCTCCGGGCGCCTCTTAGGAACCTGATGATTAAGTCGTGCTTACCCAGAGACTTGCCGTCTACAATGTCATGGTGGGCCACGATAGCGGCGACATGCACCTTTAGGGTGGAAGGGGACAGCCTCCTCTCCAGCCTCTCCTGTAGGAATAGGAGCACTGACCTAACTGCACACCTCTGTGGGTCTTCAGCCCGGGAAGAACACCAATCTGCGAACAAGCGCCACTTCAGGGCATAAAGATGCCTGGTAGAAGGGGCTCTGGCTTGGTTGATCGTGTCTACGACAGCAGGTGGTAGACCAGCTAGATCTTCCACATCCCATCCAGGGGCCAGACGTGGAGGTTCCAGAGGTCTGGGTGCGGGTGCCAGAGCGTGCCCCGTCCCTGAGAAAGAAGGTCCTTCCTCAGGGCAATTTGCCAGGGAGGGGCTGTCGTGAGGAGCATGAGGTCCGAGAACCAAGTGTGAGTGGGCCAGTAAGGACCCACTAGGGTGACTTGCTCCTCGTCCTCCCTGACCTTGCACAGCACCTGTGCAAGAAGGCTCACTAGGGGAAATGAGTACTTGCGCAGCCCCACATGCCAGCTGTGTGCCAGTGCATCTGCCCTGAGGGGAGCCTCTATTCGGGCGTACCAGAGCGGGCAGTGGGAGGTTTCTTGGGAGGCAAACAGGTCTACCTGGGCCTTGCCGAATCATTCCCAAATTAGCTGGACTGAGTGGGGGTGAAGCCTCCACTCTCCACTGGGCAAGCGTTGTCATGACAGCGCGTTCGCTATCACATTGAGGTTGCCGGGGATGTGAGTGGCTCGCAGTGACTTGAGTTGGCTCCAAAGGAGGAGACGACGGGCGAGTTGTGACATGTGGCGAGCGTACACCGCCTTGCCGATTTATGTACGCTACCACGGTGTTGCTGTCTAATTTGATCAAGACATGTTTGCCATGAATTAGCAGGAGAAACTTCCACAGGGCAAAGAAAACAGTCAGCAACTCTAGGAAGTTGATGTGCCAGCGCAGCGGGCCCCCTTTCCAACGGCCCGCAGCTGCATTCCCATTGCACATGGCGCCCCAACCCAATCTGGAGACGTCGGTTGTGACCAGGACGCGTCGGCAGACCTGCTGCAAGGGGACTCCTGCCAGCAGAAAGCAGAGGTCTGTCCAGGGTTTGAATGTTTAGCGGCAGGTGGGGGTGACCATCACACGGTGTGTGCCGCGGCACCATGCTCATCTCGGGACTTGAGTCTGTAGCCAGTGCTGAAGCAGTGTCATATGTATCAATCCCAGCAGCGCGACCACCGCTGAGGATGCCATATGCTCTGAAGGATCCCAGGAGCTTCTGAAAAAGTTTAAAAGGGACTGTTGTGCCTGACCTGAAAGTGGCGAGGCATTTCATCACTGACTGCGCACGCTCGTTGGTGAGGCGCGCTGACATTGAGACTGAGTCTAACTCCATACCGAGAAAGCTTCGCGGCAGGGGGGAGCAGGTATTAGCGCGTTGGGAGGCAGAAGAGCGTCCCGAGGCTTGGGTGCTGAGAAAAGACTCAAAGCACTTACCTTGCTCCGCACAACTGGCAGGGGGTGAGGTCTTAGATGGGCATCTTTGTAACTCGTCGGCGCTGGCCTGCCAGGGCTTAGCAGTCGCAGGGCCGGAGGCAAGGAAACTGCGTCCGGGGAGCCGGGACTGAGAGTTTGGGGGCCGGGGTGCAGTGAGAACGGTGCGCAACAGCTGGATGACCCAGGGAGTGAGGAAATCGTTCTTTATAGAGAATGTGGGTGCCGCAGCCTGAAGGCAGTGTGACAAATGAAACAAGGATTCTCCTCCCAGCCCTCCACCGCGGGACAGAGTGGTCTTGGTTCCAGCTCCAGAGCGAAAGTCTGACTGCCTAGGTTGCCCGTCTTAGGAGCGCTTCGGAGCTTTCCTGGTCCTGGAAGGGGTCCTGGAGACGGGGGGCCTACATTGCCTTCGAGGTGCTCAATGCTGGGGCTGAAAGCTGGGCCCAGGTTGAGGTGGAGCTACCTGTTGTTTAGCTGCAGGGGGACGCTGGTTTGGCGGCGCCACAGCAAGATGTGCCATATGCTTTTTCACCGGCGAAAACTGCTGGGCGAAGTCGTCGATGGTGTTGCCGAAGAGGCCAAGCTTGGAGACGGGGGCGTTGAGAAAGCGTGCCTTTTCAGTGTCGTGTATCTCGACCATGTTCATCCAGAGGTGACGCTCCTGGACTACGAGGGTGGCCATCGCCCGCCCGAGTGCCCGAGCTGTACCTTCGTGGCTCTGAGAGCGAGGTCGGTGGCAGAGCGCAGTTCCTGCAGAACATCGGGGTTGGAACTACCCAGGTGCAGATCTTTGAGTGCCTTGGTGCCTTTTTTATTTCAATAACAAATGCAAGGTGGCAGTACCTTTGCACTTATGATTAGATTGTATGATCATATCCCTGAGGCATGTGATCAAACCGGTGTGTGTGTTAATCTGCATTTGCACTGCTGTTTACCTGGAGAAAGGGCCAGAAGTGGTAGTAATAATGAAACTGTTGCTGCCAACATTCAAATAATCACAGAAATAATGGAATAAAAGTTTAAACCCATTGCCATTTGAATGCTGTTTTGTTGCGGCAAAGTTTTTTTTAGTACATTTGAGCCTTCTCCCAGTTCATCCATCTGTTATTTTTCACCACTTCCGGAGCAACAAGCGGAATGGCTAGAACCACTAATAGCAAGAACCACTATGACAAACTGTTATGAATAAACACTCTGTCGTGTGGTATCGTGATATTACTTGACATCCTGATTCTTTTGCCGGTATAGTATCGTAAGATATGATAATGGTATCGTGACAACCCTAATGTACATTTTCAGGAATTTCAAGAGTCAGTTGTTATTTAGTTAGATAATTTATTGTTATTAAATGTTTAAGCTGCAATATGTAATTTCTAGCACCACCAAACTGAATCACAAAAATACATTTTGTTTGAAAAAAACAGCTTTCTGAGTACGCCGCCCGACTGCCGGTGGTCAAACAAAGAGATAGTCCCATCACCTGCTTACCCCATTGGTTGAGTAACATAGTTGGGGCAGGTCTAAGCGGGTCCCTCAAAATAAACTGAGCACAGAAAGACAGTGTTTGCAGTTTTTAAGAAAATGAATGACTTTCCAATAGCTGTCTCTGCATATTAATCTGGGACAGGAGAAAGTATTTTAACACAGAAAAAGTAACATACTTCCGCTTTAACACTGAAAACAGAAGACTCCAAATATCATGTATTTTTACAATTTATTTTTTCTGTACATTTGTTTTATGTATGCAGTGTCGCTTAAAACTGCATAATGTTATGGCCACTGCTGATACGATTACTGTCTCTTTAAGGACAGCGCATGACGTGACATTGAACACACGGTGGGCTTTGTGCAGCATTAGCATTGCCACCTGATGCAGTTATACTTCAACTAATAATTTTTTGAGATCACACCAAAAACATTTTTTTATTTGTTTGACTTGTGTTAAAATATGCTTTTCCATTAAGGTTTTATTTATCAACCTCTGCATTGTCTGTAGAATCGTACACAAGGTCCCAGCATGGCTAGTGTAGCCGGATGCTGGTCCACTCCAGTGCAGCTAATTGTATCTGCACACAATGCCTTCTTCTCTTATTCCATTTACTAAGACCTTACAAAGCCACAAAAGCCAACAGACACCATTGTGGCGGCACAACGCATATATGCTTGACTGGAAAAAAAAGTCAGCCTTCAGTTGATCTCAATGGACAATAAGGTGCAACCTAATGTGTGAGGTATTGAGCTGGGCTGGATCAGGCCTGATTGCAGGTTAAGGATCATGTTTATCTGAGCTCATTAAGAGTTCCATTAAGGCAGTTAGCACAGATAGAACTCCTGGCAAACCTCAACAGATTATTAATCATTTTCATAAGCACAATGTTTGGGCAGTATTGCTAGCGAGAAGAATATTATTTTGCAGACAGCCAGGCTTGTATGCTTTTATGTGGCACATTTTGTACAGTATGATGAGGACCACAGCTCATTTTTGAAGAGCTCTCCAAAGCACACTGCAAACAATCATTTTCTTATTCAGTATGTTTTACTTATTTTTCAGTGAAAATATCTAAACATCTTTAAAACAAGATAAATGTACTGAGGAGCAAACTTGCATAAAATATTAAGACTTGTTTTCAGACGATATCACTTGAATTTTTTTAAAAAGCATATACCATACTAAATAGTGTCAAATTTATACATTAAACAAGAACAAATATTTGCCAAATTCACAAGTTTAAAAGTAAACTTATTTTTTTTTTCCACAGCTAAATGTATCTTGTTTTAATAATGTTTCGATATCATACTATACAAGACAAATTTAGACCAATTTAAGACAAAAAAAGGAATTAAAACACTAATGCAAATGTCCTGTCCTGAAGCATTTCTGGTAGCTTCATTTTTATAACCCAGAACAGTCCAAATAAAATGACTATTGTGTACTTTTAGAGTCTAAAATAAAACAGAACAAACAAGATATATGCAAAACGTCATAGTTACTATTGTAACCTCTGCTCCCCGAGGGAAGGAATAAAGGTCACATAAAGACCTTAGGTTCCCCGCACCCCTGAGGGTACCATGGTGGTAGGTCCAGCCTAATGAGGGGGGACTCTACAGCAGGGCTGCCCAAGGGAAACTCGGGTCCACTAACAGGGGGACCGTACCGCAGGAAATACATCACAGGGAGTTTGCCTGAAAAGGGAACTAAGCCTGTGGAGCCCAACCCCAGTACAGAGCACCCGTGACTAGTAGTGGGTCTGGCCACAAATTGCTCCACTGAATTCGCTAGCCAGAAGGCTAGGGAAGAGAACATCCAGGGAGTGACACTTAGTGGCTAACCTGGGATAGCCTGGGATCAACTTGGTGAAGGGCGCTGTGTCAACCTGGGATCAACTTGGTGAAGGGCACTGTGTGCAAGTGGAACACCCGGTCTGTTGTGCCGCGTTTCCGATTTCTACCGGCTCAGACCTGACAAAATATGGGACGAGACTGACTCAACCCTGAGATTGTAAAATCGGCATGGCCTGGGTGTGATAAGCTAAGGAAATAGAATCAATGACCAGGTGAGCTAACCTCTGTTTGGAGACTCCCTTTCTCAGACAAAGAGTTGCTCAGAACATCTAGAGCTCTGTGTGTGGTCCAAATAGATACGCACAGCATGTACCGGACACAGCAATGAGAAGGCTAGGTCTGCCTCCTCCCATGGCAGCTTGCTTACAGGTTCACAACCTGGTCCCTGAATGGGGTTGTAGGAACCTTGGGCCTGTAGCCCAGTCAGGTCTCAGGATAACTTGAGAATGTGCTGGACCGAACTCCAGGCAGAGAGAACGAATGCAGGTCCCCAACCCTCTTGATAGAGGCTAAAGCAATCAGGAGACAGGTCTCGAAGGGGGTCTCTGAAGGTCCAAGAGGACCACAGAGAGGTCCATGGAGGGGAACAGGCTAGACTGGGGAGGGTTCAGTCTGCGGGCACCTTTCAGGAACCTGATAATCAAGTCGTGCTTACCTAGGGACTTGCCATCTACTGCGTCGTGGTGGGCTGCGATAGCAGCTACATACACCTTCAAGGTGGAGGGGACATGAGTCGCAGTGACCTGAGTCACGGCTGACTCCAAAGGAGGAGATGGCCAGCGAGTTGTGACATATGACGAGAGCACACGCTGCCTTGGCGATTTATGTGCGCTACCATCGTGGTGCTGTCTGAACAGATCAAGATGTGCTTGCCCCGTATTAGTGGGAGAAACCTCCGTAGGGCAAGAGATACAGCCAACAACTCTAGGCAGTTGATGTGCCAATGCTGCCAGGGTCCTGTCCAGAGGCCAGCGGCAGCGTGCCTGTTGCACACGGCACCCCAAACCTGTTGAGAGGCGTCTGTGGTGACCATGACACAGAAATCAGAGGTCAGTCCAAGGGTTGAAAGTCTGATGGCAAGAAGGGGTGACCAGCACCTGGTCCCTGTGAGCCCACAGTAACTCTAGAGCAGGGGTTCTCAACCTTTTGCAAGCTGGGCCCCCCCAAAGCTGGTTCATTGTAGTTGGGGCCCCAGTGCCCCCCGCCCCACCACCATAGATAGATAGATAGATAGATAGATAGATAGATAGATAGATAGATAGATAGATAGATAGATAGATAGATAGATAGCCCTAGGCTATTATTTTTAGGCCCACATTATTATTATTATTATCATCAGTAGCGGTAGGTAGGCCTATTATCATTACTAGGCTATTGTTATAATTGGCAGTAGCACCAGACTTCTAATGTGAGCTTGCAGGCATTATTATTATTATTATTATTATTATTATTATTATTATTATGAGTAGTAGTAGGCCTATCATCATTACTAGGCAATTGCTATATAATTATATGAGGTTACATGCTTTATTGTTGTTGTTGTTGTTGTTGTTATTATTATTATTATTATTATTATTATTATTATTATTCAGTAGGCCTATTATAATTTTTTTATCATCATTTATATTGCTATAATTGGGAATTGGCACCAGACCTCTGATATTAATTTATGCTTTATTATTGTTATTATTACTAGGCCTAATAGTAGGCATCATCTGCATTATTTACAGAAGCTTGCAGGTAGGTGATGTTAATGTGAGACCTGAGCCTGCTTTGCCTTGCAAAGATCCTCAATTCTTGGCTCAATGTTTGATAAACATAGCCTCAAATCATCCTCGATTTGTGCACGATTGCGGTATTTCGTTTTGAGTGCAGTGATTTTTGAGAATCCTGCCTCACACAAATATGTCGACGCGAAAGGAAGGAGAATCTTCAAGGCGATGTCACAGAGTTCAGGGTATTCCTGCATCAATGCTGTCCAGAATGACGAAAGAGGGCAGGAGCTAAAGAGTTCCTTCAGTCTACTGTCACTCTTCAGCTCAATAAGCTGTTCCTGCATATCAATTGATAGCTCGTTTGCTGTGCACACAAACGGATCTCGAACCCACGCAAAAGAGCGATAATCCTCTTTAAAGTACGCCGCAAATTGTTTTCTCATTGCTGACAGGTGCTCAGACGCTGATTGAAATAGGGAGGAGAAATCGTGTGACGTGCCTGCATCAGTGATAAAGTCTGCAAGGCTGGGGAACATGTCGCAGTTCCCTCGACTGATGCGGCCATGCCAGAGGTCTAGTTTTTGTGTGAAGGCGTGCACTTTGTCTGCAAGGAGCAAAGTATAAGTTTCGCGGCCTTGCAAAGACAGGTTGAGGCCATTCAAGCTGTCAAATATATCGACCAAATAGGACAGAGATGCAAGCCACATAGTGTCATCCAGATGCTTCGCCAGATCTGATTTGATTTCAGTTTCGGACTCAGTCAGGGTGAAAGGACCTTAAACTTTTGAGGCTTGCGCAGCTTCTCGAGGAGAAATCAAACAAATGAGCGCCGTTTTCTAAAGTCTATGAGCGCAGCACACACAAATAAACTAAATTGACATACTGCAGTTAAATTTCAAAATGTGTTGTTTTTATATTTATAACATTTGACTACAGTTCACTGTAGTAAATTAATCACTTAATTTACCATCGCCTCACGATTGAAAATGTGACACTGTTTTCATATGACAGTTCAACAAACAAGTTAATAATATTAAGTCACTTACATTTTAGACGAAATAATGACTGTTCTGGTCTATTTTAGCAGCGAAAATAGATCCGATGAATCCAAACAAAGATCACAGCAACACTCAATCGTGTTTTGAATGATTCAGTGTTTTGAACGAATCGGTTGAGTCAAAGATTCAATGACCCATTCACAAACATCTGTCTCATTCTTGATGAATCGGCCATTTGAACAAATCGCTTGAATGAACGACTTAATGACTCGCTTAATAAAACCGCTTATCACCTGCATTTGCGCTCACTATCGACAAACCAATCAAATTTGTTCAAAACTTTTTTTTTAAATCAGTCCAAACACATTTTAATTTTTATTCAGGAGTTATGTATATACAAAACTATAACTTTTTATGACAGTAGTTTAGTGCTAAAAATGTTTTGCTATTTTTTTTTTCCAGTTTTTTTTCCCTCCCATCCTGTAGCCCCACCGGTTGAGAACCAATGTTCTAGAGAGTGAGCCAGGATGAGCCAGTCATCGAGGTAGTTGAGTATGTGGATGCCCACTTCCCTTAGCGGGGCAAGAGCTCTCCGTGAAGACACGAGGGGACAGGGACAGGCCGAAGGGGAGGACCTTGTACTGATAAGCCTGTCCATCGAACACGAGCTGCAAGAAGGGTCAGTGTCGAGGCAGAATGGAGACGTGGAAGTACGAGTCCTTCAGGTCTACTGCCGCAAACCAATCTAGCTGTTGAACGCAGGTAAGAATCTGTTTCTGCGTGAGCATTTTGAACGGGAGTCTGTTTAAGGCCCGGTTGAGAACTCGCAGGTCCAAGATTGGTCGCAACCCGCTGTTTTTTTGGATACGATGAAGTAAGGGCTGTAGAAACCCTTCTCCATCTCGGCTACAGGAGGGGCTCTATTGCATCCTTGAGGAGCAGGGTCATGATCTCTGCTCCTAAGGCGCTGGCTTGGCCGTGGGGCGCCCTGCCATGATAGTGAGAGCGGACGGTAAAAGGTGCCCTCCACGACCGTGTCAGCTCGTCATGCGGGGGCATGAAAATAAACAAAGAGGCATAATAAAATAAAATAAACAACATATCTTCATTGCAGCAGTTCATGCATCCATTTGTGGTTGTTTTTCAGCAATCTAAACACTTTAATTTCTGTTAGATCCAGGCATCCAGGGAACATCCAGCCACCGAACAACATGGTTGAAATTTGAATAATGACATTCTATTACAATCGTAAAAATGCTTGTAATGTTAATCATGTTAAAGTCACTATGAATGAAGCACCTTGAGCTGTTGTTTTGTTCAAACAGTTTTGGAAAAAAGGGACAAAGTCGTTACTTCCTTAAATTGACAAACGGTCCTTGAAATGGTTTATACTGAATAAGAAAATTATATTTTGATGATTTCATATGAGATTGTGTTGGTGCATGCACATGTGTACATGAATATGTGGGTCATGTGCGGCATGGAATACTTGATCCGTGGCTAAATTGCATTTACGGGCTGGCCCATCTTTTATTTTGTGATCTAATGTGACAATTTTTCATTCTTTTAATCTTTTATAACCATAAAGACGTTTTAAGTGAGGTTTTAAAGATCACTGTGGTGTAGTCTAGATAAAGTCTGGGTTATGCACCTTGAAGGACACATAGAAAATGCCCGTTTATTAATTAAACTCTGAAGGAGAGGCATGCAAAGAAATATTTTATTCAGGGTAGATGCTTCCTTAATTCAATGTGAATCAAATCAAGATTGTGAGGGACAGATGTACAGTCCATTCAGTATATCGAAATGTTATGCATCTGAGCACAGATGAAAAGTTGAAAATATGTAAAAAATTAGACATGTCCTAAGCCCTTAAAGTGATAGTTTACACAAATGATAAGGACTGACAGCCTCACCATTTAGCAACTTTTGCCGGTGAACATCTCCTTTTGCGTTCCACAGAAGAAATAAAGTAAAACTGGTTAAAATCACTTGAAGATGTGTATTAATACATATTGAATGGAATGTATTTCTATCCCTCAAAACCTCTATATTCTAATGGATCCAAGTCAAATCAAATGATCAAAGTACATGGTAGAGTGGTAATATCAATGATGTGTGAGATATAACATGATGGTTGGGGTAGTTAAGATTAAACTTTATTGTTATTATGTACAGTTACAGAGCCAATGAAATGCAGTTATTTTCAAATATCCCAACTAAGCTAGGGTCAGCCATGAAACAGTACCCCTGGAGCAGATAGGGTCAAGGGCCTTGCTCAAGGGCCCAACAGTATTATCTTGGCAGTGCTGGGGCTTTAAACCTCAACCTTTCAGTCAAATAAACCAGAGCCTTAACCACTGAGCCACCACTAGCCCACAGTTAAGGATCTGGGTTGCTAAAGCATTGGCTGAAAATTTAAATCCGTGTTCTACCGTCTCCACAGATTACTCTAGCAGTACCATCCATGCAATTAGCATAATGCTATTAGCCTTAGATCAAAAGGTTCTGCTGTAAGAGAGTCACTCATGGTGTATAATACACGACTCTTGACCCAGCGGTCCCAATTAACATTTAGATTATATTTTACCACATCCTCAAGACTAACAAATGCCTAATGAATGTGTGCTTTATAGAGAGATGGCACATCTCTTAGGTAAACCACTTAATGAAAGTATTAAGTCATTACAAATTATTTTAAGATTCTGAAAATTAAATGTGACATGGGCTCTCTCCAAACACTTTCTGAGCTACCTATATAGGCAACATTTAAAGTTCTCATTAACATTTAAGAAAGACAGAGAGCACAGCCCCATCACCATTAATGGAGCACCGGTGGAGAGAGTCAGCAAGTTCCTCGGTGTCCACATTACTGAGGAACTCACATGGTCCGTCCACACTGAGGCCGTTGTGAAGAAGGCTCACCAGCGCCTCTTCTTCCTGAGACGGCTGAAGAAGTTCGGAATGAACCAACACATCCTCACCCGGTTCTACACCAGCACTGTAGAGAGCATCCTGACTGGCTGCGTCACCGCCTGGTATGGCAATAGCACCGCCCACAACCGCAAAGACCTGCAAAGGGTGGTGCGAACTGCCAGACACATCATCGGAGGTGAGCTTCCCTCCCTCCAGGACATCTATAACAGGCGGTGCGTGAAAAAAGCTCGGAGGATCATCAGAGACTCCAGCCACCCAAGTCATGGGCTGCTCTCACTGCTACCATCAGGCAGGCGGTATCGCAGCATCAGGACCCGCACCAGCCGACTACATGACAGCTTCTTCCCCCAAGCAATCAGACTTTTGAACACTTGATCGATCACGATCAACAATCAGCACTGCACTTTATTAATCTTCATCTTGTATCACATACTGGACTGTCAATATATTCTCCCCAATTCACTTACGGTATATAAAAATATATGTACACTATCTAGTGTATGTGTATTCTATATTGTGTGTATTGTTTACTGTACATTGTACATCAGTACTTTGTTGTGTAATTATGTGTACATTTGATATGTAAATTGTTGTGTAATTATGTGTACATTTGTTATGTAAATTGTGTTGTGTAAACATGTTGTTTAGTGTAAAGTGGTTTATGTCTCGTCACTGTCATGACTGCTATGTTGCTCGGAACTGCACACAAGAATTTCACCTACTGTTGCACTCATGTACATAGTAGTGTGACAATAAAGTGATTTGATTTGATTTGATTTGATTTTGACATGCTTCTGATGTGAATGCAGTTTCAAAGGGTCACAGGTAACCTTCTGCTGTCTTCCAAGCAACACATGATTCCATGGCCTTGCTGGGAGACCAGCTAGACCTGATAAGACCAGCTTTGCCATACCGGGGTATCACTTACCTCTAAAACCATCTTGGTCAGGCTGAGAAACCAACTAGAACAGCTAAACACTAGCTCGGCCAGGCTGGGAGACAAGCAAGGCTAGCTAATATCAGCTTGGCCAGGCTAGGAGACCATATAGACCAGCTAAAACCAACTTTTCCAGTTTGGGAGACCATATAGACCAGCCAAGACCAGCTTTGCCAGGCTGGGAGACCAGTTAGAACAGCTAAACTCTAGATTGGCCAGGATGGGAGACAAGCTAGATTGAGCTAAGATCACCATGGCCAGGCTAGGAGATTAGTTAGGCCATTTAAGACCAGCTTGGCAAAGATTGAAGGTTAGGTTGACCAGTTAAAACCAGCCAAAGAAGAGACAAATTAGACAAGCTAAGACCAGTTTGATCAGGCTATGAGACAAGCTATGCCAGCTTTGTCAGGCAAAGAGACTAGTTAGACCAGCTATGACCAACTTTTCCAGGCAAGGAGACCTGCATGACAACTAAAATCAGCCTGGCCAGGCTGGGAAACCAACTAGATCAGCTAAGACCAGCTTATTCTAGCTGGGAGACCAGCTGAACCTACTTTGCCTGCTAGACCAACTAAACACCAGATTGCCGAAGCTGGAGGATAAGCTTAACCAGCTTGACTGGTCAATGAGACCATCTAGGCCAGCTCACCCTGTCTAGGGGGCCAGTTAAGATTAGCTTGACTAGGCTGAAAGTCCATTGTGTGGTGAGCAAGAGACGGTGAATGTGGTGAATGGGACTATGTGAATAATGGGGAGTGTACAAAGGATGGTCCAGGAATCAGCGAGGTCTGATGGCCACAAGTGGTCCCCTTTTAAGATTTTGCGATGTGAGGGTGTAATGCAGTTCAATAAAGGAGGAGGCGAGAACCAGCTTGGCAATGTAAATCATATTTTAATGATGAACTTAAACAAAAAGCACAAACACACACATGACGGACATGTCCATAAATGATCTCTCTCTCCCGCACCACTGTCCGCAATCTGCCTTTATCCCTCCCAGAGGCTCAATTAGCCTGATAAGTGACCAGGTGTGTATAATCACGACCTGGCCCCGCCCTCAGCCCTGTCACATTCCTCCCTCGTTCTCTCAGGCCGGAGAGCCCCCGGCATGACTTACACACCCCCCCCCCCCCACCCCCCCCTCTCTTTTCCTGGGGAGGCCCCGTCTGCCAGCAGGTCATCCCATCTACCTGGATGAGGGAGGGGACAAGGGAGGGAAACAGAAATAATTAAACTGGGGGGTACTTCCTGTAACAGTGTAGTATCCCCCCAAAAATACACTAAAATTTAAACGAGAGGGAAAAGGAGGAGGCGAGAACCAGCTTGGCAATGTAAATAATATTTTAATGATCGACTTAAACAAAAAGCACAAACACACACATGACGGACCACCATCAGCCTTTATCCCTCTCCAAAGCTCAATTAGCCCGATAAGGGACCGGGTGTGTATAATTACGACCCGGCTCCACCCTCCGCTACACCATGAAGACACCTAAATCAGCTTGGTCAGTTAAACATTAGTGTGGCCAGGCTGAGAGACCAGTTAGATCAGTTTAATACCTGCTAAGACCAGCAGACCACCTTAGGCTGGTTTAAGATGTCATTCTCAGCACTCACAATACTTTCCCTACATCACCCTTCTGAGAAAACATACAGTTCAGGTGTCATCATGAAAGATGTTGCTCATTTGTAAATGCATCAGAACATTTACCTGCTTATGTGATTTTAAAGACTGAATTGTGTGAACCCCCGGCAGGAGGTTTCCATTCAACTGCACATTATCCCCCATCCTCTGAGATCAAAGATCTTCAAAACAATTGGGGGGAAAAAAAACAGAAATGGAGTGAATCACTTTCCTGAAGGAGCTAGCGAGATAAGCCGTATTCTCATTGGTATTATCCATCATCATCAGCTCATAATGTCTCCTGTGCTGATTCACTGCTGGAATGACTCCAGGTTCATGAAACTAAGAGCTTTTTCCAAACTATAAACACACATTTACTGTTGCATCTACAAAACAACATTAATGCCTTTAGAAGCAATGAATGGAAAGAAACTTCAAAATGGTGTGAATGAAAATGCATTAGCATTTGGAGTGGGCTCTCAAGCTAACTGAGAGGAACTGTGATCATATGTGTATGTAGTGGCAATATTCTCAGTTTCAGACAGCAAGCTTACAGAACACTCACAGACCGTTTGAGGCATTTTTCGCACAACAATGGCAAAGCTTGACAAAATTAGCAATAGCCGATCAGAAGCTAATTTTTTTAAGTAAGGAATAGTTGATAACAGACTGTTGAATTATTGATTGCACGATGTGCAGCGGTGTGCATTATTTTTCAATAAATCAGTGGGCTAGAGTAGATGATTCCACTTATTCAATGGCTACCACACCTTAAGACATCATTCAGGGTTTTATCTCAAGACATTTTCTGGTTTTCATTCGTAAAACGTTCATGTTTATAAGTGGAACTTCTTTCTTCTACCACGGATTCGTGTCTTGTTTTGGTACAACCCAAGGCTTAGTTGCTAGTTCGAAAACATCACTTTAGAACTAGTAACTGAGAGATCGCATGTGGAATTACCTGTGTTTTCTGCGGCTCTCGGCAGCAGTTACTTTACTTCAAATTGCCAAGATGTAAGTTTAAGTATTTTTCTCAGCAGCAGCAAGTATCGCTATTCTTGTATATAGCTTTTCCACTGTTTACAACCCCACTGAGTCGCAGGGGTGTGCTGACATGAAGGCTCTGTTTGTAGCTCTCAAGTATGTTTGCGTGTTCGTTCGTGTGTGAGAGCTAGAGAGAGGGGGATGGAGAGTGCAAGAGTGCTTTCCACAGATATTAAAAGTCATTTCAGATAATATAAAAACTGTTGTATTGATCAAGTCGTGGGGGTGTGTTTCAATCAAGGCTCTGTTTGTCGTGACACGAGGTGTGGGTGAGACGAGAGCAAAAGAGAGAGGGAGCGAAAGTTAGAAAACTATAGACATTGTTTTTCATTCTTATCCAATTTACATAACCAATTTCTTTGTTTTTGTTAGTTATTTTGCTCTGGCAGCCTGTACAGCTCTATGAAATAACTGAAATAATTTGGTGAAGTGATATGGAACCGTTATGTGGTCATCAGGTACACACAGATATCTGCCACATACAACCTTATATTTAGGGGGGTCCAGGGGCATGCACACCCATGAGATTTTTGCAAAAACAACACCAAAGAATTTGAGAGAAGATTTTTTTTTTAGTATGAGTAGCGTTCATATAACTATTGACTAAAGCATTTCTTCCAGTAATCTTTCAGAACAAATGCATTCTCGTGGTGCTAAAAAAGAAAAACACAACACAACGAGTAGAAAGCAAGTGTTTTGAGATGTGTATTTATCAGTTGAAGAAGTTCTATTTAACTTGACACAGAGATAAAAAAGAACTTAAATATTGCACCCACACCTATTATATCACTTCTGAAGATATGGATTTAAACACTGGAGTCATATGGATTACTTTTATGTTTCCTTTATGTGATTTTTGGAGCTGCAAAAGTCTGGTCACCATTCACTTGCATTGTAAGGACCCATTGAACTTCTTCTTGAAAATCTTAATTTGTGTTCTGCTGAAGAAAGAAAGACATACACATGTGATATGGCATGATGGTGAGTAAATGATAAGAGAATATTTGGGTAAACTATCCTTTTAAGGCAAGTTATTTATTTGTAAATCGTACAATGGCAGTGGCAAGTCTAACCAACAGAAGCTAAATAAACCATTGTATCATCATATCTTATACAACAATGAAGTAAAAAGAAAACGAAAACAGTAGTTGAATGAGAACTAAACTGATGTCTGTATTGGAAAATCCTGTTCAGCACCATATGTGTACTGTCAATCTTATGATCCATCATTTCAGCACCAAAGATTCAGCCATATACAAATAGCGAGAGGAGGAGTTAAGTTCAAAAGTTATCCTCTTGCAGTGTCCTGCTCCACATCTGTGTGCACTGCAGACAACAAAACACAAACAATTTAATGACAAGCGTGATGGCTTTAGAGAAGACAACAGATAAATGAGAGTATCTCAGCCACAGATGTGCAGAACTGTAAACTGTGAAGTCGATGTATTTCAGAAAATCCAATTGTGTGCCCTGTGCTTTGAAATAGCTCCTTCAAAGGACAACTGCATTATATGAGGCCCTAGTATGTTTGATGAAAAAAATTGATTTGATACTGATTCTGATTCCTCTTAACGACTCCGCTTTTGATTCCGATTCCTTTAATGATTTTGGTTTCTATTCTGATTCCTCTTAGCGATTCCGGTTCCTTCTGACAGTCCTCATCAGCCACTTACCAAATGATGCTTTTTTTAAGTTTAATTATAATATTTTATTAATTTATTTGGATTCGATTATTTATTAATTATTATTTATTTTATTTTTTTTATAAAATAACACTAATTAGAATGAAACCAATAATGTTTATCTTTAACTGCACATTGTCATATTAAAATTCAAGAATTGCTCTGATTTAATTTTAACAAGCCATAAAGGGATAGTTCACCCAAAAAGGAAAATTCTCTCATCTTTTACTCACTCTCATGCCATCCTATATGTGAATGACATTCGTTATTCTGCAGAACATAAATGAAGATATTTAGAAGAATATCTCAGCTCTGTAGGTCCATACAATACAAGTGAATGGTGACTCAGAATGATGAAATCAGAAGGTTCAAATAGCACAAAAATACAGCATAAACGTAATGTACCTTCTGAAGCAATTTGATAGGTGTGAATGAGAAACAGATCAATATTTAAATCCCTTTTTCTATCAATCTTCACCTTTGACCAGCTCAGACAGTAGGTGGCTGAATGTGGAAGTGAAAGTGTAGATTTTCAGAAAAATACTTTTTAACATTTTTTGATGTACTTTTAAATGGTTCTGTTTCTCACCCATATCTATCCAATCGCTTCTGAAGATGTGGATTAAACCACTGAGGACATATGGATTATTTTCATACTGCCTTTATGTCCCTTTTGGATCTTTACATTTCTGGTCACCATTCACTTGCATTGTATGGATCTACAGAGCTAAGAAGTTCTTGTAAATTGAGATGTTCTTGGTTTGTTGAATTAGGTGAGGGAACACGAGTCCTTGGAAATCAGTGGCCTACTTTAGTGTTGTGATTATTCGGGCTGTGCGGTACATAAATAACCATCAAAGCCTTTTTCTTCTGATTTTTTTGATTATGGCTCTGGAAGCCAGCAGACAAAATTGTTTCCTGTGAAATCAAGCCCATTAAAATGAATATGGAATAAAGAAAGAAAGAAATAACAATGTGTATGCAATATACTGAGACCTTGAGGGACATTCCACTGTAAAGCATTCTACATCCACAAGAAGGCTTTTTCAAAGAAGTAGGACGAAAGATAGATAGCATCAAATTCAACAAGGACTAGGGGAGGCCAAGGGAGATTTTTTTTTCTTTACACTTTTTCTTTCATAGCTCCCAGACTTCTACAAATGCACCTGTAATATTTTGAAATAACAAACATTTATATGTGCAAAAAGTAACAATATTAGCCTATTAATAGATTTATAGTGAGAAAGACTTTATCATAATATAAAGTTTGAAATCAAATTGAATCAAACTGTAACTTTTGTGAAAAGTATATTAACCCAGTGTATTTAAAATATGAGCATGCATCAAGTAATAATATTATTGATTTAATTCTTATTAATATTCTTGAATAATTTTTACCTTTATATGGTACTTAATAATTTAGATGTCAGGAATTACGTGTTTAAAAAAAGTTTAAGTATGACATTCTACATTCTAAGTATTTTAAATATGTTAAATCCTTTTTTAAATATCTTGATCAGTAGATGAGTAGAGAACTGTCTTTAACTAAATATAACATATACATGTTTTGTTTCATGAATAGTATTGTCCCAGACCTCACAGCCAAGATAACATTTTCTATGGGAGATACCAGTCAAAGTGTTACGATTTGTCATTCATGTTAAGTTTTGACCAACAACCTATAGATAAAATAAATATTAAGAAAAAAATGCATGCATGCACTCAAGCACGCACAAAAACACATGCACGCGCACACACACACACACACACATAAACACATGTATACATATATGCATTATGCAGTAAAATTTGATTTTGATGTGTGACTGAATAATTAAAAGAAAATGCCTTGGAGTTAATTACTTATTAGCCTCTTTCAGAGTTGCAATTACTGGAAATTAAGAGTAGGCTTTGGAATGTACCCCATTTAGATATGAAAGGAACAGTTCATTAAAAAAAATGAACATTCTGTTATTATTTACTTGTCCTAATATTTTTCCAAACCTGTATGTTTTTATTTTTTCTGTAGAAAACAAAAGACACAGGTCTTTTCCATACAGTGACAGTTTATAGTGACCATGGCTGTTAAGCTTTAAAATTGACTGAAATTAACACCAATAAAGCACCATAAAAGTAGTCCATTTGACTGGTGTGTTTGAAATTTACTGATGCCATATGATGTGAGGAAAAGACTGAAATAAACTTAAAATTCAAAATAATGAGTGAGCAAGTTGTCATTATGGTTTTGTCATTATGGGAGTTTAACAGCCATGGTCACTATGAACTGTCTTTGTGTGGAAAACTTGTGAATGGAGATTCTTCAAAATATCTTTTTTGATCTTGGCATGATATATATATATATATATATATATATATATATATATATATATATATATATATATACAGTATATATATTTCTTATATATATCTTTAAAATAAAAATATTTTATAGTTTGTATTAAAAGCATCTAATGAAGACCACCAAAACCACTGTCTGTCTTGTAAAAATCTTGAAAGAACTTCAAACTCACGATGGTGTTCTTAATATACTTCATAAATAGGTGTCAATGGTGTTTCGTTTGCATTAAAATCTGAAAGTATGACAAAAGTATGTTCTGACTGGAAGTGACATCAAGTCTGGTGAGTAATCAGATGTGAGCACCCGACGAGCTGCAGGGAATCTGTAAGACCGAGCCGTATCGTCATGAAAAGATGATGAATTTGGTCTGTGCTTTCGGTTGCTTTTGTTGTCATTTTTACAAAAAGGCCTAGACAGAGGCCTGCTGGGACACGTTGTTGATGCAGTCCGAGGTGGAAAGTTTCACATTCCTAAGTTTGGAAGAGAACCATATACTGTAAACCTTAACATTGTAATTTCTGAAAAAATCAAGTTGTCGTTATTAAACTTTACTTGAAATGTCAAGTTTAATAACTCAAATATCTATGTTCCTTGAACTTATTTCTATTAAAAATCCAAAAATCCAGATTTTAAGTGTTAATAACTCAAACTATTGAGGACAAAAAGGAGGCTAGGCACAATGCCTATTAATTGAATTATTTAATTTTGTTTCCTTGGTCAAAGAGATCATACAGGGGCATTTAAATAGTTTTTATTAAGAATTCATAGAGGTTTTCGCTCTATTTTAGTATTATTTTGGTTGTTTTGTTGTAAACAGTTGTTTTGTGTGATGTCACCATTAGTGATCTGTGTCCCCCATTGGTCCAGTTGGACGCTGTTATAGGAATTGTTAATCCAAAATTTGAAATTTTTTGAAATAATATTTCAGCTCTATTGGTCCATACAATGCAAGTGAAGGTTATCAGATCTTTGAAGCTCCACAAAGCACATAAAGGCATTAACAAATTGATCCATAAGACTCCAATGGTTAAATCCATATCTTCTAAAGCAGGGGTGGGGAATGTCAGGCTTCAGGGCCGTATAAGATCCGCAAGACCATTTGACCCGGCCCGCGAACCCATTTGAGAAATAGCAAAAGAGTGGTCTAGATTCAATTAACTGTAAAACACACACACACACACACACACACACACAATTCAAATAATGATTAAAAATTATTTTAAAAGATAACACAAAATAATGTATAACAGAAAGACTTTTTCGGGTTTTTTTTTTGGGTGCGTGAGTGCGTAACCGAATGCGTACGTTAATTTAAAGACACAATCAGAAATTGCAAGCAATTGTTTTGCCCGCAGATAATTTAGCAAATACTCGAATAGCCCTTAATGGGAAAAAGGTTCTCCACCCCTGTTCTAAAGTGATATCATATTATGGGTTTGAAACAGATTATTTATATTTAAATCCTTTTTTACTGAAAATCTACACGTTCACTTTCTCATTCTGGTGTGGAAGTGACCTTTACTTTCACATTCAGCCACCTACTGGTTGGGGCGGAGATTTATAGTAAAAAAGGACTTAAATATTGAACAGTTTCTCATTCACAGCTATAATATCACTTCAGAAGATATAGATTTTACCACTGGATTCTTATGGATTACTTTTATGCTGCCTGTAACAAGGTTCAATGGAAACGAAGAGGGGGCGCTAACCGGACGAACAATAAAAATAAAGTTTAATGAACCAAAAAGACACAAACACAAACTCATACACACGGCAGCTGCGTATGACTCGCTCTCTCTCGAACTGCCGCATCTCGCGGCACTTATCCCTCTCCTCGGCTCTTAGCCTGACTGGGGGCCGGGCGTGGATAGTCACAGCCCAGCCCCGCCCTCCTCTTCCTCCTCGCACTGCCTTTATGTGCTTTTTGGAGTTTCTGAGTTCTAGTCACCATTCGCTTGCATTGTATAGACCTACAGAGCTGAGATATTCTTCTAAAATCTTAATTTGTGTTCTGCACATAGCAGAAAGTCATACACATCTGGGATGGCATGAAGTTGAGTAAATAATGAGAGAATGTACATTTTTTGGGTGAACTATCCCTTTAAAACTCAGTTTATCTTGTGCGTATGTGCAACTGATGTACAGGCTTACAGTATATGTAAATCTGTGGAGAAATATGGGATTTAATGATTGACCTAGAATCAGTTAGACTCTTCATTATATAGGACATGTTATTGTATGACTTAAATTTGAGTCATTTAATTAAAATTGACACAACTACATTTAAATAGCAAATTGGAGTAAAGTCTACTGCATAAAATGAATTGAACTTAAATAGTTAAGTTAATTCTATATGAATACCAAGTTAAATGAACTTAATTGCACACGTTTCGTAGATCCCTTAACTCAATTCACATACACATGATCTTATAATGATAACATTTGTATATGAATGACTGATGTATCCACAGTTAAATTCGGCCCATTGTGCACTCTAGACTGTTGCATACACAACTCTGAATTCCTTCAAGGAAATGGGCAGTGTAAAAAAGTGCAGTAACTTTAAGGAATATCACTTAAGGAGTTCATGTAAGAGGGAATCTCTAATGTTCACACAGCCATGAGCATCTGCCCACTCAGTATAAATGAGGTTAATTTCATTTTCAATCGATGCTTTAAAAATTTAGTCGAGTGTAACTGATCTCATGTCAGCTTTGATGTGCACTTTTAAATAAAATGTGTCTTAAGTGTTTTGGAACCCTGATGATGTTGCAACACATTTCCATGTTCGAGTTAACAAGTTATTAGCAGTAATTGGCCTCTATTGAGACAGCAAACACATGCAAGCTTAAATAAATGCTAGAGAATTTATCACGGTAATTAACTGCCCAGGATTTTCACACATCTCTGAAGCAGGAATTAGCATCACTGCTGATTTAAATTCACAAGAGGGTACACAGTAAAAAAAAAAAAAAAATAAATAAATAAAAATAGCCAGCAAGCTGCTGTATTTCATACCACAGTAAAATTATTGTAAAACTATCTACAATAGTTTACAGTATACTGTAGAATGATTTAGAGTATATGCTGTACTGTAAAATTAATTACAGTAGTTGTTTGTATGACGTATATTAAAATACAGTATATCATCTGTACAGAAATAATTATTATGTTAAATGTTAGTATGTTGTATATTAAATTGTAGTGTCCATACCATAGAACTAGCCACAGTAAGCACACTTTTACCTTACAGAGTAACTTCTAGCTGTTACAAGTAAAAAAAAGCCTTTTTGCAAACATGACATTTATTACTCAACTCAAATATTACATATATGTTACTCATTAAGGTAAATTATAACTACACATATGAAAGTCCATTCTAACATTTCAATAATAGTTCACCAGAGTGCCAAATGACTGAAAGAGCACTCTTTGACTGTCCAGACCAAGAGAACACATTACAAAAATGAATTCTTGCCATTTAACTGCAGTCTTGTTTTTATATCAACGTGACAGGGAGAGAATACACTCTCAACAGCCAAAGCTGAGCATCATTCAGAAAGGACTGAAACATGTTATATTAGTACATAACTTTATTTTAGATGTACGGGTCAAATAAAGTTGCTGGTACAACTCTGCAGCACATCAAAATAAATAAACAAACTGGGCGTCCAATGAATTGCGCACGTTCGACTAGCATAAAAACAAAAGGTACCAAGGTAAAAACCAAGGTAATCTGGTTTAAAACAGAGTGGCCATCATAGCTATGCTATTATCTGTTTGAGAACGTAAACTTTATCGTTACAAGCTACTTGTCAAAAATGACATGCAGCTCCCCATTGTCAAATGATGAATGTTTGAAATAATTATTATAAACTGCTAAAAGATACTTTGTTTTGCTCACCTGGTTCAGTCAAAAAGAGATCACTTTGCTTTTGCTGTTCTCAAGGCTGAATTGATGAATGTGCAGGATCAACATTCACAGGTTTCCAGGTGCATTCCCATTCAGTTCTACTTTTGATGTGATTGTATGAGTAAATCCAATGCAGAGAAGACATCTCCAGGGTTTCGTCTTTTTGATAATAGGTCACTGAATGATACCACAAATTTCTCCTCTAAAATGTGTATGTGCAGGTTTGAGATTGGCCAGTTCTCATGAAATTTTACAGTAAATTACTTTAATAATTTTTTCCCTTAAGAATACAGCTCAGTTTGACAGTAAATGTAAACAGATTCTACAATAAGGCATAGACATAAATATAGCAATAATACTGTAAAAACAACAAAATTGACAGCAACATACTGCAAACCATATCTACAGTAAAATTAAATAGAGGAATGTCATAAGTAGTAGTGTACAACTGCAAATCATCTGTATAATTCATCTTATTAAGACCAAAACATGGAATATACGGTATGCTAACAATACTATTCAATTCATAAAAACTCTATGAAATCAAAGTTAAATAAAGGTTAATTACATTTATTATTATTGTTGTTGTTATTATTATTTATCATAATTTAAAATGTACAGTCTGTCCTTTCTGAGAAAACGAACTCAAAAAATGTATATCATATACTGAAAAAAAGGAGATATGCAAATCCAACCCGAGTTGGGCACAGGTGCAAGAGACAATGCACAAAGAAAAATGGTAAGTGTCCACACAATTATTTATTGCTCCAAAATACTTTATTATCTTACACTTGCTTACAATGTTTCGACCATTAGGTCTTCGTCAATTAAAATCCTAACCAGAGTTTCAGTGTATGGATTATAACATCACTAAATTATCCCACTTATGTAGTCATAGGAAGTCACTTTTTTAAATGTTCTAAAACAATGAGAGAATATATATATATATTTACAACCCCTTGTTTTTTTAAGTGCAATAATTATTTATTTTTTATTTTTATTTTTTTACAATTAACAAAAGTTGATTATTGAGTGCGTAAAAAAATCCATTTCAAAACCCTGTCCTTGTCTTACCCTGATTCACTATGGAAAGCCACAAATAATGATTTTTATTTCAAGCTGTCAGGTCAGATTTTGCCCAAAGTAGCAGGCTTATGTCGTTCCTCCTTGTGTGTTTACATCATGCCTGTAGGCTCAGAAAGTTTTGGCGAGTGTGACAGCTGTTCAGTCAGTCGCAGTTTCAGGAATCAGGACAGCAGTGGCGTGAAATCCCTCTGTAACAGATTTAACTGTTTGCCGAAGTTGTTTACCTGCTAAAATGCTTGGATACGTTTTCTGATAAGTTTGTTGAAGATTATATTGGTTTTCATGCATTAATGAATCAAAGATTACTCATTAATAGTTTTGTTTTTTTCAAGGGACGTTACTGTAACATCTTTTATAGTATTGCTGCAGTTTCGAGGTTCCCTTTGTGTGTCTCCCTAAGAGTGTGTGCGTGTCACTGTTTTCTTAATTTTTTTACCCCTGTCACAGAATGCAGAATCTCTTGTAACTTTTCACTTCTCATTGTCTGTCATTGCAATTATAAGTACATTGCAAGGTGGTTCCCTATGAATGTATGCTCGTCTCAAGTTGTTTATAATGTACCAATTTCAGAGCACTGTGATTTACAGTATATTCATTTGTAACTAATACATAATGTCAATTTATTGTGTAATATCTCTTCATTATAATTTTACTTCCAATGAAACAAACGTGTGTTCTTGTAATTGTTATATTTCATATTTCTGCATATTAATTTCACATTCAAAAAAGTATATTTCATAAAATGTCATCCCCATCATTATTGAGTCATATTTTTTTTTGTAGTGCACAGACCTACTATTGTAGTATTATGGTTCACTTGCATTGTCCACTGAGGCTGTAGATTGTAATATAAAATGTATTGTCTTCAATTGAACTCATATCAGCCATTTCAACTCTTAAATTGATGTGTATTCAAATACAAAAATTAATGTGCATTGTGTAGTGGATAAAACACTTGAATAGTCATATTAAAATATGTAATAAGAGTGTTGTTAATCTTCCTCAAAGTAAGCAATAGTTCAGATTTAAATGTTTAAACTAATAACATGTTAATATGAAAATAGCACATCAAGACACCGGCTCTACAGGAGTAATCACAAGCAAAGCAGGTAACCTCAAACCATGAGAATCATCCACCAGAAGAGCAGTGCAGAATCATAACACAAAAATTTTAGGTTTCAACAACAGATCAAAGTGCAGACTGACCACGTAACTGAGATAATTTGGTGATTTATCTGTTTCTATATAACTGTGGTTCATTTTGCATTGGGTTTTTTCCTGACGAAGACCTAATTGTCAAAATATTGCAAGCAAGTGTAAGCTAATAAAGTATTTTTGGAGCAATAAGTCAGTGTGTGGAAACATTCCATTTTTTCTTTGTTGATATCATATTCTGCTCATGGGTGCACACAAATTTTAATCCAATAAAATGCGGTTTTGCTCTGCTTTGACATAAACTAAAGGCTACAGGCTAGTAAAAAGCAAGGAAGTCCTGCAGCAACCATAACCTTAAAACTAATCCTTTCCCTAAATTCAGTAGCTGCAAATGCAAATAATGAGAGTTTACAATCTGGATGCAACCTTCAGAATGTCTCCGCCCAACTTTCTTCTTGAACAAGAAAAGAATGATTCGTCAAGCTATTTCATAAGGTCATTATCTGTACTAATGCTAACAGTACTAATCTGCCATCAAAAGCATCTTTCCACTGTTAGAGACTGTTTCCTCAATGCTCCATTATGTAGTCATCACTTACTGATGCCGTAGGGGATTTTCCCAAACCACAGAACATAAGTCCATGAATCCAAACTGAATGTGTAAGCACTGTTAACAGCTGTCTTTATTTGATTTAGAATCTGTATTTTATGTGATTAGCTGAGAGTGAGATGAGATATACTCACATACATGAAAGAGTCAGACACACTCACTAAACTCATCTTGGCAATGAAAGACAGACAACCACTGTAAAATTAGTGATCCCAATTTTGAGAGCCATAAGTCATAGATGCAAAGTCAGTGGGCATGGCCATGAATTTTTAGTATTTTCATGCAAGCATGGGATGGGGCTTGACGAAATTGCATGCTCAAAGTGTTAAAGGTCTGGGTCGAGTGCAATTTAATTCTGAGGTTCTTCTCCGGTTATTGCACTGTCTGCGTCCTATTATATAGTCCATTCTCTAAATCACCAGTGATATCAACAAAGACAGCACTTTCATAAGAATTTGGTAGAGTACATGGACTGTATGACATGAATTATAAGAATAGAAAAACAGACTAATGTGTTCTTTTGTGCATTAAATTTGTCCTTGTTGAATGTCAGGCATATTTCTATGACAGTGACACGCTCCTTTTATCTGCATAGAAAATGTGGTTCTCATCAGAATTTGGATGTGCACTCCGTTAAATTATACAGAATGTACGTATTAATCATTTTCATCTACTGACACACAAATCATGGTTAGTATTAATAGTGATTGTATCAGCACACATTTCACTTCAACCGGTCTATTATGATTTGGAAAAATTCAGTTATTGAAACATGGAAAAATTAAACAAATGAAACAATATAATCAAAATAACAAAGTGGTCCAAAAAAATAATAATTTACCAAATTTTATCCTCTCCAATTTCTTCAACCAGTCCCTTATGCAGTGACAATACTACATTTAAACACAATAATTATAATAATTGAAAAGTAAACCATGACCTATTGATAGTTTAACTTAAATGTAACACATTTTTGTTTGATAAAACAGCAATTGTCAGGAACATAATTTGATGTTCCATAATACTTTCAGAGTTTGGACATGAACTTTATCACCACCTGCTAGTGGAATCTCCAAAATGCCAATGTAGGAACTGAGTTTAGATTTTGCACTGAAAACAGACCTGCTTTTGAAACGTCTAAGTGCAATAACTTATCTCTCAGGAAAATAGCAAATTGCACTTTGCACCACTTTATTAACATATAATACACCCACAGTTTGCACGCACACACCCATAGATAGCACAAACACTCGCAAATCTTGGATAAGACATAGCACACAGTCGCTACAATCGCTCACAAAAATAGAGTAAGATTCATTAAAAGGTTCATCCAAAAATGAAAATTGTCCTAATTTTCTCACCCTTATGTTGTTTCAAATCTGTATGACTTTCTTTCTTATACGAAACACAAAGGAAGATGTTTTTATGAATAATCGTGGTTCGTCTTCTCAATTCTTTTGCAGTGGATAGTGATTCACTCTCAAGCCTCAAACATAAGTATTACAAATGTAGTTCATGCATTCAGTTCATGCAGTTCAAGTCTTCTGAAGTCATAGGTTTTGGTGAGAAGCAACACAGAATTCAAGTCATTTTTTAGTTAAAATCCTGAAGTTATATGAGCGCTATGAGAGAAGCGCCGCAGAGGCTTACGTTTTCACACGAGAACTTGTTGTTTAGCCCTAAAAACAATGGAAGTTCTCATGTGAACACTCAAACCCCTGTTAGAAGTCTTGAAATGTGACACTTGGAATATGGACTACTTTTATTATACTTGTGATTCCTTTTTTTAGGTTTAGTGAGTCACAATCAACTGCCACTTTATTGAAAAACAGACTTGGATCTCAATTAAAATGTCTCCTTTTGTGTTTCACAGAAGAATAAAAGTCATATGGGTTTTAAATGATGTCAGGGTGAGTAAATGACAGAATTTCCATTTTGTGATGAAATATTCCATTAGGAGGATCACACATACTGAGAGTGTAACCTTTTTCCATAGAGTTTGGATGAAGAATCTTGATTGTTTTGACCAATAAAATGGATGGTAAGAGTCCTGTGAATAAACATTTAGTCTCCTCACACATTTGTTGACTCCAGCTGCAAATATTATGGAACGCAAATCCCAAACAAATCCTAAATAGTTAATCGAAAAAAAGACTCAAAACAAAAGTACAGTATTCCTTCATGCAAATGTTCCTCCCTACAAGAGCAATTCAACCACATACTGTAGACCCTTTGCACTTTAAATATGTTTTTTCTCTATAAAAAGGAAACTGACTCACCCACACTGATATAGTTGGCAGCCAGGAATAAGTTCCAGTGTAAAAGTGTGCTGCTGCGGAAAGAATCCGTGTCATTGGTGAAGCCCACAGATTGCATGGACAGATTGGGAGAATCTGTACTGATGCTGTGACTGCCAGAGAACAGGGAAGTATTCACAGATACTGTCTCCATATCACTTAGTTCAGTGCAAACCTCTGGAATGAAGTCTCTTGTAATATTTATATCATGTCGTGGCCTTCAGGTGCAATAAATTCTTGACAAAGGGTCTCCAAATGGTGCTGTTCTTGATAAAGCCCCCTTTGATATCCTCTCGTCTGCTGCAGGATGTTCACCAGATGCTGCAAGAGTCGATCTGTGGTGGGACGTCTGGTTTTGGGAGTGATTCCTGCTGGAGGTGTGGTTCAACGTCTGATGGAGTTCCAGTATATAGACAAAGGTCAGAGTACTGAAAGCCTGAAGCAAGACCACACCTGCATCAGTGTGCACACCTGCTGACACAGTTTAAAAGTGTTTATTTGGAGGGGCAAAATGTTATTAAGGAGTTAAACAATTAAAGGATTGACTAAGCCAGGCATTTCCATACATTTTGATGGCAAGGACCCCCAAAAAATGACGATCCCCTTGCATGGGATCCCCTTCCTTAAATGTTAAAATAGCTAAATATATTTTATGTATAAAGACCCATTTATTATGTGCAAGAAAAATATGGATAATAGAATAAAGGCAACATTTTGTTTGCATAATTAAATAATTAACTTTCATATTTTCATTGTATTAAAGCTAAAATAAATTATTTTACTTTGTATTAAGTTGACTGTGTGCAATAATAGTTTTCTACCAAAAATTAGAGTAATATTTTATTTATTACAACCCTCAGTAAACAAGCTAAATGAGACTGTGTCAAAGAAAATCCCTAGTAGGAAGATAACACATCTACAAAATATTCTTGAAAGTATGTATGCTGCAAAGGAGAGATCAACACCAAGTAATAAATAATAAGTATCTATGATACTAAATACATTTTTGTTTTCATTTCTTACTGTTAATAGAAGAAAAGAATAATGATTAATCTCATGATTTAAGAATGAAACAGAAATAATGTCAAATTCAATAAATGTTTACTTTTTTATTTTCTTTTATAAACTTGTTTTACCCCCGTTTGAAAGCATCTGGACTAAACCAATCCCCTCACTCTTGAGCCTTACAAAACCTTACTGTAGCAGTAGGCTACCATTGTGCAATGATAGTATTAGATAATCAGATAGTACCATGGTATTTTGATATATGCCACATTACTGAATGAGTACTTTATTCAGATGCCATATTATTTACATGGTACCCCAAGGTACTTCAATGAATAACATGGTAGAACCATGGTACCATATAAAAATATGGTATTGCCATGCTGTCTCTCCAAATATGGTATTGCTATGGTACTATGTCAAAATAAAACAACAGCACAGTATTACCATGGTTTTGCCATAGTAAACAAAACAAATAAAACATGGTATTATTATGGTACCATATTCAAAACACGTGGTATTGCCATGTGGTACTACGTCTAAAAACGTCTAGGTTAATGTCGTAACCCCCCTTTCCCTGATGGAGTGAATGAGATGTTGTGTCGGTGAAGTGACACTAGGGGTCTCTCTTGAGAGCATCAGTTGCCTCTGAGCTTTGAGAAAAGGCCAATGAGAATTGGCAAACAGAATTTGCATGTCCCTCCCCTGGACATACGTGTATAAATCGCATCTGTTTAGTCAGGTTTTGCACTGAGGAGCCGAGAATAAGGTACGGCCATTACGGTGGTTGGTTTGGTGTTGTGGCAAGAGGGACACAACGTCTCGTTCCCTCCATCGGGAAACGGGGTTACGACATTAACCTAGACGTTCCCCTTCTGTCACTCACTCGACATTGTGTCGGTGAAGTGACACTAGCGTTCCCTATCCAATAACGCCACAACACTGAACCATGTTATGTGAACTGCTGATGTGGGTGCAAGCAAACTGTTGAGTGCCAAAGGAGTAGCCCGGGCCAGGCTGCACGTAACCTTCCCCAACGCCCCAAAGAAAAATGTCATATGCTTTTTAGGTTCCTGGCATCCCTCTTCTCTTGGGGAATGGGAACAAAGCAACGCGCTAAGCATGGGAGCAGGCCATGCCAGCCTTGGCCTTTTCTCTCTTTATTTTTATCGTAGGGCTGTTAGAAGCGGCTGGGGCCAACTAACGCCATAACGCGCATCAGGGAAGGTAATCTTTTCTGACTGCTATTCTTTCTGGGGAAAAATACCCCGCAGAGACCACATCCTGCCCAGGCTGGGGAGGTCACATCTGGCAAATATATACATACGGCGTGGCTGTGAGCGGCGCCCTGACCCGAGGAACCAATCATCTAGCCGCGAGGGTTGAGGGGAGGATGGAGGGTTCCAGTCCAACCCCACGCTCACAGTGGCCCGGGCAAGCATGTCGGCCATCTGCTGGTCAGCCTCAAACTGGGCGGGCCGACCCGAAGGTGATAGCCCAGTCGAGTCCTCCGCGTCAGACACCGATGCAGCGACGATGTCATCATCCAGCCCGGGGGGACTGAAGCAGACATCAGACTGGCCGTGGAGCGAGCCAGTCTCACCTCTGACCTGGACAGAAGCAAACGAGCATGCTGGGGGGTGGGTGGTTCGTGGGGTTTTACCCGGAGAAGCCGTGCCCGCTGAACTCCCCAAATCGCCTCCATCACCAGCCTTGTCGAACTCCATCCCGTGGGTGGAAGGCGTGACGCAGGGGGCGGCTGGAGTGGCATTTCCTTTCAGAAAGGAAAGCAACGACCGCAATGTTGCAATGGTTCTTGTTCTCGCAGTGAGAACAAGAACCATCCACAAACGCTGCCTCGGTGTGATCGTGACCCAGACTCACGAGACGCCTATTACCATCAGAGGTGGAAAGATATCTGCCGCATCCAGGAAGTACACATAGGCGGAAGGGCATCTTCAAAAACACCTGTCTTTAAAAAGACATTCAGTGAATTCAAAGAAATTAATGCTCTTTTAGAAGTGATGTCGAAGTGCCCAGGGGCATAGACTGCACAGGTGTGCAGAGAAGAGAAAGCAGCAGGTAATGCGCCGTAAGGTCCAACAGCAAAAGCTCTTTAGAGTTGACTGGAACAATCGTGAAACACCAGCTCGCTGGACACACAACCGCTCGGCTCCAAAGAAAAAATCTGACTAAACAGATGCATGATTCCCTCGTTTTAGACCCGTATGTCCAGGGGAGGGACATGCAAATTCTGTTCGCCAATTCTCATTGGCATTTTCTCAAAGCTCAGAGACAACTGAGTCTCTCAAGAGAGACCCCTAGTGTCACTTCACCGACACAAAATCGAGTGAGAGACAGAAGGGGAGCTACAACAGCATGTAATGCCATAGTAAAAAAAAAAATAATTATTATCATGGTACCATATTCAATACACATGGTCTTGCCAAGTTCCATTTAAAAAATCATAATACTACCTTGTTAAATCTGCAAAAAACATGCTATTACCATGATACCACGTCAAAACAGCAACAACAATGGCACAGTATTACCATGGTTAATGCCGTGGTAATAATAAATAAATAAATACATACATTAAAACATAAACATGGCATTACCATGGTACCATATTCACAAAAATTAGTATTGTCATATTACATCTCCAAAAAAATTTTATAAAAAAAAGGCATTACTACGGTACCATGTCAAAAATACATAACTAAATAAAAAATAAAATAACAACATCAACAACATGGTGTTGTAATGGAAAAAATAAATAAAACATGGTAACGTACCATACAATATCCAGAAAACATGGTCTTGCAATGGCATTGTGATAGCTTGTCCAGAAACCATGGTAAAAAACAAATAAACAAACATGGTATTACATAGTACTATTAAATAGTATTGCCATGGTACCATGCTCGGAAACCATGGTAGTACCACGTGCCATTTAAAAAAAAAAAATACAAATTGTATTGCCTTGTTACATTTCTGAAAAAACATGGTATTGCCATTGTCCCATGTCAAAACAACAACAACAACAACAACAACAACAACAATGGTATTACCATGAGATCACACATGGGTTGTTTCACAACTGCTTCCTGACCTGAACAATAGCAGTGTTCATTTTGAGTGCTTGTTGTGTTTGTGAAATGATGATATCTGAGGGTGCAGGATGGGACGTGTCAGCAATGTAACACCTGGCCTCAGGTAACAGACCAGGCGATGAGAGGGGCAAACAGGGGGGAAACCACAGATCCCCTCCCTCTAAAACACCCCTCTGAGTCTCCGCTAAAACAAATATGAACTGAATTCCTCAGTAGACAAAACAATCGATATCTGCTTGGCAACACTTCACTTCATGCCTGTCTACATAATTAATTATAAAGGTACAGTATTTAAAATCTATTATAATAAACATTGTTCCCCGTCTGTCGCTCACTTCGACGTCGTGTCGAAGAAGCGACACTAGGGGTCTCTCTTGAGCGCCGAAAGATGCCTCTGATCTATGAAAAAAGGCCAATGAGAGTTGGCGAACAGTATTTGCATACCCCGCCTCCGGATACGGATATAAAGGCGAGGGAAATACGCTCGTTCATTCAGTAATTTTCTTCGGAGCCGATGGTCGTGTGTATGCTGCCAGCTGCGAGTAACACAACTGATACTGCTTCTGATCCTCTGACGCTCTGCTGCTGTTGGATCTACGGCACACTTCAGTGGCTTTTTCTCTTCTCTGCTGGCGTGCAGTTTGCCCCTGGGCGCTTCGACAGCGCAGAGTTAAAAGAGTTCCATTTTAAAAGAGTAATTTTCTCTATAAAAGAGTTTATTTCTCTGAAAGAGCAATACACAGTGGTGTTGAACGCCCTTTTCAGGGCGCGTCTTTATTAAGATGCCATTCAACCCCTGTGTAGTTCCTGGATGCGGTAGAGTGCTCTCCGCTTCTGACAGCCACAGGCGCTGTCTCGTGTGTCTGGGCGCCGATCACACCGAGGCAGCGTTTGTGGATGGTTCATGTTCTCACTGCGAGAACATGATCATGGCAACGTTGCGGTCACGGCTTGCTTTCAATAGAAAGTACGCCACTCCAGCCGCCCTCCGTATCGCTCCTTCTTGCCACGGGATTGAGGATGATGCGGCTGGCGATGGAGGAGATTTGGGGAGGGCAGCGGGTGCAGTTCCGCCGGGTACGCCCCCTCGGACCACCCGCCCCCCGACACGCTCGTTGACCTCCGTCCAGCCTCGAGGTAACGGCGACTCGCCTACGGGCCGGTCTGCCTATCCTCTGGAGCTTGAGGCCGATGAGCTTGCTGCTCCGTTGGAGAGCGCGGCATCTGACGCTGACTCCACCCTGGGCTGCCGCCTTCAAGGTGGGGATGGACTGGAAACCTCCACTCTCCCCACACCCGTCACGGTTGGATGACTGGTTCCTGGGGTCTGGGTGCCGCTCACAGCCACGCCCCACCCCGGTCCCGTTTTTCCCGGAGGTGCATGACGAGCTGACATCTTCATGGAGAGCGCCGCTCTCCATTCATCAAAAGCCCTGCTCGTCCGCTCTCGCTACCCTCGATGGCGGAGAGGCCCACGGGTACACGCTGATTCCCCAGGTGGATAGGGCAGTTGTGCTCCATCTTTGTCCCGGTTACCCTACCACCTGGCGCAGGCGCCCTGTACCCCCTTCCAAGGCCTGTAGGACTTCATCCTTGCTGAACAACAAAGCCTACAATGCCGCGGGACACCTTGCATGCCATGGCCATCCTGCAAGTCCACCAGGCCAAGGCGCTCAGGGATCTGCAAGAGGGTAGCCCTGACCCCGATGTGCTGCAGGAACTGCGCTCAGCGACCGACCTCACCCTCAGAGCCACGAAGGTCACCGCACAGGCACTCGGGCAGGCGATGGCCACCCTTGTGGTCCAGGAACGTCATCTTTGGCTCAACCTGGTCGAGATGCGTGAGGCCGACAAAGTTCACTTCCTCGACGCCCCTGTCTCCCAGCTTGGCCTCTTTGGCGACACCGTTGAGGACTTCGCCCAGCAGTTCTCCACAGTGAAAAAACAGACAGAGGCCATATCTCACATCCTGCCTCACCACAAACCTGCCGCCAAGGCTACTGCCCCGTCTGCTCACCGAGGGCGTCCCCCTGTGGCTAAGAAACCTGCTCCGCCTCAACCCGGGCCCAGCTCTCAGCCCCTGCGTCGAGCACACCGCAGGAAGCAGACACCCCCCGGCTCCCTGGCTCCCTTGAGGACCCGGAAGGCTCCCAGGCAGTCCTGAGACGGACGACCCAGCAACACAGATGTTAGCTCTGGAGGTGGTAAGACCGTTCCGTTCCCCGGTGGATGGCCGGGAGAATAATCTTTTGTTTTTAAACAATTTAATTTGCCGCCCCCCCTTAGATGGGGTTGCGGTACCCACATTCTCAATAAAAGAGCTATTTCCTATGTCTCTGTGTCACCTGACCCACAAATGCCGTTCTCACGGCACTTTGCCCCCACATTTCAACAGTTCTGGCTTCCTGGACACGGACCACCCGTCTTCAGCCCCACAACTGTCCCCCGGCCGGCCAGTTCCGACGAGTCTAGAGGATGCCTACCCAGGACCTCCTCCTCAGTCGCTAACCCGCCCCCTGCCGGGTGTGCGGAGCAAGGTAAGTGCTTTGAGTCTTTTCTCAGCACCTCAGCCGCGGGTCACCCTGCCCTACCTGCTCCACCCCGATGCGAAGCCCCGCCGGGTACGTCCAAATTGATCATCCCTTTGGTGCCCCTAGAGCAGAGGTTGGACGTGTAGCTTTCACTTCCCAACCTGTCTCGCTGGCTGGCCCGGACCATCCGACTCAGTTACACAATTCAGTTTGCCAGGCCCCCGCCCCCCTTCATGGGCATCCACTTTTCCACAGTACACGGCGAACATGCCCAGTCCCTGCACGCGGAAATCACGACTCGTCTGGCCAAAGACGCAATAGAGCCTGTCCCTCCAACCGAGATGAAGAAGGGTTTCTACAGCCCGTACTTCATCATGCCCAAGAAAGGTGGCAGCTTACGACCAATCTTGGACCTGCGAGTTCTCAACCAAGCGTTGCACAAACTCCCGTTCAAAATGCTCACGCAGAAGCACATCTTAACCTGCGTCTGGCATCTAGATTGGTTTGCAGCGGTAGACCTGAAGGACGCGTACTTCCACGTCTCCATCCTGCCTTGTCATCGCCCCTTCCTGCGGTTTGCGTTCGATGGTCAGACGTATCAGTACAAAGTCCTCCCCTTCGGCATGTCTCTGTCCCCTCGGTCTTCACGAAAGTCGCAGAGGCAGCTCTTGCTCTGTGAAGCCAGAATCCGCATACTCAACTACCTAGACGACTGGCTCATTCTGGCCCACTCGCGAGAGTTACTATGCGCCCACAGAGACCAGGTGCTCAGGCACCTCAGCCGTTTGGGGCTTCAGGTCAACTGGGAAAAGAGCAAGCTTACTCCAGTTCAGAGCATCTCTTTTCTCAGGATGGAGTTAGACTCGGTCTCAATGTCGGCACGTCTCACCAACGAGCGTGCCCAGTCAGTGTTGAACTGCCTCGCCGCCTTCAGGCCGGGCACAGCGGTCCCTTTAAAACTTTTCCAGAGGCTCCTGGGGCATATGGCGTCCTCCGCAACGGTCGCGTCGCTGGGGTTGATGCATATGAGACCGCTCCAACACTGGCTTCAGACCCAAGTCCCTAGAAGAGCATGGCGCCGGGGCAGATGCACTGGCACACAGCTGGCCAGTGGGGCTGCGCAAGTACGCATTCCCCCCAGTGAGCCTTCTTGCACAGGTGCTGTGCAAGGTCAGGGAGGACGAGGAGGAAGTCACTCTTGTGGCTCCTTACTGGCCCACCCGGGCCTGGTTCTCGGACCTCATACTCCTCGCGACAGCCCCTCCCTGGCGAATTCCCCTGAGGAAGGACCTTCTTTCTCAGGGACAGGGCATGCTCTGGCATCCGCACCCAGACCTCTGGAACCTCCACGTCTGGTCCCTGGACGGAATGCGGAAGATCTAGCTGGTCTACCACCCACGGTCGTAGCCACGATCAACCAAGCCAGAGCCCCTTCTACCAGGCAACTCTACACCCTGAAATGGCGTCTGTTCGTCAATTGGTGTTCTTCCCGGGCAGAAGACCCACAGAGGTGCGCAGTTATTCGGTGCTCCTGTTCCTACAGGAGAGGTTGGAGGGGAGGCTGTCCCCGTCCACCTTGAAGGTGTATGTTGCCGCTATCACAGCTCACCACGACCCAGTAGATGGCAAGTCTCTGGGTAAGCACGACTTAATCGTCAGGTTCCTAAGAGGTGCCCGGAGGTTAAACCCCTCCCGGCCAAACCTGTTCCCCTCCTGGGATCTCTCGGTGGTCCTCGCCGGTCTTCAGAGATCCCACTTTCGAGCAGCTAGAATCAGCTGGACTCAGGGCTCTCTCTCTAAAGACGGCCCTGCTGATCGCGCTCACCTCCATCAAGAGGGTCGGGGACCTGCAAGCGTTCTCTACTAATGACACTTGCCTGGAGTTCGGTTCGGCAGACACTCTTGTGATCCTAAGACCTCGACCGGGCTATGTGCCCAAGGTTCCTACCATGCCCTTCAGAGATCAGGTAGTGAACCTACAAGCACTGCGCCGGGAGGAGGCAGACCCAGCCCTCTCACTGTTGTGTCCGGTACGTGCCTTGCGTGCCTACCTGGAATGCACCCAGAGCTTCAGGCGCTCTGAGCAGCTCTTTGTCTGCTTTGGAGGACAGCAGAAAGGGAACGCTGTCTCCAAACAGAGGTTGTCTCACTGGGTGGTGGATGCCATTCAGTTGGCCTATCACACACAGGCCGTGCCACCCCCTTTACGGGTTCGAGCGTGGCATCCTCATGGGCACTGGCTAGGGGCACCTCCCTAGCAGACATTTGCAGAGCTGCGGGCTGGGCAGCACCTAACACCTTTACGAGATTTTACAATCTCAAGGTTGAGTCAGTCTCGTCCCGTGTTTTCTCAGGTCCGAGCCCGTAGAACTCGGTACACGTCGACGATCTGACCGGGTGAATCGCTTGTCTCCAGTGCCGTTTCCCTCTGCCGAAGCAAAACAGTGCGCTTCTTTCCCAGAAGACCTAGGTCCCTGGTTGATTCCTCCCTAGCCCTTTTGGGCCCGCAGCAGCTCAGCGGAGGAACTTGCCGGCCCAGTCCACTACGGGTACCCCAGGCTACCCCTACTGGAATAGGTGCTCCACAGATCAGGCCTCCTACGGGACTCCTCCTGTGTGTACTTCCGCGGTACGGTCACCTTACGAGCTGACCCGCGTCTCCCTTAGGCAGTCCTTTGCTGCCCTCCGGTCGCCGTGTTGTAGCAACTACCCCCTCCTCGAGGTTGGATCTACCACCACGCCATTCTTCCCACATGTGACCCAAGAGGCCATGTGATGTATTTTGCCACCTCTACCTCCCCTTCCGGGTGGGTGTGGCCTCCACAGGGTCTTTTCCCCCTAAAAGAATAGGAATTCGGGTAAGACCCCCTTCCCTCGATGCGGTAAGGGCCCCAGCTGCTCTTGCTCTATGCCAAGAAAATATAGAGAGAAAAGAGGCCCAGCCAGGCTTGGCCCGTTCCCTAGTTGGGAGCGTCACCTTGTTCCCCCCTAGGGTAACCAAAAGGATTCTGACGACTTTTTTGGGGCATTGGGGAAGAGTACGTGCAGCCTGAACACAGTTGGTCACTTGTGCACGTAGAAATACCTGCCCGCTTCTGTGTAAGCAGTACACGTACACGGCTCAGCGCATGGCGATTTTTGAAGTGGACCCCTAGTGTCGCTTCTTCGACACAACGTTGAAGTGAGCGACAGATGGGGAACGTCTCGGTTACGTATGTGAGACGTCGTGTCTTCCCGGCCACGTCGCTGAGCCGAGCCGCTGAGGTGCCCGGAACACTCCCGGCTCCTCAGAAAAATCCTGAATGAACGAGCATATTTCCCACGCCTTTATATCCGTATCCAGAGGCGGGGTATGCAAATACTGTTCGCCAACTCTCATTGGCCTTTTTTCATAGATCAGATGCATTTTTCGGCGCTCAAGAGAGACCCCTAGTGTCGCTTCTTCGACACGATGTCTCGTTCCCTCCATCAGGGAACGGAGGTTACATACATAACCGAGACGTTATGTGTTATATCTTTTTGATGATAACTGCAATGACAGTTATATATTATACTGCTTAGCTCTGGTTATACCTTTAAAGAGTGTAATGCATAATATAAGGTATTACATTAAGGCATTATACACTTTAAAGGTGTAAATGTGAAAAGATAAGCATGATCATAAATTTGATTGCGGTTACAGTTATTCACAAGAACATTAAATTGATCATAAGCTACAGTTTTATGCAACAGTAAGTTCTGATCCTCTGATTTTTAACTACCATTATGTAAAAAAAAAATATTAAAAAATTATTGTATAACAATACTGAGAATCACCACTGAGAAAAATTAGAATTAAACACTTTTTTACAGACACATTATGGCAATACATATTTGGTGGGAAATATACAAATTTGTCATGAAAATATTTGAAACAAATTAAATGTAAAAAAAATTACCATTAAGACCTTTTAAATTGTGAGATTACCGTGAGAGTTAATCTTAAAAATGAATGCATAAATAATCTCATAAAAACATTACTGTATACTGTAAATTACAGTAATGATAACTTAATGGGAATATCCATTGAGATTTATAAAAGTTAATAAAACTTAAAAGTACAAACATTCAGACACATTACACTTATGATAATTTGAGGGGAAATGTGTTTAATTGTAATGAAATATTGGACAAAAATAAATAAAAGAAAAAAAATTATTTATTCAAATTATAATTTAGAATTTCTCTTTATTTTGATTATGGTCAGATGTGACCTGGACATGTGTTATGAGATTCTGTCTATTCTAATAATTAATTATTGTAAAAATAATTAAGAAAAAAGAAGAACACTAAAACAGGCTGTGGTTTTAAATGACCTGAATGAGATTTCAGAATGAATCAGAAGCGCTGTGTATACATACTCATCCATTGACTGCAGGTTGATTAAACCTTGTCAAAGCAGAGATAATTAAACCTCAGTTTTATAGGAGCTAAGGAAGCCATGTAAAGTGCACCACCTTACAAAACATCTACTCTGACCCCTGTCACCTCTTTAAATCTCTAACTGAAAGACACACAAAAGCCATTGTGTGTCCAATCGGAGCTCAGCGCTAACAAGAAACACATTGAGCATGTAAATGTCAAACTAAATCAAAGTAAGACAAAAGCAGTGTCACTGTCGATCAAATGTGCAGTGTAAAGCAGCTCAAGGAGGAGGCGAGAACCGGCTTGACAATGTAAATAATATTTTTATGATAAACTTAAAGCAAAGGACAAAACACACATATGACGGACATGTCCGTAAATGATCTCTCTCGCACCACTCTCAATCAGCCTTTATCCTTCTCAGAGGCTTAATTAGCCTGATGAGGGTGTGTATAATCACGACCTGGCCCCGCCCTCCACCCTGCCGCATGCAGATTATTTGCTTTCACATGAGTAAAGCCACTTGTTTGTAAAGCACAAACAAAGACACATGATTTGTCTTAATATCCCACAAGAACAAGCCAGCACACAACATAATGCACACAATACACAATGTAACATGAGATCAGGTCAATCTGGCTATACCACACACACACACAAACTCAGAGAAAGAGAGAGAGAGAGAGAGAGAGAGAGAGAGAGAGAGAGAGAGAGAGAGAGAGAGAGAGAGAGAGAGAGAATTGTATCTCAGTTACTAACTGTGTAACTAAGTTTTCAAGTCTGATTACACAAATGTGTGTTTTCTCCAGCAGTTATTTTTGCATGTAAAATTGAAACACCTCATTCAAAACTTACATTAGGAACTCGAAATAGCTGTTAAATAATTGAGCACAATAAAATCACACTGACATACATTAAGACAAGGATCAATTGTATAATAAAGCCAGATTTTCACTTAATGATTCTGTGTTCTCAAGACAAGGGGATTTATCACTTTAAATGACAAGTTGGGGCAAGATAAAGCATGTATAAATGCAGCTACAATTTATAGAACACTTAATATTAATGTTCCCTTTGTTAAAGTAATAGTTCACCCAGAAATGAAAATTATATCATGATTTACTCACCTGCATGCCATCCAAGATATGTCTGACTTTCTTTCTTCTGCTGAAGATTTTTAGAAGAATGTTTCAGCTTTGTTGATCCTCACAATGCAAGTGAATAGGTACCAAAACTTTGAAGCTCCAAAAAGAACATAAAGATAGCATAAAATAATTACACTACTCCAGTGGTTAAATCCAGTGATATGATAGGTGTGGATGAGAAACAAATCAATACTTAAGACCTTATTTACTATAAATTCTTCTCCCTGCCCAGTAGGTGGTGATGTGCATGAAGAATGTGAATTGCCAAAAACAAAAAAGAACATGAAAGTGAAGATGGAGATTGAAAGTAAAAACAAACTGACATAAATATTGATCTGTTTCTCACCCACACCTATCATATCGCTTTTGAATATATTAATTTAACCACTGGAGTCAAATAGTTTACTTTTATGCTGCCTTTATATACTTTTTGGAGAGTCAAAGGTCTAGCCACCATTCACTTGCATTGCGAGGACCTACAAAGCTAATATATTCTTATAAAAATCTTCCTTTCTGTTCAGCGGAATACAGAAAGTAATGCACACCTGGGATGGCATGAGCGTGAGTAAATGATGAGATAATTTCAATATTTGGGTGTACTATTCCTTTAAGAGATTATAAAAGGATTAATTAATGACTAATTAATTTACAAATGCATTATAAATCATTAATATGCAGTTATAACAGCAAGCATAAAAAGGGAGACTTTCATGCAATACTTGCTAAATAGTGAACTATTTTTCCTCATTTTATAAACGTATCTTAACACTCATTCAACATTAGTAACCTCTAAAAATGTATCTTAATGCAAAGTGGACTCAAATGAACCCTTCCTTAAGGAGCTGACAACATTTGAAACTACAGTATGTATAAAGTTAGGGGCGGATCTAGAATTTTTTTTATGGTGTGGCAAGGGGGTGGCATGCAGGCTAAAGCAAGCGCCTCTGCGTAGTTCTTATGCATTAAGGTACCAAGCTTAATTACATTAAGTACTAGTTCATCAATTGGAGTCACTACCAAATTATAAATATCCATGAATTTGTGATACAACAAATAGGTTGAAGAGAGGGCGAGGACTCCTAGAAAATGTGAGAAGAATGGGCTTTTTATTTAACACTCAAAAATAAACAAAACATACTAAAACTTCCCCAAAGGGGAAAACTCCAAGGTCCTGTGCAGAACACTAACAGGGTGAAAACCTACAACGAACTGGCACAAGACAAAAAACCCAATGGAGTTAAATAGGAAAGAAAACGAGTAGGGTAATCAGGAAAGCAGGTGAAGCAAATGAACTAATAATGTGGTAACAAGGGGGCGGGGTCAGGACGAGAGACAGAAGAGCACATGGCAAACAACTTAACAAGAACTATGTGCAGACCGGACAGAAACACAACAGACCGGACAGAAAGAGCACATGGTATTGAAGCTATCATTGGCCATGTGCTCAAACAACAAGACAAGACTTGGAGCTTAAGTGTCCGGATCCCGACTCAGAAACATGCACGAACCAGACCGAAGAGTCAGGATCCAGACACCATGCTCTGAACAAGAGACACAGACTAGACAGATGAGCACACAGCCAGGAAAACAACAAAACAGAGACATAGAACATACGTGTCAGGATCCTGTCACCACAATAAACCTGACTGACAAAGGTGACAGGATCATGACAGCCAGATGACCAGTTAAAACACAACGATGAAATAGAAACTCCAACTGAAGAACTGGAGATGTTTTATCTGGATATACACATACCTGACGAAAGCTAATTCAAAAAGTGGTGAGGACATGTCGCATCCGTCTCAACCTTTAATTGACAGCGATGAATCTAAAAATCATTCAGTGAATACTTGGAAACAATGGAGAAATACATCTTTTAGGGTTTTTTCCACATATATGTCCATGTGGTCATGTCTGATGATGAAATAAGCTCATCACCCCACAAGAGCCCAAACACTGTACACACGCTGCAATAGTTGGTAGACAATTGGTTGATGATGTGATTGGCCGCTGCTGTAAACAATCACGGGATTGGTTGCTGCTGTAATCAATCAATGGGTCTGTAGTCATTTGTGCATTCTGCAAGAGTTTGACATGAATGAACCCCTACACAATGTCAAAATCAACGATAATATACTTACATTTACACAGATGGGGTGGCAATGCTTTTTCTTAGAGTGGCATTTGCCACTCCGGGAGATCCGCCCCAGTTTAAAGTCCTGTATGGTTTAATGGTCATCAAGCTTTATTATATGAAATATGCTGTGAATATTGACAACAATGTGACCAGGAAAGTGACATCACAAGTGAGTCAAGACAGTAATGAATATAAACACAAAGCGGGCTGTAGCAAAATTACATAATCCCTCCTTTTAATCTCACTGTAATAACCTATTTTTGCTGCATATTGTGACATAAATTATGAATTACTGCATTTTTATGTTTTTGATTAACACAAGTATGAATTAGTGTAATGATTAAGCATATACCATATAAGTGAAATGCTAACTAATTGGCAAGTATTAGATGAAAGTTGTCCTTTTTGAGCATGTTGCTATAACTGCATATAAATGAATCATTATGCATTTGTAAATTCATTCTTAGTCATTTATGAACCCCTTTAAAAACCCTTAACAAATGGAATATCATTGTCTAAAAAGCATATGATAGTCTGTTTAATGGCAGGTTACCCTGACAACTTATCCCATTAAGTATAACAACATGCCCACTATGGGTCAACATGTATCCAATAAACTATATTTCTTCTTGAGTAATAATGGCAGAAAAATAAGCATTTAGTAGTATTTATATAGAATAGTAGTTTAGTAGTAAACAGTAGTTTTTAATATAGAAACTAAAAAATGCATTAAAAATTGTGATAACTAGCCCCAGTCTCCTCTATAGCTTCTACTGGTTTATATGTGCTTCACTTGCTCATCCTATTGTGCACATGGACATATCATAAATGGTACATGGCAAATAGCAGATGTGTATTGACAAACTAACCGCATAACAGCTGGCAGGCTGTGATTGTCTATCGCTCAGAGTTGCTCACTACTACACAGTCAGAGACGATGACACATCAGAGCTTTCATTTCTGTTTCAACTGACCGATTTGCATTTCAGCTCACAAAACAGTCAACATCAGAGTTTTCAACATGTTTTCGGGGAGATTTCCTACAGAAAGTGGTGTAGAACTGTCACCCACACCCTGCAAACAAAATCTATTTAATTGTAAATAAAGTGACTCCTTTAAGTTTAAAAGACAGCATTGAAAGATGAATTAATGTTACTGTGCTTAAACATCTGATATGACATGGATAGAAGGGTGTTTCCTGTTTAAGAACATCAGTTAAGTTTTAATGTCTGCCTGATCCATGTTTTGCCTGAGGAACGGGTCAAGTTTAACAGACACGGTTTCAGTCAGGTTTCTCATCCGAGTATGTATACTGTACAACGTATAAACTGTAGAAACTGCAGGAAATGCAAGGATGAATCCCACAAAATCTGTCAAGAACATGTCTAGGTCAAATTTTACCTCAAAATAAAATAAAGAAAGAAATAATATTGTGCACAGATAAGTGAACCGTTTTAGCACAATTAATAGATTTTGCATTACAATATTAGTTTTTTCAAATTTGCCCGATAAATTAATAATAGTAATTATAATAATAACAATAATTATTAATGCATTTCTGTAATGGGAATCACTATTAAAAATAATAGAAATTACAACAGCAACAAAAACTCTGAAAGTTAAATGTTCGGGCACATTACAGTTAAGGGCATTTGACAAGAAAATGTGTTTAACTGTCATGAAAATGTTGAGCGCTAATGGAATTTCCTTTCTTTTCTGTGTTTAAATGTAACCTGGACATGTTTTAGTGAGTTTCACCTGCAAGCTGGCATCCCATCAAGGAAAAAAAACAAAAACAAACATTTATTGTTTCTTCAGTCTTTTTCTGATGACCTGCAGCACCCAGGTGGAGGTGAGAAGTGTAAAGTTTCAGAACACAAAAGTCCAACCGAAACTAATAAACTAACTTTCCAATCTGTGACCCAGATCTTTGCACGTTAACTGCAGCAAAACAAACATTCAATAAGTAAACTTGTCCGAGCACAATCTCCCTTACGTACTTATTGCAAAATGTTGAAAAGAAAAAGTAATGTGAAGTATCGTGTTACCTTTGTGAAAGAGGAACAGAAGCAGGTAGTTCAAAGCATGAGATTTAGATGATGAGTAAAATGCTTCTCCAGGCACCCATTTTACAGCTCTGATTCCTTTTGTACACAGAATATGTCTTTTTTCATTGCAGGGAATAAGCTTGAGGCGCACAGCTCGCAGTGCAGGTAAAAGAAGTTGTCATTTGAAAGCTCTTTGTGCACAGTGGGTGTTCCCTCATGGAGCAACAGTTTTCCCTGTGTCGACATCGGACAAGTAAGGGCAGAGGAGTCTTTGTACAGGTGGGGGGATATGGGGTGGAGTGCAGACAGTTTAAAGAGGCCCTACTATGCTTTTTGGGATTTTACCTTTCCTTTAGTGCGTAATCAGTTGTCAATTTTTAAAAAAAAAAATCAAGGGGGATTGGTCATAGACAAGGTTGTCCAAGGTGTCAAATCTTTATGTCAAATTTGGTTTCATACATTTTTGAAAAATGTTATAGTATTTTCTACCAAAAAAACTGTGCCTTTTAATAAAAATGTCAAAATAAATTTCAGATGTTTTGAAAACCTCACGCTCAGTCTTGAGGGTCTAAAAGTGTCCGCTCTGTTTAATGTTATTTTTGGTCACCATAAACAACAAAATGTGACCTAAATGTTGGTTATACCCATTGACTTTGATTTGGTGGACAAAAGTGTTTTTTAAATATGAATATTATTTTATAAAAAAATTTCACTGTTTAAATTTTCTTAAGAAATAACAATAAAATATTTTTCTGCACTAGTCATGCCAACATTTATTTTTTCAGGATTTTGTTTACCATCTCTGGACACCACATTAAATTTTTTACTTTAAGCCCCAGAAAAAAAAATATCAATATGACTTTAAACATAGCAATTGAAAATATGCTCATCATAGAAGTGGTGTATTAAAGTAAATGGTTTGTGTGAATTGTGAACAGTGACCAGCTACATCAGCAAGTGCATTGATGATGTCACCTTCTCCAAGACCATCACCAAACGCTCTAACCAGAAGCCGTGGATGACTGCGGAGGACCCCAGACTCCACCTTCAGAGCAGGCGACAAGGCTGCCCTAAGAACAGCGAGGGCCAAACTGTCCTGGGCCATCAGAGAGGCAAAGCGCCCACACGCCCAGAGAATCCACAGTCACTTCCAGGACAACATCAGTTGCCTGTGACAAAGATGCCTCCCTTCCAGATGCGCTGAACGAATTCTATGCTCGGTTTGAGGTGCAGAACGACGTGGTGGCGAGAAAGACCACCCCTCCTCCCAACAACCAGGTGCTCTGTCTTACCACGGCTGATTTGAGGAAAACTCTACGTAGATTCAACCAGTCAACCAGTCAACATTCCTGGCAGGGTGCTTAGAGGATGTGCAGACCAGCTGGCAGATGTTCTTACCGACATCTTCAACATCTCTCTGAGCAGCGCCGTTGTTCCAACCACCACCATAGTCCCCATGCCAAAGAAGTCTTCAGTGTCCTGCCTCAATGACTACATCCCGTCGCACTCACACCCATCATCATGAAGTGCTTCGAGAGGCTCGTCATGAGTCACATCAAGACCCAACTGCCCCCCTCGCAAGACCCACTGCAGTTTGCATCTCGTCCCAACCGTTCAACAGATGACACCACACTCCATCTGGCCCTCACCCACCTAGATAAAAAGGACTCATACGTTCGAATGCTGTTCATAGACTTCAGATTAGCATTCAACACAATCATTCCTCAGCACCTAATTGGAAAGCTGAACCTGCTGGGCCTGGACACCTCCCTCTGCATCTGGATCCTGGACTTCCTGACTGGGAGACCTCAGTCAGTCCGGATAGGGAACAGCATCTCCACCACCACCACACTGAGCACTGGGCCCCCCAGGGCTGTGTGCTCAGTCCACTGCTGTTTACTTTGCTGACTCACGACAGTGTAGCAATGCACAGCTCGAACCACATCATTAAGTTTGCAGATGACACGACCATGGTGAGTCTCATCAGCAAGAACGACGAGTCAGCATACAGAGAGGAGGAGCAGTGGCTAACGGACTGGTGTAGAGCCAACAACCTGTCTCTGAATGTGGACACTGTTTTCTGCGGACAGGAGTCCCCCTACAGCAGGTGTCCCGATGCGTTCTGGTCACCACAGATGCCTCCAAATGGGGTTGGGGTTCTCGGATCTCATGTTACTCGTGACAGCCTCTCCCTGGTGAATTCCCCTGATGATGGACCTTCTTTCTCAGGGACGGGGCACCCTCTGGCATCCGCGCCAAGACCTCTGAAACCTCCACATCTGGCCCCTGGATGGGATGTGGAATATCAAAGTGGTCTACCACCTGCTGTTGTAGACATGATCAACCAAGCTAGAGCTCCCTCTACCATGCGACTTTACGCCCTGAACTGGCGCTTGTTCACGAATTGGTGTTCTTCCCGAACTGAAGACCCACAAAGATGCGCAGTCGGGTCAGTGCTCTCATTTCTACAGGAGAGGCTGGGGGGAAGGCTGTCCCCATAAACCGAAGGTTTATGTAGCCCCTATATCAGCTCACCATGACGCAGTGGGCGGTAAGTCCTTAGGGAGAACGACCTGATCATCAGATTCTTTAGAGGTGCCTGGAGGCTGAATCCTCCCAACAGGCCATGCCTGTTCACCTCATGGGATCTCTCCGTGGTGCATTCAGGCCTCCAGACACCCCCCATAGAGCCACTAGAATCAGTCGAGCTCAAAGCCCTCTCCTTGAAGATGGCCCTCCTGATCGCGCTCGCTTCCATCAAGAGGGTTGGGGACCTGCAAGTGTTCTCTGTCAGCGACACTTGCCTGGAGTTTGGTCCTGCAGACACCCATGTCGTCCTAAGACCTCAACCGGGCTACATGCCCAAGGTTCCTACGACCCCCTACAGGGACCAGGTAGTGAATCTGCAAGCGCTGCTCCGGGAGGAGGCAGACCCAGCCTTATTGTTGCTGTGTCCGGTGTGTGTTTTGCGTACCTACTGCATGCAGAGCTTTAGGTGCTCTGAGCAGCTCTTTGTCTGCTTTGGAGGACAGCAGAAAGGGAACGCTGTCTCCAAACAGAGGCTCTCCCACTGGGTGGTGGATGCCATTTCATTGACCTATCACACCCAGGCCGTGCCCCCCCCCCCCCCACCCCTCGCACTCAAAGAGGAGTATTGCATCCTTGTGGGTACTGGCCAGAGGAACCTCCCTAGCAGACATATGTAGAGCAGCGGGTTGGGCAACACCTAATACTCTTGTGAGATCTTATAATCTCAGAGTTGAGTCAGTATCGTCCCGTGTTTTCTCAGGTCCGAGCCGGTAGAACTCGGTAACAAGCTGACGATCTTGCCGGGTGAATCGCTGGCACCTGGCGCACTTTCCCTCGGCCGAGGTAAAACTGTGCGCTTTCTCTCCCAGGAGATCCCACCCACCCGGGTCCCTGGTTGATTCCTCCCTAGCCCTTTTGGGTCCGCAGTTCAGCGGAGGAACTTGCCGACCCAGTCCACTACAGGTACTCAAATCTACCCTGTACTGGAATAGATGCTCAACAGATCGGGACTCCTACACGGACTCCCCCTGTGTGTATTTTCCGCGGTACAGTCCCCTTACGAAGTGGACCCGCATCTCCCTTAGGCAATTTTAGCTGCCCTCCAGTTGCTATGCTGTAGCAACTCCTCCCTCCTTGAGGTTGGATCTACCACTGCACCACGTTCCACATGTTGCCTAAAAAACCCATGTGATGTATTCACCACCTTTACCTCCCCTTTTGGACAGGTGTGGCCTCCGCAGGGTCTTTTCCCCCTGAAAAAATAGGAAACTGGGTAAGACCCCCTTCCCTCGATGCGTGTAAGGGCCCCGGCTGTTCTTGCTCTATGCAGAGCCAGGCTTGGCCCGTTCCCAGGTTGGCAAGATAGGGTAACCAGAAGGATTCCGATGACTTTTTTGGGCGGCATTGGGGAAGGGTACATGCAGTCTGACACAGTTGGTCGCTTGTGCACGTGATATACCTGCCCTCTCCTGTGTCAGCAGTACATGTACATGGCTCAGCACATGGCGTGATTTGAAGTGGAGGCCTAGTGTCGCTTCTTCGACACGATGTCGAAGTGAGCGACAGACGGGGAATGAGAGTTATAAAACTCTGTGTAATATTGCTTAAATGCATCATTAATCTCTGCAGGATTGTATGTTTCTGCTTTACCTGTATCTGTAGCATTTATTCTTCGTTTCTGTTCATCTTGTTTTAATTGCTAGGCCAAAACTATTATGTGCTTTCTTGTCAAGTTCGTAATAACGCTGACTAGAACTAATAATAGCGCTCTCTGCCTGGTAGGTGTTCATTTTATTATTCTCCATTTTTTTATTGAGTAATTCCCTATAAACATCCTTAGACTGATCCTTATGGTATATTTTTTAAGTGCTAAGATTTCAGATTCTAGCCTATTCAAATTAAAAAAATGTATTAACCCTTTAGTATATGCAATACATTGACCCCTAATATAAGCCTTTAAAGTGTCCCATAATATAAAGCTATTGGAACAAGAAGGTTTTTTGATAGAAGTAAAAATATCATTTTTATGATATTTTATGATATCATTCTTACCTATTTATGTATTATCTCAATTTGTTCTCTTATACATTTCTGGAATTCAGATTGTTTAAGAAGAATGGGATTTAGTCTCCACCTGTAAGTCCCTCCTGGTTTCTCTGGGATGGACAATGACATTACAAGGGGAGAATGGTCACTCAATAAACGAGGGAGATATTCAACATCCAGCACACAATATAAAAGTTTGGTGGATAACAAAAATGAATCTATACGAGTGTGTGTATCATGAGGAGGTGAATAAAAAGAGTAATCTCCATCCTGTGGATGTTCCTGCCTCCAAACATCAGTTAGATTTAAATCTTTTATAAAAGCTGTGGTTGATTTAGCTGCTTTAGAAAGAGGCAATGGTTTAGTCAATGATCTATCAAGTACATTGTCTGGACAAAAGTTAAAGTCTTCACCTACCAAGAGTGAGCCTGATGATTGAGCAATTTGAAGGAAAACATTTTGAATGTTTTGTGAAGTGATCATCAATATTTTGAGCATATATATTTAACATCATCCACTGTTCAGAGTACATATGCCCTTGTATCATTACATATTGTCCTGAAGGGTCGAGAACCGATTTTGTAACCGTAAAAGGGGTATTTTTATTTATCAGTATAGCGGTTCCCCTTGACTTAGAATGAAACAAGGCTGCAAACACTTGGCCCACCCACTCCCTTTTTAATTTTTTATGCTCAGAGTCTGTCAGATGCGTTTCCTGCAGGAAAACTATTTCTGCCCCCAACTTCTTAAGGTACATATAGACTCTTTTTCTTTTAACTGGACTATGTAGACCCTTTGTATTAAATGCCACAAATTTCAAAGGCTTTATCATGTATAATCTATGATATCCAAATCACCATATAAAGTGCCCTCATAAAGAATTAACATTAACAAGTTCGATCCAATATCACCACAGATTTAAAATGTTAACATGTATCTCTCAGAAAAGCAAATAAACAAAAGAAAAGAAAACATATATATACACACAATTATCCTAACATAGCTGTTGAACCAGAACTATACAGCAGCAGAGGAAAAAAATACTCAGTTGAGAAATGATTAGCTCACACTTCTTTTCCCAAACAAGAATGAAAGTCTAACCACAAGCTCTCCTTACACATAAAACACTCATATAAAACCAACAGTCCTTTATAAAGAATAATGCCCAAAACATATTTAATTCCAAATCCAATCAAGTGCTGCTGCCCATCAGAAAAAAACTGTCCATGCCTGTCTTTAGTCCATAAACAGGTGAAATCCCTCATTAAAAAAATTTAAGTGAAAAAACAAACCACCTCAAACAACCACCTCAACTCCTCAAAGTTGGGAAAATAAACCAAATTCAAAATACCCATCCAAATAAAATCACGGGTAACCAAGGATGATCAGGTGACGTTCCCAGAGTAATCAGTCAGCAAAATCACTCACCCGGTCCGTTCTAACAAATAATCGCTGAGTCAGATCAATCTGGGATAAGTATGAGACCGTATCCATCTCAAAGTGCCGCAGACACCGCCACGTACACTGCTACTCAGTCATGTTCCGACAGGAACTTGAATGCTTTGTCCAGCGTGCGACAGATCCATGTTCCACCACCCTTCATAAGAATTCGAATACGAGCGGGATATACAAAATGGCATTTGGCATTCTTCTCCTTTAATGCCTTGAGTGCTGGAATCATTCCTCTTCTACGGCTCAACACATCTGATGAGAAATTCGGATAAAAGCTGACTCTCTTCCCAGCAACGGAAATGTAATCTTTATCTCGGGCGATACGTATGATACTTTCACGGTCCTGGAATCTCAGAAGTTGGGCTGGGCTGTGAAGCCTTCCCTCGGATTTGCACAGCCGGAACTCGGTGAGCGTCCTCGATGACAAGTGTCATCGCCGAAGTGCCGAAGTTCTCTTTTCCCAAAATGCTCGGCAGCCATGTCTTAAAGAATTAGACCATGTCCCGACCTTCCACTCCTTCACTCAATCCAATCAAGCGGATGTTACATCGTCTATTCTAATTTTCTATATATTCCATCTTATTTCTGAGAACCTCATTGTCTTTTTTGAGGAGATTGAGGCACCACTCTTTTCCCGAAATTGCATCTTCCACATCGCTGATCCTTTGCTCAGCCGTAGTGATCCGGCTTTGCATAGATGAGACAGACACGGTGAGGGTATTAATTGAGCCCTGGATGGAATTGTGAAGGTCCGACATTTGAGACATCAACGCCTTATTAACACTTCCAATGATCTCACGAAACTCTTTCAGCGCGGCGGCGAGCACCCCAGCGGAACTTTCCCCCTCAGAGACGTTCCCCTCAGGGCCATTTTGCAGAGCTTTTCTCTCAGTAATTTCGGTGGTTCTATGCACATCTTTCCTTGGTTTTGGTCGACGCTCCATTATTCCATGTCGCACACCGGTACCAGGCAACAATTTACCAGTATTTGGGCAATGTTTCAGTGATTATTTCAACAGATATTAGTCGATTTCTAGAGAGCTCTCTTGGTTATGACTAACTACCTAGAGCGCATCACATGACTCCCGTTATTTTTTTTAAACTGCAATACATGTCCTTATAGCCTGGTTAAAAATGCATAAAATACTTTGAGTGGTTTAAGCATGTGTTAAATGCGTAAGATGCTGGTTTGAGCAATTACTTAAGTGTATAGGGTGCTGTGAATGATATAAGCATGTATTAAGGTGATGTATTCTGAAGCATATGGGTAGGCTAATTCCATCAAAAATTACATAAATATCCTGTGGTGCAGGTTCATAAACTTTTGGAAGTTGTTAGTAGACAAATTCAATAAACTATATTGAAAGTGTGACAAATGTTTTAACAAATCTTAACTTTATAGAAATTCACAGTGCTAAATGTACTAAAATTGCCTTAAAATACAGCAGAATGTATAAATTGTATAATTATTTTCATTTCCATACAACAGCAATTCAAAGTGATCATGTCTGTCAACCTCCAAATTAGACAAAAAAACAAACAAACAAACAAACAAAAAAAAAACAGCATAATAGTATCAGAAAAGTTGTTCATGACTATGTATTCTAAAGTGGAGCTTTAATGGGTGTCTCTGGTGCCACGCCTAAGATTTTGGCATAATGATTTTACTTAATGACATCATTTTCAGAAAAAAAATAACATGTCATGAACCATTTCAGTCAATTTTACACCTATTTCCTCTTTGATCTATGTTTTATCCTTTTGCAGCTTTCACCTAATCCCTGCTTTTTCACTTGCACTCACATACAGGAAAGGCAAGCTTCAAGACTTGAATTTAAGTTGTTATTCACTGATAATCTTTATTGAGCTCACGTTTGTTCACCTCCAGAATTCAAAAATGGCTCATTGCATTTTCCTAATACATATGCATAAACCAATGATGAAAAACATAGATTTTTTTTCTTCTTTTTTTTTCTGAATTGCCATGTTGCAAATCAAAAGTTAAAGCGCAAAATCAACCCCAATCTGCCAAATAATGCCAAATTATAGACAAGTGCCACCCTCTATAAGACATTTTTGCACCAATTCAAGTATGAACACAATGCTGAGTCTGTCTGTCTGTCTGTCTGTCTGTCTGTCTGTCTGTCTGTCTGTCTCTCTCTCTCTCTCTCTCTCTCTCTCTCTCTCTCTCGAATAGGTGTCTTCATCTGCCACTTATCTCCCTCTCCCGCTGATCAGCTGATTCAGCACCGGCCGTGCTCCATCACGGCCCGGCCATGCCCTCCTCCTCGTCACAATTGTGTTATGCAACCATGGTAATATGAATTTAATGACAAATCTTGCTCTAAGATCTTTTAATGGAATCAAGCAAATCTGCAATGCTCAATGGAGCAGTTTAGCAATTTAGCAGCTGCTGTATGCTGTCATAAATCAACCCCAAAATAATTTAAAGTCTTTTGAAGTGACTTCCAATAACACTGTTTGATATTTTTATTGCTCCTCTATGTCAAATAAATATTACTGAATGAAAATATATGATGCTTTACTAAACTTTATGCCTTGTGAGAACTTGAGAAAAGGTGTAAAACTGCCTTGCTGCTTCTTTTACCACATACTGTAATATTAAACAGTAGTTTATTATAATTTTAGTAACAGTGTGGCAAACTGCAAAAAATACCTAGTCCAAATATGGGAAAACAGACCATCATTTATCCATAAAAAGACCAAATTTGATATTCTACATAAGTAACTTTTTTGTTACTTTCTCATTGAATCTTAAGATTAATGTGCATGCATTTACCAGGCTTTTCCACATGACTAAATGTATAAACTAAATATATAACTAACTGATAAAGCACAACCAGCCCTTACTCAAGTGCAAACAGTAGGCTGCTTCCTTGACTGCAACTGTGAGTGAACAGTCTTTTGCAAAAGATGAACCAAAAATGTCTTGGTTATTGTCATAACCTCCATTCCCTGATGGAGGGAACGAGATGTTGTGTCGATGTTGTGACACTAGGGGTCCCTCTTGTGAGCCCCAAACACCTTAGATCTTTGAGAAAAGGCCAGTGAGAATTGCAGAGTGGAATTTGCATGCTACTCCCCCGGACATAAGGGTATAAAAGGAGCTGGCTCGCAACCACTCATTCAGGTTTTGTGCTGAGGAGCCCAGACAGGGTCACGGACATTTCAGCAGGTAGTACAGCACTGTGGCAAGAGGGACACAACATCTTGTTCCCTCCATCAGGGAACGAAGGTTAAAACAGTAACCAAGATGTTCCCTATCTTTCACTCACTCGACGCTGTGCCGATGTAGTGACACTAAGAGTCCCCATTCAAAATGCCACAACTAGCTGAACTGTTACGTGAACTGCCGATAGCAGATGTACTTGGACTACATGTAGCCTCCCCCAATGCCCCCAAAACATTGTATAGTTCCCCACATCCCTGGGGGAGGTAGGGAAGAGACATATCTAGTATGGGAGCAGGCCGCGTCAGGCTCTCTATGTTCCCCGTCTGTCGCTCACTTCGACGTCGTGTCGAAGAAGCGACACTAGGGTCTCTCTTGAGTGCCGAAAGATACCTCTGATCTATGAAAAAAGGCCAATGAGAGTTGGCGAACAGTATTTGCATACTCCGCCTCCGGATACGGATATAAAGGCGAGAGAAATACGCTTGTTCATTCAGGATTTTCTTCGGAGCCGATGGTCGTGTGTATGCAGTCAGCTGCGAGTAACACAACTGATCCTGCTTCTGATCCTCTGACGCTCTGCTTTGCTGTTGGATTTACAGCGCACTACAGCGGCTTTTCTCTTCACTGCCGGCGTGCAGTTTGCCCCTGGGCGCTTCGACAGCGCAGAGTTAAAAGAGTTGAAAGAGCGATTCTCTCCGTAAAAGAGTTTATTTCTCTGAAAGAGCATTACACAGCGGCGTTGAACGTCCTTTTCAGGACGCGTCTTTATAAAGATGTAATTTCCGCCCCTGTGTAGTTTCTGGATGCGGTGATTTCTCCCCACCTCTCTCGGTCATAAAACACTGTCTTGCATGCCTGGGCTGCGATCACACGCAGGCAGCGTTTTATGAATGGTTCATGTTCTCAGTGCGAGAACATAGCCATGGCAACATTGCGGTCGTGTGGCTTTCTTTTGTAATGAGAGAAAGCCGTTTCAGCCGCCCCCCGCGCCTCGCCTCCTTCCTACGGGATTGACGCAGGCGCCGCGGGCGATGAACATGATTTGGGGACAATGACGGGCTCTGTTCGCCGGGTAAACCCCCTCGAACCTCCCGCCTCCCCGGCACGCTTGTTTGCTTCCGTCTGAGCTCGGGATGAGCATTCTCTCCAATGGTTCCATCTTCTCAGTGTGAGAACATGGCCGTTATAGCATTGCGGTCGCACGGCTTTCTTTTGTAATGAGAGAAAGCCACTTCAGCCGCCCCCCGCACTCCGCCTTCTTCCTACGGGATCGGCGCAGGCGCCGCGGGCGATGAAGGCGATTTGGGGAATATGACGGGCTCTGTTCGCCGGGTAAACCCCCTCGAACCGCCCGCCTCCCCGGCACGCTTGCTTGCCTCAGAATTGGATGACATCACCGCTGCATCGGAGAGCGTTACAGTGGCATCGGATGCTGATCGCTCGCCTGGGCCGCCACCTTCGGGTCTGCCGCCCAGCCTGAGCCTGACGCACGGAGATCCGCTATGCTTTCCTGGGCTACTTGATCGGTCCCACGGGCAGGTGCGCCGCTCACAGCCACGCCCCCCCCGTTCCTTTCTTCCCGGACGTGCACGACGAGTTGAGCAAAGCCAAGGCTTCTTCGCTCCTCCGCTCTCACTACCCTCGCGGTGGAACGGTCCCAGACCGCTTCCACTCTGCACGCCACGGCCCTTCCTGCAACCAACGTCAGGCCAAGGCACTTCAAAACTTGCACCTTGGGTAGTCCTGTTCTTGATGTGCTGCAGGAACTGTGCTGGATGACCAACCGCGCCCCCGGGCCACGGAGGTCAGAAGCGCCGGCACTCGAACAGGCGATGGCCACCCCTTGTGGTCCAGAAACGCACCTGTTGACTGGACCTGGTCGAAATGCGGGAGGCAGACAAGGCACACCTTCTCCCACACCCCCGTCTCCCAGCTCCGTCCATTTGGTGCCACCGTTGATGACTCTGCCCAGCAGTCCTCAGCGGTGAGGCAGACGGAGGCCACTGCACATCCTGCCCCGCCGCAAGCCTGCCGCCATGGGCCATGCCCCATCTGCTCGCCGACGGGCATCCTCCTGCGGCTATGAAACACCCTGCTCCGCCTCAACCCGGGCCCAGCTCTCAGCCCCAGCGTCGAGCACTCCGCAGGAAGCGGACGCCCCCATCTCACGGACCCACTCGAGGACCCGGAAGGCTCCCAGGCTGTCCGTAGACGTTCGACCCAGGGACCAAGATGTTAGCTCCGGAGGCTGGTAAGACCGCTCTGTCCCCGGTGGAGGGACGGGAGGAGAATTTTTTCTTGTCGAATTAATTTTCACATTCTCATATTCTCTGTAATGAGCTATTTCCTTTTGTCTCTGGGTCACCTGGCCCGCAAATTCCGTTCTCACGGCCGGCCGGTTCCGACGAGTCCAGAGGATGCCTACCCAGGACCTCCTCCTCAGTCGCTAACCTGCCCCCTGCCGGGTGTGCGGAGCAAGGTAAGTGCTTGAGTCTCTTCTCAGCACCTCAGCCGCGGGTCGCCCTGTCGCCGCCCAACACTGCCCTACCTGCTCCGCCCCGCTGCGAAGCCCCGCCTGGTACGTCAAAATTAATCGTCCCTTTGGTGCCCCTAGCACAGAGGTTGGACGCGTGGCTTTCACTTCCCAACCCGTCTCGCTGGCTGGCCCGGACCATCCGACTCGGTTACGCAATTCAGTTTGCCAGGCCCCCGCCCCCTTCATGGGCGTCCGCTTTTCCGCAGTACACGGCGAACATGCCCACTCCCTGCGCGCGGAAATCGCAACTCTTCTGGCCAAAGACGCGATAGAGCCTGTCCCTCCAACCGAGATGAAGAAGGGTTTCTACAGCCCTTACTTCATCGTACCCAAGAAAAGCGGCGGCTTACGACCAATCTTGGACCTGCGAGTTCTCAACCGAGCGTTGCACAAACTCCCGTTCAAAATGCTCACGCTTAACCTGCGTCCGGCATCTAGATTGGTTCGCAGCGGTCGACCTGATGGACGCATACTTCCACGTCTCCATCCTGCCCTGACACCGCCCCTACATGCGGTTTGCGTTCGGGGACCAGGCGTATCAGTACAAAGTCCTCCCCTTCGGCCTGTCTCTGTCCCCTCGCGTCTTCACGAAAGTCGCAGAGGCAGCTCTTGCCCCGCTCCGAGAAGCCGGCATCCGCATACTCAACTACCTCGACGACTGGCTCATCCTGGCCCACTCGCGAGAGTTACTATGCGCCCACAGAGACCAGGTGCTCAGGCACCTCAGCTTCAGGTCAACTGGGAAAAGAGCCAGCTCACTCCAGTTCAGAGCATCTCTTTTCTCGGGATGGAGTTAGACTCGGTCTCAATGTCGGCACGTCTCACCAACGAGCGTGCCCAGTCAGTGTTGAACTGCCTCGCCGCCTTCAGGCCAGGCACAGCGGTCCCCTTAAAACTTTTCCAGAGGCTCCTGGGGCATATGGCATCCTCCGCGGCGGTCGCGCTGCCGGGGTTGATGCATATGAGACCGCTCCAACACTGGCTCCAGACCGGAGTCCCGAGACGAGCATGGCGCCACGGCACGCACCGGGTAACAATCACCTCCGCCTGCCGTCAGACATTCAACCCCTGGACAGACCCCTGTTTCTTATGGGCTGGAGTGCCCCTACAGCAGGTGTCCAGATGCGTCCTGGTCACGACCGACGCCTCCAGATTGGGTTGGAGCGCCGTTTGCAACGGGCACGCAGCCTCAGGCCGTTGGAAAGGGGCCCAGCTGCATTGGCACATCAACTGCCTCGAGTTGTTGACCGTCCTTTTGGCCCTGCGGAAGTTTCTCTCGTTAATTCGGGACGAACATATCCTAGTCAGGTCGGACAGCACCACTGCGGTCACGTACATAAATCGCCAAGGCGGCGTACGCTCCCGTCACATGTCACAACTCGCCCGTCATCTCCTCCTTTGGAGCCAGCACCGACTCAAGTCGCTGCGTGCCACTCACATTCCCGGCAACCTCAATGTGATAGCGGACGCGCTGTCATGACAACGCTTGCCTGGCGGAGAGTGGAGGCTTCACCCCCACTCGGTTCAGCTGATTTGGGAACGGTTCGGCAAGGCCCAGGTAGACCCCTCTGCCTCCCAAGAGACCTCCCACTGCCCGCTCTGGTACGCCCGTTCAGGCTCCCCTCGGGGCAGATGCACTGGCACACAGCTGGCCGGCTGGGCTGCGCAAGTACGCATTCCCCCAGTGAGCCTTCTTGCACAGGTGCTGTGCAAGGTCAGGGAGGACGAGGAGCAAGTCACTCTCGTGGCTCCTTACTGGCCCACTCGGGCCTGGTTCTTGGACCTTGTACTCCTCGCGACAGCCCCTCCCTGGCGAATTCCCCTGAGGAAGGACCTTCTTTCTCAGGGGCGGTGCACGCTCTGGCATCCGCACCCAGACCTTTGGAACCTCCACGTCTGGCCCCCGAATGGGATGCGGAACTACCACCCACGGTCGTAGCCACGTTCAACCAAGCCAGAGCCCCTTCTACCAGGCAACTCTACGCCCTGAAATGGCATCTGTTCGTGAATTGGTGTTCTTCCCGGGCAGAAGACCCACAGAGGTGCGCAGTTAGGTCTGTGCTCCTGTTCCTACAGGAGAGGTTGGGGGGAGGCTGTCCGCATCCACCTTGAAGGTGCATGTTGCCACTATCGCAGCTCACCATGACCCAGTAGACAGCAAGTCTCTGGGTAAGCACGACTTAATCATCAGGTTCCCAAGAGGTGCCCGGAGGTTAAACCCCTCCCGGCCAAACCTGTTCCCCTCCTGGGATCTCTCGGTGGTCCTCGCCGGTCTTCAGAGATCCCCCCCGAGTCACTAGAATCAGTTGGCTCAGGGCCCTCTCCTGAAAAGACGGCCCTGCTGATCGCGCTCACTTCCATCAAGAGGGTCGGGGACCTGCAAGCGTTCCCTACTAATGACACTTGCCTGGAGCTCGGTCCGGCAGATACTCATGTGATCCTAAGACCTCGACTGGGCTATGTGCCCATGGTTCCTACCACACCCTCTGGAGATCAGGTAGTGAACCTACAAGCGCTGCCCCGGGAGGAGGCAGACCCAGCCCTCTCACTGTCATGTCCGGTACGTGCCTTGCATGCCTACCTGGAACGCACCCAGAGCTTCAGGCGCTCTGAGCAGCTCTTTGTCTGCTTTGGAGGACAGCAGAAAGGGAACGCTGTCTCCAAACAGAGGTGTCTCACTGGGTGGTGGATGCCATTCAGTTGGCCTATCACACCCAGGCCATGCCCCCCCCTTTTTTGCGGGTTCGAGCCCACTCTACTAGGAGCGTGGCATCCTCATGGGCACTGGCTAGGGGCACCTCCCCAGCAGACATTTGCAGAGCTGCGGGCTGGGCAGCACCTAACACCCTTACGATCTCAGGGTTGAGTCAGTCTCGTCCCATGTTCTCTCAGGTCCAAGCCCGTAGAACTCGGTACACGTCGACAATCTGACCGGGTGAACCGCTTGTTTCCAGCGCCGTTTCCCTCTGCCAAGGCAAAACAGTGCGCTTTTGTCCCAGAGGACCTAGGTCCCTGGTTGATTCCTCCCTAGCCCTTCGGGCCCGCAGCAGTTCAGCGGAGGAACGTGCTGGTCCAGTCCACTACAGGTACCTCCGGCTACCCCTACTGGAATCAGGCCACAGATCAGGCCTCCTGTACACGTACACGGCTCAGCGCATGGTGAGTTTTGAAGTGGACCCCTAGTGTCGCTTCTTCGACACGACGTCGAAGTGAGCGACAGACGGGGAACGTCTCGGTTACGTATGTAACCTCCGTTCCCTGATGGAGGGAACGAGACGTCGTGTCTTCCCGGCCACGTCGCTGAGCCGAGCCGCTGAGGTGCCCGGTACACTCCCGGCTCCTCAGAAAAATCCTGAATGAACGAGCGTATTTCTCTCGCCTTTATATCCGTATCCGGAGGCGGAGTATGCAAATACTGTTCGCCAACTCTCATTGGCCTTTTTTCATAGATCAGAGGTATCTTTCGGCGCTCAAGAGAGACCCCTAGTGTCGCTTCTTCAACACGACGTCTCGTTCCCTCCATCAGGGAACGGAGGTTACATACGTAACCGAGACGTTTTCTCTCCACAGAGAATTTTGTTTTTCATCTGAGGCTATTTAACGCTCATTATACACGCTGGGGAAGGTGTTCTTTTCCCTTCCTATTCTTTCAGGGGAGAAAAGACCCCATGGAGACCACATCCTACCTGAAGGTGAGGTTAGCATGTTAAAAATACATCATGTAGGCTCACCAGCCGCACATGGAAGAGGCACTGTGGTAGGTCCTGCCTCGAAGGGGAGGAGCTCTACAAACACAGCAACCGAGGGAGACACGGAAGGGAGACCATACCACAGAAAACAAATCACAGGGGGTTACCAAAGTAGCCGGCACTTGTGGAGCACCTAGCCAAGCACAGGGCATGTTAGCACACAAACTGGATGTGAACTGGCTGCGAACCCCTCCCCCGGACTCATGAGCCACAGGGTTGGGAGGAAGGACATACAGGGTTCACAGGTTTATGAACTCACATAGCCAAAGAAGCGCACGTATTCGCCTCATGGAGGGGAAAGGCGCTATATGCAAGCGATACACCCGGCCGCCCATATTACCTGTTCATTCCTGGCAAAACATGGACGAAACCGGCTCAACCTGGATATTGTAAAATCTCGCAAAAGTATTTGGTGTTGCCCAGCCCGCTGCTCTGCAGATGTCTGCTAGAGAAGTGCCATTGGCCAGTGCCCACGAGGATGCCACACTCCTTGTAGAGCGTGCTCATATTCCCAAAGGCACGGGCATGGGATGCCACAGCGATGGCATCCACGATCCAGTGGGTAAGAATCTGTTTGGAGACAGCATTCCCTTTCCGCTGTCTGCCAAAGCAGACAAAGAGCTTCTCAGAGCACCTAAGCTCTGCGTGCAGTCCAAATAGATGCGCAAAGCATGCTCCAGACACAGCAAAGACAAGGCTGGGACTGCCTCCTCATGGGGCAGCGCTTGCAGGCTCACCAACTGATCCCTGAAGGGGGTCGAGGGAACTTTGGGCACATAGCCTGGTCGGGGTCCCAGGATGACGTGAGAGTCTTCCGGACTGAACTCCAGGCAAGTATCGCTGACAGAGAAAGCAGTCAGGAATGTGGTCTTCAATGAGACCTAAGGTGACTCTAAGGGTCGAACAGGGCTCTCTGAAGGCCCATGAGGGAAAAAGGCATGGCCTAGGAGGGTTCAACCTCCTGGCGCCTCTCAGAAACCTGATGATCAAGTCTGCGTGGGCCAGTATGGCACCACAGGGGTGACTTGTTCCTCGTCCTCCCTAACCTTGCACAGGACCTGTGCAAATAGGCTCACTGGGGGAACACGTATTAGCCCCCGGTGCCTGATGTGTGCCAGCATGTCTGTCCTGAGGGGGGACAGTGGTCAGGATTTCGCCAATGCAGGGCAAACAGACGGGGTCTTGAACTGTGCCAGTGCAAGATTTGCTGTATCGTCTGTTTCTTCACCACTGAGAACTGCTGGGCAAAGCATGTGTATAGTCCTCGACGGTGTCACTGAATAGGCCAATCTGGTGATGATGAGCTTGTTCAGGAAGCGTGCCTTGTCAGCATCTCTCATCTCATCCAGATTCATCCAAATGTTGCGTTCCTGGACCATCTGGATGGACATCGTCTGCCTGAGTGCCAACGCGGTGACCATCGTCGCACGGAGGGTGAGGTCGGTAGCTTAGCACAGTTCCTGCAGAACTACACTCGTGCAGTTCTTTCAGTGCCTTGGCCTGATAGACTTGCAGGAGGGCTATAGCATGCAGGGCAGAGGTGGCCTGTCCAGCAGCACAATAGGCTTTGGTCGCCAGAGACGACGTAGACCTACAACGATGTAGATCTACAAGCCCAGGAAGGGAGTGCTGGGTGATTCCACACCATCGAGGATTGTGAGAGCGGACCAACCAAGGAGTCGGGTTCGGACAGAGAAATGTGTCCCCCATGACCTTGTCAGTTCGTTGTGAACTTCCGGGAAGAAGGGACCGAGGGGGTGGCACAGTCATGACCCAGGAACCCAGGAAAAAATCATCAATCCGCGAGGGCTCAGGGGCAGGTGGAGGATTTCACTACAGCCCGACACTTGCGGTGGCCCTGGCAAGCACAATGGTCATCTCCGCGTACCCAAAGGCACTAGCCCAGTCGAATCCTCAGCATCCGTTATCGCCAACGCACTCTCCGATGCTGCGATCGAAATCTCATCCTCTGTTCGAGACATTTTGCTGGCACTGAGGCAAGCTGCCTGTCTCATCCCAGAACTCGACCAGTGCAAATGAGTGTGCTGGGGAGTGGGCGGTCTGCGGGGTATTACACGGTGGAACCATACCCATTGGAGTCCCCAAATTGCTTCCAGTGTCAACCGACCCGGCCTCGTACCTGTAGGTAGAAGGCCCGGCACCGGGGGGGGGGGGGGAGCGGCTAGAGCGACTTTCCCACAATTGAAGGAATGCCACGACCGCAACGTTGCCATGGTTATGTTCTCTCAGTGAGTACACGAACCATCCACGAATGCTACTTCAACTTGACTACAGCCCAGACATGTGAGGCATCGTTCATGGCTGTCAGAAGCAGAGAGATAGTGACCACAACCAGGAAATACACACTTTTCTAAAAAAGTGTGTTCTGTCAGTGCGCACTCTTTTAGAGGAAATATACTCTTTTATTTGAAAGAATATATACTCTTTTAGCTGTTGAAGCACCCAGGGGCGTACTCTGCATCAATCGCACAGAGGCAGAGAAAGCCGCTGAAATGTGCCGTATATCCAACAGCATACGCTTCTTCATAGTGAGATGAATGGAACGGCAGTGGAACTTGCTGCTCAACACCATTCGGCTCCGAAGAAAAAATCTGAATGAGTGGTTGTGAGCCAGCTCCTTTTATACCCGCATATCCGGGGGAGTGGCATGCAAATTCCACTCGACAATTCTCATTGGCCTTTGGGGCTCCCAAGAGTGACCCCTAGTGTCACTACATCAACACAACATCAAGTGAGTGACAGATAGGGAACTGCAGTCTAATCCGTAATAGGTGTTTTGTGATCAGCCATGGGAAATGGTTTAATAAAGATGCTTGGAGTGTGTTTTGAATTTCAATGGTGCTGAATGTTCAAAGTGTATTAGAGTAACAAAGAAACAGGTTTTAAAACCTTGTAAAAGCAGCTGGTTTTGTGAACAGCTCCCCAAGAAGAGAAAAGGGGAGAAGAAAGTGTATAAATAAGGATGGAGCACAAAATAGAGTGTTTTATAAGACCTGTGTTGTGATTGACTATTAATTAGTCATATTCAGTGTGGACACTAAATAGAACTGTGAAGGAATTATCTTCAAAATAATCAAAATAATTATCTTATTATCAATATTCTCTATCTACAATCTTAAGCTAGTTTTTGAAATGGTGCTTTGAATCATTTACTACATTTCTGTCTAGAATCATTGGCTATGCTAGGAATACGACCAATCTACTCATACTATTTATATATTTACAATATATATATTACAAATATATAGAATACAATATATTTACACTGCCTGTCAGTCAACTTGAGAATGTGCATGCACATTAGCTAGACCAGTCTGAAAAGTAGCATGATCTGAGGTAAATAAGCACAATTTATGATACCATTGTTGTTAGATTTAACTGCTGAATTTAAATGTCATTTGATTGTAATCTTGACCAACTGTTTTGGAGATTTTGGTCTTTCCCCATTCAAGTAGATAGGAGCTGTGATTGTACACCACTTGTATCCATAGAAAAGCTGCATAGTTTTCCAAAGATTGGCTGGAACTTTTGCATAGTACAGAATGCACATTTTCTGTGTGTATAGAGAATAGACCTTCTGTCGTGTATGATTTTTAACATCTCTTTTTTTTTTAAATCTCTTGTTATTTGATTGTACTGCCTAGAGTTAAGACATGTTTATAGTATATATTATATTTATATATACTGTGTATAATAAATCGCTCCTGACCTCCTGTGACATAATAAGCTTATTCATAGCAGCGTCATCTTTGTTTTTCAATAGGAATGTAACAAGGATGTGGGGAATAGAAATACAGTCTTCAATGGGCTGTTCTGCGGTTTAAAGTGTTTTTGGACCATTCTGTGCACAAAACATTAAAAAAAATATCTTTCTAAGAACATTCAGTAGACAAAATACTTCAGACAGCACAAGTTGTGCGAAATCAGATGTGATCAAGGAGCTTTTTACAGCTTTATACCATTTGTGACATTGAAGAGATGGTAAGTCTATCCCTCACAGCCTCATTGTCATTCCCATTAAAACTCAAAGATGGCACTCTTGTGAATAAGTTCAAATAATAGCCAAAGTCTTTCTAGTAAGTCAGTCCACTGTCGGCCATCTTCAGAATGCTCTCGGGAGACTATTTTTCAGTAATGACTGTTCAGATCTATTTGAATGGTGGGGATACTGAAATCTCTAAAACGGTTAGTCAAGATTGAAAGGTGATGCCTGTATCTAAAAAGGTGAGTGGCTCTTTTAACTTTAAGGAAAGACTTCCTTTTTTACATCTGTTGACCGTTGGGCACTCAGAGCATAGGTATCAATACGTAGATACCTCATTAGCAGCTGTTCCTATGGGCCGCGATACGCAGGCACATCTGCCTTATTGGAGCAGTCAAGAGCCATCCGTCAACACATTAAATTAAATTGACAGATACGGTCTGAAACAGTCTTTGTTCCAATTTCTCCCATTAATTTTAATAAAAGTGGCCCATCTCTGCTAAATAATCTTTGCTATTGCCTACTAATAGGCCTGACCATTTTAAGATTTAATGGGGTCGATATTGTAGAATACATTTTAAATTCAAATATATGGTTAATAAATATTTGAAATATATATTCCAAATTCCAGAGTCAGATTATATATATATATATATATATATATATATATATATATATATTCACAGGATTGGGGAGTAATGAAATCCATGTATTACGTATTTAAAATACTAAATATAAGTAACTGTATTCCACTACATTTACAATTTAAATCATTGGTAATTAGAATACAGTTTCATTAAAAAAGCATTTTGATTACTGAAGAGATTACTTTGCATTTTGTAGTCATTTGTGTAATTTAATATTAAGTCCTTTCAGATGGAAAACATTTATACATATAAATGATGCGATCCAAAGTGCATTTGAACAACAGTGAAACACTTTGTTATGATGTGTTACATTCATACAAGTGGACAGAGAAGTAAGTTTGAAGTAAGTTTGGAGCAGAAGAAACAGAAATAAATCTTGTGTAAATTGTTAGCTTTATGCTAAGCTATATTTCAAGCCATTATACATGCACATGTTACCAGAAACAACCATAATTTTTATAAAGAAAATTCACGTTGGATCATAATTTAATATTTTCTGGTAAGACCTTTGATATTAGTTCAAAAATCGTATTCTTGATAACAATGTTTTTATTGTTATCCTGTAAAAATATCTAAAAATCCTTAGAAACAACACTGCATAAGATATTAAGGCGTTTCAGAGAATGTATTTTTAATATGTGTATTTTGTATTACGGAGTTTTTATTGTCAAAATAAGTGAAAAAAATCTACCAGTGCTGAAGAAGTAATCTAAAGTATTTAGAACACTTGAGTAATCTAATGGAATATGTTACAAATGTCATTTTACAGCATGTTTTCTGTAATCTGTAGTGTATATATATATATATATATATATATATATATATATATATATATATATATATATATATATATATATATATACATATATATATATATATATATATATATATATATACACACACACACACACACACACACCCACACACACTGGTGGTCGAAAGTTTGGAATAATGTACAGAACTGATCACAAAGTATTTTCAGGACATTACTGACCTAAAAAACACTATTTGAATAAAGTAATATTTGATCTAGACAGGCCCCATTTCAAGCAGCCATCACTCCAACACCTTATCCTTGAGTAATCATGCTAAATTGCTAAATTGGTACTAAAAAAATATTATATAATTATATCAAACACTGCTGAAAGCTATTTGGTTCATTAAATTAATCTTAACATTGTGTTTGTTTTTGAGTAGCCACAGTATGCAATAGACTGGCATGTCTTAAGGTCAATATTAGGTCAAAAATGGCAGAAAAAGAAACCGCTTTCTCTAGGAACTCATCAGTCAATCATTGTTTTGATTAAATGAAAGCTATACAATGCTTGAAATTGCCCAAAAAATAAATAAAATTTCATACAAAGGTGTACACTTCAGTCTTCAAAGACAAAGGACAACTGATTCTAACAATGACAGAAAGAGATGTGGAAGACCAGATGTACAACTAAACAAGAAGATAAGTACATCAGAGTCTCTAGTTTGAGATTTGAAATAGACACCTCACATTGCTTGTTTAAATGTTTTGATTATAATTAGTTAATGGTGACGCAACCTTATAATCAAACAACCAATAATTTTACAACGTCTCTTTCTCATTAATTAATTCATTCAATCATTTAAATAATAGAATATTCAAATCTTCTTTATTATGTTCTTAAATATTTGAATACCAAATTATTGATGAAACCCCATCTCTAATCTTAACTCCATTGAGCTTTTGTGGGATCAGCTGGTCTAGCTGATGGGCAGCTGGCGGCCCGCGGGCCGTATATGGCCCTCTGTATCGCTGAATACGGCCCATCCGGACAAGACTGAGGATTCTAAGGATTATGTAAAGATTGCATTCAGTTTATGATGTTATTACATCTATTGACCAGAAGAGGTCGCTTCTTCTCAGCAGACCTGCTGATCTCTGTAGGATTCTAGCATGCAACATCTTAAACTTGCTCATCAATTATAAGGTAAATTGAGCTAAATTTGTCTTCAGCTTGACAGCGACCTAGTGCTCGCTATTGTTAATGTACAGTACGCAGGTAGAACCCGTGTCTTTTGTTGGCCTGGATACGAAAACTGTCATTAAAGATTTCAATTTTATTCACAAATACACCATTGATCAAGTGATTAAAGAGAAGTACAGTATGAGAGATACATACACCAGAGCTGCTCTCCTCACAGAAGTAAAGGGTAAATAAAATACAAGGGTAAAAGGCATCAAAAGTCTTTACAAAATCTGTGACAGTGCGGGAATCACCAAAGACATCTAATGCTGTTTCGCTCATGCTTGCGAAAAAACTAAAAGTTGTTATAAGGCGGAGAAACTTTGAAGAAATGTGCGATTGAGATTCCTGACTGACTGTTGATAAGTCTTGGTAATAGACAGAATGTTCACTGATGCACGGGACTGTACGGCCTATGCATGTTTGTTGTGGTGCTGAAATGTTTTGTATTAATGCACTGAAATGTTATGCTCTTGTATCCAGTATTGGTATTGATAATATTTAGAATTAAACAAAAACCTATAAGCTGTTTTATGAGATGGGGATGAAAATGTCTGTTCATTTGTGTGTTTGTTGCAAATGTAGACAATGCAAATGAAATGAATTATATATTGCTTGTTAATTGAACACGAATTTGTACATGTAAACAGCATGTTTTAGTAAAAAAGGAAGTTACAAAATAATTATAATTAGTTTTTATAAATATTGTTATATAAACATTTTAAAATAGGTAACAAAATCTTTAAAACAACATTTCATTAGTTGTGCATACTGTAGATTACCCATAATAACTAGTAAATTGAACATTGTTAGAGTGCAGATTTTCATTCGGCCCCTTGGTGGAGGTGAGTGGTGATGAACAAAAGACTAAGCTACCAGTGCCTCGACTTAACAGCTAATTAGCCAAAAGACAAATATGGTTAACTTGTGTCTTACTAACATGCATGACTCATGAGCTACTAGCAAATGTAATAAGTTAGCTAAAGTGTAGCTAACGCAATATATCATGGCCATACAGGCTAATATACTGTACTTAATGGAGACATTACAGGTGAATACAGTAAAATTTGTGTCTAATAATTGATATTTTAAATATTAAAATATTGATATGCAAATTAGGCGTTAACTAATTAAAATGTGCTAATTTGCATACATTTGACAAGGCACTGCAGGTGAATAGGATAAACAAAATAACTACATTATTTCAAAGTTCAAGACTTTTTTGTTTAATTAATTTAATTTGTTGTATTTTTGGATTTTGTCAATCATTTTTTGTAGTGTTTTTTTTTTTTTGTCATTATTTTTGCCGTTTTTTTTCCCCCCTGTAAATTAACAGAATAGCAGCAACATCCTTTTTCAATTTAGTGTGATTTTTTTTGTTGATTTTGAAATGTTATGTATTCCAATAACACCAAAAGGATTTAAACTATTTATTGCCTTGTGCAAAATAAACACATTATTAGTGAAACTGTGTCTCTCTCCTTGGTGCAGTAATTTATTCTAAATATATACTTGAAGCTAGTAAGCATAGAAAACCTGCACAAAGTTTCCTTTGCTGTTGCCTGCTTTTGTGATAAACATAGTGAATACTAAATAAGACCATGGTCTTTGTGTGAACTAATTATTTTGTAGAAATCTGTTGAGTATGAAACAATTGCATGAGTGTGAGTGAACTGGAATAAATTGGTAAGTAAGACAGAGTTGTGTTAATATATTTAATGTTTTGTTTAAACATTAAAAAAAAAAAAAAATAATAATAATCATTAAGAGAAGTGCCCTTTTTTTCCACTTGAGCCCCTGCCCCCTCAAAATGTCTGTGCACTTCCATACAATGCCAAGGATCTGCAAAGCTGTGATTGTTGCACGTGGAGGATTGTTTGATGAGAGCTCTTTGAAGTAGTTTAAGTAGTTTTACAAATTTGTTTCAAATTTTTCGTGTTATTAATGTCCTATTAATGTCGGTTCAGTTGATTCAAAGTTTCAGCAAGCTTCGTTTTGGCAGATTGTGACCACTAAAGCAGATAATTTATAGCGAGATAACAACCTTCGCGGTTCTATCATTGGAGCGAGCGTAAACGGCTGTAACTGTCAACTAGCATTTTACGACAGTTTGCTGATGCTATTCAAATGAATGGAGAGAGCCGTAAACTGACACCTTCAGATCGTAAAATCATCCTCTTACAAAACTGCAATTTTATCATAGTAAGCTCCACACATAATTCACTTCAAAATGATTGTTTAGTGTAAGTGTAAAACATGTTGAAGATTTGCGGACAGGTCGTTAATTCATTAAGTTATTAGCTGTTCCTCACAAAAGTGGTTTATTCAGCGTTGTGAAGCATCTCTTCCATAGAGATCCATCCAAAAAGAACGGCCTCTTGTCTCCTCGCCAGTGTACCGCCACGCTAATCAATGCTACCATTGTAGACGTCATATCAGAAGGGCTTTGACTGCTGGAGTGAAGACTACAGAACTGATCTCAAATCAGCGCTGACCGACGGGCCAACGGGGAGCTCGCGTGAGTATCACATGACTAAACACGGAATTGTTGAAAGTACAGCCATTAAGACAAATACATTGGAGTATGGTCCTTATGGATAGCCGTGGAATGCGTAAAATGCTAGTTTAGTTTAATCAGATTAAGCACACGTCCTTTAATCATTTCAACCAAACTTGTGAGCGATGCCTCTTGTTCCTGCAAACCAGCCGCAGCTTATCCGCTCGTGTCAAAAGGATGAATATTACCAGAACAACCTGACAAACAACGCCAATGAGCTCTTCCTCACATTTGCTGGTAAATCACATACAATCATACTAAATGCGTGGTTTAAAGTTATTAAGGGGTTGTTGCCGTGGACAAATAATACAGTTCATTAAACACGCTGACCGTGACAACATGCCCCAATGGACTCAATGCACGGAACGAAGCCTACACATTCGTATCCAGCTAATACGAAAGATACTATTCCTTCTTCAATAAAGCGAACTGTTTCAACAAATGTGATTTTATTTAGGAAAAGTATACAAATTATCTCAGTAATGAGCTCCAAAAGTGTAAATACATAAGATCTGACGCTTGCAGAACAGTCAAGCACTGCTATACCATTGTATAAGGCTTCTTCTAGTTGCAAAGTATTTACATCCAGCGATTGTACAGTGATTTACTAGTGAGAAATTAAAATAAAAGCGTAATTGCCAAGTATGCTTACATGAGGAATTTGTCATGGTGACAGAAGCTTCCAGTGCAAAGAGAAAACAAAAATATACATTTACAACATATACATATACACATTTGAAATATAAATATAAACATAGACTATATACATAAACAGTGAAATAAGAATAACAACAAATAAGATACAACAGATAAGTTTATAGAGATAACTTCCGTAGCGCAATAAATAAGATAACTTCCGTAGCGCAACAAATAAGATACAACAGATAAGTTTATAGAGATAACTTCCGTAGCGCAAATTATGTTATATATAGTATATAGTATATAGTATATATAAGTATATGTTATATACTTCCGTAGTTCAATTATGTTATATTCAGTTATGTGCAAGGTGATTTATTGGATTGCGCAAATGAGGCAAGATATCAAATAAATGTAAATGGAATAGAAAAATGAATGAATAGTTTAATATTAGGTGAATGGCTTGAGGGAAGAAACTGTTCTTGTGCTCATGGCTCTGTAGCGCTGGCCAGAAGACAACAGTTCAAAAAGGTAGTGGGCTGGGTGAATGGGGTCCAAAGTGATTTTTCATGGCCTTTTTTCACTCTGGAGGTGTACAGTTTGTGAATGGTGTGAAGGTGAGAACCAATAATCCGTTCAGCTGTCTAAACTGTCCTTTGAAACTGTCCTTCTGATGTCTGACTTGGTAGCTGAACCAAACCAGACAGTTATAGAAGTGCAAAGGACAGACTAAATCACTACTGATTATAACTGGATCAGCAGCAGCAGTGGTAGGTTGAACTTCTTCAGCTGGCGAAGGAAGTACAACCTCTGCTGGGCATTGAGTCAATGTGGGTATCCCACTTCAGGTCCACTGCTGCCATGGTGTTCAGAATGGTGTGCGGTGTCAATGTTGGGGTGTTCCTCCTAAAGTCCAGAATCATCTCCACCGTTTTGAGTGTGTTCAGCTCAAGGTTGTTATGACTGCACCAGACAGACAGCCGTTCAGCCTCCCTTCTGTATGCAGACTCACCATCATCTTGGATGAGGCCAATGACAGTAGTGTCATCTGCAAACTTCAGGAGCTTGACAAAGGGGTCCTTGGCAATGCAGTCATTTGTGAACAGGGAGAAGAGTAGTGGGGAGAGCACACATTCCTGGGGGCACCAGTGCTGATCGTACAGGTGCTGGAAGTGAATTTCCCCTGTCTCACTAACTGCTGCCTATTTGCTTTTGAAAGCCGAACTGAAGTCCACAAATAGGATCCTTTTATAAATCCCTTGTCTGTGTAGATGTTGCAGGATATGATGCATTCCCATATTGACTGCATCATTCACCAACCTGTTTGCTCGATAGGCAAACTGCAGGGGATCCAGAAAGGGTCCAGTGATGTCCTTCGTGTGGGCCAAAACCAATCTATCAAATGACTTCATGACCACAGACTTCAGAGCAACGGGTCTATAGTCATTAAATCCTGCAGTCTTGGGTTTCTTTGGGATAGGGATGATGGTGGAGCATTTGAAGAAGCTGGAAACTTCACAGTGCTCCAATGATGTGTTGAATATCTGTGTGCAGATGGGGGGCCAGCTGGTTAGCACAGATTTTTAGACAAGCGGGTGAAACACTATCTGGGCCCTGTGATTTCCTTGTCTTCTTTTTATACCTTTTTATACTTTTTTATATCACGATCATTAGACTTTTTATGAGAATTAGAATTTTCACTGAGACCTTGCTGAATCCTTATGAATAAATGGCTCTGGGGGATCTAACACTGCCAGGCTGTGACTTGTTAAATTCCCCACTGACTTCAGGGTGAAGAGGTGGTGTTGCCGCTGTTTTTAGAAACTCTTTTAAATGCAGAACACTACCTATGGATGTGTATTCCATTTCTGAGGTCCAAATATTAAAGATTGACATCTTGGGTCCTGCTTTCTGTGCACTTGTGTACAGACATCCCATATTTAATAAGGACTCATCCAACAATTTTTGGAATTTCTCTCTGGACTGGTGTCTCGTGGTGACAGACTCCTAATTCTTGGGTATTTTAATATTCATGTATGCTGTCCATAGGATTAAATGAATTAATCTCCCTCACTGAGTCTTTACATTTTTATGACATGTCACTGGTCCTACTCACAATATGAGTCATACATTAGATCTTGTTTTGTCTGTATCTAACTTGGAGGTGTTAGATATTGGCATTTCTGACCTTTATTCAGTAGTATTTGAGTCTGGCTCTACTTGTCCTCCACCTACATTTTCTCAGCCCTTACGTCACTCCCAGTCCATTTACTCGTCTACTGACAATCTTTTTCAGAATTTTATCTTACTAATTTCACATATGATGTCTTAACTGAATCATTGGTTGAAGCTTTAATAAATCTTGTACTTTTACACTTGATAATGTCGCTCCGCTGAAACCAAGGAGAGTTAAGGGTGTTTCACAGTAGGGTTGTGCCGATAGATGATGATAGTCAGAGATATCGCCAATAGGTGATGCCTTTGACGATCATATTTTCCGTTAATGTATTATTATTAGGCTATTATTATTATCATCAAATGAATATAACAATTAATTTGCCCTGCCATATTTTCACATGACATCACCGCATATAACCGACACTTGCAACCGACACGCGAAAATGATTTAAAAACAGATTACAAAACTACATCCCACATCATAATTAAATTGCAAGACATTTTAAAGGATTTTTTAACTAAATATCATAGAGCTGTAAAGGAAGCGAAAGCTAAGTTTTTCTCTACATTAATCTCTGATAAATCAAATTGATGAAAAATTGTAAAAAAAATGGTATTCTTCAAATCAATTGATTCTGTTTTAATCCCAACTACACATTTTTTCTGAATACCACCCAAGAGACATGTGAAACATTTTTAAACTACTTTACTCAAAATTGAGCAGACTAAAGGTGCGATTGTACCTACACAATTTGATCAAGCATTAATTCCTTCCCCGTCCATCTCTTTGACTTACTTTGAAACTGTTATGTCAGCAGAGTTAGCAGATGTAGTCTCCAAGATGAAGTGTTCCAGTTACAAGCTGGATATTCTTTCTCTACGCCTTCTTAACACTAGAAGTACGGAGCCACTGTAACCTACGCTTAGCGTGATTTAAGGGGTCAGAAGACTGCCTAGTCTTCAGACAGGGACACTGCTACTGACACATAATGATCACTAGATGGCGCCTCTTGCGCATAGCCAATGGATTGGTCTTAAAATTCACTGCGAGTTCTTTCACGATTTCTGCTCATTTATTTGCATTAACTTCGATCTGTTTTATACAATAGAATTCAATCTGTTATCTGTTTGAATTATTAATGAATTATTATCTATATTTCTTTTTTTAGCAAAGGCGTGCTTTGTCTTGCAATAAAAATGATTATAATATAATCGATAATAATTGTAGTGTATATAGTATAAATAATAATAATAATTGATGATTCTGATTCTGACTTGTGCCAACAATGGTGGTTTTGTTCGGCAAAAGATTGTTTGCCAGTTGCCACGAGGTGAAGAAATTGTTTGTCATTACATTTCTTTTCCAAGGAAAGGCTCGACCAGACGCATGACAACATTATCCGATAACTGCTGACCAGCCGCCCTACTGTCGTCTTTCCCTAGATAGGGAAACTTCGATCTGTTTTATACAATAGAATTGAACCTGTAAGCTGTTTAAATTATTAATGATTTATCATCTATATTAGTTTTTAGCAAAGGCGTGCTTTGTCTTGCAGAAAAAAATATTATAATATAATCGATAATAATTGTCGTGTATATAGTATAAATAATATTAATAATAATTTTAGTGCTGTTATTTGGAATTATCTTAACATATATTTACATGGAACTATCGACCATAATATTCTTCTTAATTGTTTAGAATGTATGGTTGGCATCCAGAGTATGGCCCTTAAATATGTCTCTAAATTTAGGTAATTTTTCTTCTATGTCGGCTCAATTACAGTGTGGTGTCCCTCAAGGGTCAATTTTAGGACCCTTGTTGTTTTCCCTGTATATGCTTTCTCTGAGCTGTAATTTTCAGAAGTACAGCATATCTTATCACTGTTATGCTGACAATTCCCAATTTTCAAAAATTTTAAACATTGGCTGCAAACAATTTCTTACAATTAAATGAAAGCAAATCCAAAGTTTTGATTTTAGGTTCCTCCATGTCATTACCTGGCCTGGTTGCCAAGTTAGGTCCTCTGTCATCAAATGTACAAGATCATGTAAGGAGTCTTGGAGTGATTTTAGACTTCTCGATCATTGCCTGTGTCAATGGTAGATCTATTGCTAAAAATAGAGAAAAAAAATTCCCATAAAGACTTGGAAATTTTTATCCACTCACTTATAACATCAAGGTTTGTCTATTGCAACTCATTGTACATTGGTCTGCCACAAACTGTATTATCCCACATACAGCTATTTCAAAACGTGGCAGCAAGGCTTTTAACAGGGTCAAGAAAGAGAGATCACATTTCCCCAGTTTTAGCATCTCTACACTGGCTTCCTGTGAAATTCAGGGTCGATTTAAAAATTCCGATTTTTGTCTACAAGGTACTATCTGGTCTCACGCCCCAATATATCAGTGGCCTTCTAAATCCTCCCACATCAGAGCGCTCAGGTCTTCTGATCAACTTCTATTGAAGGTTCCTCGTTGATGCTATAGGTCTAAGGGTGACCGTGCCTTTTCTGTGATAGGTCCTAATCTGTGGAATAGTTTCCCTTTCCACGTGAGATCAGCTTCATCATTAGCCATTTTTAAATCTTCTTTAAAAACATATTTTTATTCTGCAGCTTTTTTTTTTTTTTTTTTTTTTTTTTTTTTTTTCTTTTTTTTAGATCATTGAATAGTTTGAAATAGATAAATATATGATGTTGTATAAATGTTTTTATTCTATTATGTTTTATATTTAACTTTAAATCAATTTTTTTATCACTCTGTCATTTTGTTTGTTTGTTCTGTTAAGCACTTTGGATCAACTTCTGTTGTTTTTAAATGTGCTCTATAAATAAAGGTTGACTTGACTTAACATGTGTTATACAGTTGGATACAGGGACCTTGCTAAGCCAGTGATGGTGGTCGTGCACTGTGGTTGAAATAACTTTAAGTACATGTTAAACCCCTTATTTTTACTGGATGGATCAACAGCTCCATGTCTAAATGTGCGATGGATATTGTCAAATGTCATCCACAGAAACTCCTGTAAATAAAGAGTGTGAAAAGTAATTTTCCCCCAAGTCGTCTCGCTGGCATTTATTAGCATAGGAATAAGTAGTTTCCATCGCTGAGCTGGATGTAAGTGGAAAAACGCGGAAGTGACATTGCATAAAGTTCATAACGTGTTATGTTGTCACAATATATGGGGGTAATTTTGACACAATGACACTTGCCATTGAACAGCCTATTTTAGAGCAAAATTTAAACAGAAACAAATATGAAATTCAGTTCATGAAACAGCCAAAATGTAAAAGGTTTACAGCATCAAAGCATTATTTTTTTTAGTTCTGAAAGAGTAAGTTTATATTGTACATCTTTTTTTATAGAAGAGCAAAGAAACCCCTGTTTTTCCTGACATTTTTCCTGTCCCTTTAAAGAGGTAATTCATCCAAAAATGAAAATTCTCTCATGGTTTGCTCACCCTCATTCCATCCCAGATGTGTATGACTTTCTTTCTACAGCAGAATACAAACAAAGAATTTTAGAAGAATATTTCAGCTCTGTAGGTAAATACAGACCAAAACTTTGAAGCTCCAAAAATGAGATGAAGTCAGAATAAAAGTAATCCAGTGGTTAAATCAATGTCTTTTGGGTGAGAACAGACCAAAATGTAACTACTTTTTCACTGTAAATCTTGACATCGTCAGTCTCCATGCGCTCTGTGCACGTGTCAAGCACTAGGAAGTGTAATCAAGCTGTGCAGTGAAAAAGGACTTACATTTTGGTCTGTTTTCTCCAAAACTAACTGGATCACTTCAGAAGGCATGGATTAAAATTATTATGTGCTTTTTGATGTTTCAAAGTTTTGGTCACCATGCACTTGTATATTGTAAGAACCAACAGAGCTGAGATATTCTTCCATAAGTCTTCATTTGTGCTCTGCAGAAGAAAGTCCTAGACATCTGGAATGGCATTAGGTTGAGTAGCTGATGAGAGAATTTTCATGTTCGGGTGAAGTATTCAGCTGTAGAGCTGTTTAAGTGATTATTAGTTGGTTTCATCAGACGTTTGTGTTTCTCATGAGGTTCCAGACGTTGGCTTCAGTGGAAAAAGGAAATCGAGTTGCTGTCTGACCTGACGTACTATGTCCTAACAACTTTATCTGGTAAGTTATCATTTTGCATTTCAACCCTGTTGATCTATTCTTCATATTAGCATCTGTAGCATTTCAGATGTTTGGGTCTCATTCACTAATAATTGCATACAAGTGTGCTTGCGCAGAAAAGGTTTGCAGAAAATGTTTAGGGATGCACCGATAACACTTTTTCTGTTCTGATATCGGAAACCTCAGTATCGGCTGATCCGAATCCAGTGTTGTAAAGAAACAAAGCTCTAACTACACTTCAATATAAATGTATAGCCTATTAAGAAAAACGTTATTATTAACTAGTATACGGGATAATGTAGCAGCAAAATTAACAGTAATTCCAGTATAAGTCATCAGTAGAAAATAAGCCGTTTTGGTTTTTGCCATCTGGACTTTAAAGAATTCAGATCTCTTTTTTTGTTAAATTTAGTTGCAAGACATCAGTTCACTTTTCATTCACAAAGTTATTTTTTGGAACCCATTCAACTAAAATATTATTATAATTTGTAAACAAAAGATAAAAATAATAATTTATATTAGTTATTAGTTTCTCTCTCTCTCTCTTTCTTCCTCACTGCCATCACAGAGCTCACTCTCCCCTGAGTTCTGATTACACACACCTGCATATCATTAATTGGTAATCAAGGACTGCATATATATACCCTGCTTTTACACACACTCTTTGTCTGTTCTCATTGATAGTATCTCTTCAGACTCCAGACTTTTCTACTATGTCAAACGTATCTGTGTCTTTATTATTACCTGCAAGTATCGTAAGACTTTTGTGAGTTATCTGTTCATCGTGTCTGTAACCTGTCTGAATATTATTCGCCTGCTGTTTGCCACTCTGCTCAACTGAATATACTCACAATGTTTATTTACATCATCGTTTCAATCATCTGTTCAATAAACCCTGTTACTGAGTTCATATCTCTGCCTCCATGAGTCTCTCTGTGACACCTTTCTGAACTCTCCAGGAAGTCCTGTATGTGTCTGTTTGTAGACAAGTTCACAGTAGTTTAATTCACTTCTTATTCAAATTCTAGTAAAAAGCACCTCCAGTGCCATCCTAAATTCATATTAGTGAACCGAACTATTGAGCATCTACATATGAGATATTCGTGAGTAGCGGACAAATATCGCGCACCGCATGAAGGCTAAATATAGTCGAGTGTGTGTAAACAGAGCAGCACCATTCAATAACGCGCTGGAGCTGTGCATGCATTTTATATGTTTCCTTAATAAACAGCCTTTTTTGATTGACAGAGCTAATGCACGTCTTCAATTGGCTTTGAATAAAATGCACGAGTCATATGAACTGCTTTAATTGTGTTTTTATGATTCTTTTATATAATTTTTGTAATCAGCATAATATATATGCCGTCCCATCTCCATATATGGACTTTCCGCACAGCCTATCCTGTACAGCCATTCATCACTCTCTGAAACACTATATAAGCCTAGACTGTGCGTGATCAGCAGTGTTTTTATGCAGAACAATATTGCGGATGATCAATTTTATTTATTTTTCTAAAATGTTGCACATTCCATGTTTCTAGGGCCATCAGTAATCTGAGATTATTGACCATTATATGTGGTTTGAGCTGATTCTAATTTTATAAGTGTGAACTTATTGATGAATCGTAATGGTTACAGAAAGTTTTTAATACACAGGTTTTACACACAAATACATGAATGTGCAAGGTTAATAAATGACACCCACTATGTTTTTTTGTCCACACTGTTGTCATGTAGGATATCAGACACTGGGTGAGGAGTATGTGAGCATCATCCAGGTGGACCCCAGCAAGAGAAGAATCCCCTCGCGAATACGCCGAGCGGCACTTATCTTCTGCCACACGTTTGTGCCTTATCTTCTGGAGAAGGTCTTGATCTGTGTGGAGAATGAGTTGGAGGCAGAAGCACCTCAGAACTCACAGCGAGAGACAAGCAAAACATGGAACCCACTATCACACTTGAGGTTCTGGATTCAGAGAGCCGTGAGGATGCTGACTGAGCCTCAGAGGAAGGCTTTGATTCCAGTTGTGTTTGCCGTGCAGCAGGGAATCACTCTCCTCTACAGGCTTCATGTGGCTATTTTCTACATCAGCGGAGCCTTTTATCACATTGGTAAAAGAGCTGCTGATGTTAGTTATGTAAGTTTTGGTTGTTTTACTACTTGATAATCAGCACTGAAAGAAAAGTTTTTTTTTATGCTGTATTATTACACAGTTCTCTGGAATAATCGATTCTGATTGGTTATTCATGCCATCTGGCGTTTTGAAATGTATTAATAACATCTGCACGTCTGGGGATAAAGACCGGTCAACCGGGAACATTGTGGGTTATTTTTCCTACTTCTCTATCAATCTAAAATCTCTACAAGTAAGCTTATAAAATAATTTGAACTTAAATCAATATTTTGTCCATTTATCTTGCAAGTAGTCTTCACATGGCCCTTTTCGCAATATAACCACAAACAGAACTTCAACGCAAACCGGTGGTGGAATTGACCCTTCGCTTCTGACCAATCCTATGTTAGCAACTGTTGCTCCGCCGCCATTACTCTGACACATAAATATATATATATATATATATATATATATACTGGTGGCCAAAGGTTTGGAATAATGTACAGATTTTTCTCTTATGTAAAGAAATTGTACTTTTATTCACCAAAGTGGCATTCAACTGATCACAATGTATAGTCAGGACATTAATAATGTGAAAAATGTCTATTACAATTTGAAAAACTGTCAGAACTTCAAAGTGCTCTAATCAAAAAATCCTCAGCTTTGACAGCTTTGCAGATCTTTGGCATTCTAGCTATCAGTTTGTCCAGATACTCTGGTGACATTTCACCCCACGCTTCTGTCTTGTCAGGCACTGCTCATGCACCCTAAAGTCTTGCTGATCCCACAAAAGCTCAATGGGTTTAAGATCAATAACACTCTTTTCCAATTATCTGTTGTCCAATGTCTGTGTTTCTTTGCCCACGCTAACCTTTTATTTTTGTTATTCTGTTTCAAAAGTGGCTTTTTCTTTGCAATTCTTCCCATAAGGCCTCCACCCCTGAGTCTTCTCTTTACTGTTGTACATGAAACTGGTGTTGAGCGGGTAGAATTCAATGAAGCTGTCAGCGGAGGCATCTCAAGTCAAGTGGTTTTTATTGTCATTTCAACCATATACAGTTACAGTACAGTACACAGCGAAACGAGACAACGTTCCTCCAGGACCATGGTGCTACATAAAACAACATAGGACAAACACAGAACCACATGAGACTACACAGAATAAATAAAGTGCCTAAATAAAGTGCACCTGCAAACGTGTGCAATCTATTTCTCAAACTAGAGACACTGATGTACTTATCCTCTTATGAAAAAAGGAGATATCCACGGCACTCAGACTTAAGTATACAATTTAAGAAAGCCTTTATTAAACCGTGGCTAGAATAAATAAAAACCACAAACTGATGCGTTGTGGCTAGAAAGCCTTTATCAGGGCGACTGATGAAGATCATCCCTTTTCCAAAGAGCACCAGCAGATCTTGACTTTATACTCAAGTAGCACTCGTTGCATTTTTGTCTTATCCTCTTGTTTAGTTGTACATTTGGCCTTCCACATCTCTTTCTGTCCTTGTTAGAGCCAGTTGTCCTTTGTCTTTGAAGACTGAAGTGTACATCTTTGAATGAAATCTTCAGTTTTTTGGCAATTTCAAGCATTGTGTAGTCTTTATTCCTCAAAACAATGATTGACTGATGAGTTTTTAGAGAAAACTGTTTATTTTTTGCCATTTTTGACCTAATAATTGTCTTTAAGACATGCCAGTCTATTGCATACTGTGGCAACTCAAAAACAAACACAAAGACAACGTTAAGCTTCATTTAATGAACCAAATAGCTTTCAGCAGTGTTGGATATAATGGCAGGTGATTTTCAATTAGCAATTTATCATGATTACTCAAGGATAAGGTGTTGGGGACATGGGTAGCTCAGCAAGTAAAGATGCTGACTACCACCCTTGGAGTCGCAAGTTTGAATCCAGGGCATGCTGAGTGACTCCAGTCAGGCTTCCCAAGAAACCAATTGGCCCCGTTTCTATGGTCGGTAAAGTCACATTGGGTTAACCTCCTCATGGTCGCTATAATGTGTGGTTCTCGTTCTCGGTGGGGTGTGTGGTGAGTTGTCAATGGATGCCGCGGAGAATAGGGTGAGCCTCAACATACGCTTGGTCTACGCGGTAATGCGCTCAACAAGCCATGTGATAAATTTAGCAAATTGACTCTCTCATACATGGAGGAAACTGAGATCCATCCTCCGCACCCAGATTGAGGCTAGTCACTACGCCACCATGAGGACTTAGAGTGCTTTGGGAATTAGGCATGGAGGAACCCCCTGCTGGAATAATGTGATGCTGCTGGAAATGTCTAGATTTGTTCAAAAATTACTTTTTCAAATAGTGAGCTGTTTTTTTTACATCAGTAATGGCCTGACTATACTTTGTGATCAGTTGAATGCCACTTTGGTAAATTAAAGTACCTATTTCCTTCCGAAACAGCAAAATCTGTACATTCTAAACTTTTTTTCCAGTCTTTAAACTTTTGTCATGACCATGTAAAGCTGATAACTTTCGCACGGTATGTGCTAGGATACTAGAAAGGGACTGTTTATACGAAGCAAACTCCTCCTAAAGGAATTATGTTGGTAACGCTTAAGACGAAGTTCATCCAGCTTAAAAAGAAGTCCCATTGCTGAAAGAACATTTTAACATTTTGAAATTGCCTATGGTAATCAACAGCATTTTAGTAGAGTTTAAGTTGTTTTGAAACGACAACATTCCTTTTAATCAGTGTTTCGGTGAATGTGTTCTGTAGCTAAGAGTGCAAAACGCGACTGAGGATGACCCGCGCATCCTGAACAGTTACCGTCTGCTGGGGGCGCTGTCTCTGCTACAGCTGGGCATCACTCTCACACTGCAGTTTAACAACCTCAGGCAGAGACAGAGAGCTCGACAGGAGTGGAAACAACACAGAAACCTGCTCCCCAGGTAGTGCTCTACAAAGACAGCACCTACTATTATAATGATTTAAGTATCTAAATACATATTGGGGACTTTGCATGCAACATTTTGGACTATTTAGGGAGCTATCGTTATAGACTTTATGCTCATTCAGTTTTATCTTCAGTTTATTATGACTCTTTATCCATTCTCTCTTTCAGTCCTCAGGTCAGTCAGTCGTCGTCTCGTTCTTCACGCTGTATCTTGTGTTTGGAGGAGCGCAGACACTCCACCTGCACTCCCTGTGGTCATCTTTTCTGCTGGGAGTGTATTACTGAGTGGTGCAATACCAAGGCAAGACTATCATATAAAATAATGCTGCATTGTGTTGGTTTTTATGTATAGTTGAACATTACTGACATCTGATGTTTCTTTCTGTTGTTGTAGACCGAATGCCCGCTCTGTCGAGAGAAATTCCAACCTCACAGATTGGTGTATCTGAGAAGCTACAAGTAGACTGTGCTTTAACAGAGCTTGTGTCTTAATTTCCATCATTGTTTGGAAAATAAATTAATGTTTAAAGATTGCTTTACATGAATATGTAAATTACATTCTGTATATTTTGTACTAAATAGACAAAGATTACTGTATTGCTATTATTACTGATTATTTAAGTTGCTTGTGCAGATTAGAATGAAATTCTACTTGTAATTACAATTAATAATTATTTTAATAAAATAATGTTACATTTTTACAGAACTTGGCATTTTGGTTTGATGTTCAGGGCTAAAAAGTAAAGCACAGATAAATAAAAAACAAATTGATTTTAAGTTCATTCATTAAATAGTTCATGGTGTAAGCTGATTGGTCCTTGACTTGTAAACTGCCAGCCAATCAACTCCTGTACTCCTCTCTTGTACTGCCTCAGCTGTTCACTGGTAAGCCGGTCTCACTAGCTATGTTTCCATCCAAGTAGCAAATTAAATTTATGACAAAAATATCGCAAAAACAATGAGTGAATAAAGCTGTGTTTCCATCCAAGGGTGTTCAAAAATATAAATCGTCACTTCCTGAGAAATTGTAGCCACTGTGAGTTTTTTTTTTAATATAAAATATAAAATACTGGCGGTTTGGAGCATGCAGTCAAAACACTGTAAAGAACTATGTCTCGTGTTTTGGAGTGACAGCGCATCACACACTTATGGGAGTGCTATATATGTGCGTTCATCCATCCTTATGATTATACTGTGCGTTTTCAAAATAAGCCAATAAACCACCTCCTCCATACAGTTCAAGTTTGTTTTCGACTTATTTGCTCTGCAGACTCTTTGTAGGCTTTGGATTTTCTACACACCGTTATTTCAGGATGACCAGAGCAACATTTCTGATGCAATGATTACGGTTACGCCAGTAATGAATCACATGGCCTTTTTGATGTGCAACATTTATTCCTAACAAATTCAGTAGGAGTTAATTCGGTAAATGTTTCCATCATAGTTTATGTCCATTTCTTCTTATCAAATAAAAAAAATTATCCACCTCAATTGAGCAAATACATTTTTTATGTGCATTTTGGAGATTTATTCACATCTTGGTGTTTCCATCCAGCAGTTATTATGTGATATCCCAAAATGCGCATAAAAAAACGTTGATGGAAACATAGCAATTGTTGCATGTAACGAAGAGTTTTCTCTCTGAAACCCTCCTCCTCCCCAGCATCACCTGTCTAGGTCTATTTTAAAGGGAATGTATATACTGTACGTCTAATTGTGCAGCAGCAGTATGTCTGTGTATGTTCTCCGCAGTAGCAAGTCTTCATATTTGCTCTGCAGCAGTTCAAGCAGATCTAGTCATCCAATTCCAAATCTACTAACATGTCATATTGATTAGTACTTTAACATTTATTTCGAGAGTTGTCATGCCTAAACTGCTGTCTGTGGTTCAGACATATTCCGAAAGTATTTTAGACTTTTAACATGCACATTTTACTATTTCATGTATGTATTGTTGCAGGCAGGGGACTTGCTAGATGCATAAATCTAAAGTTCAAATGGTCACATTATGAAATTGTTAAGCTTGATAATTACAGTATTTATAAGCATTATTTTTTAATGTATTGACAAGTTATGCTAAATCTCTCTGGCATTGCTCAGCATATCAAGCAAGCTTGTAAAAGTATATTTTATAGTCAAGGTTGGATTTTGGACTGGGGAAATAGGGCCAGTGGCACCACTGACTGTCATTTGTCTCTAGCCGTCATACCCATGGTGGCCTGAAAGCTAGAAACAAGCCACCGCAGATGTAAAATTGAAACTGGCAATTGACGTGATATCACATTTTCACTGTCCCTTCATAAATAAATAAAAAGATTTACAAATTTTTACATCTGTAACTTCATTATGATTAATTATAAACTTGTCCTTTACAGTATGTCTCAATTTTATCATGGAATTTTGAGGGGAATGTTGAATTATAGTCTTGTATGTCCCCAGTGCATCAGGCATTATATCATAGAGGGGTCTGTTGACTTAAGAGATATTTGACATTTGATTCATGGAGAAAACGACTGGTAGCTCATTTAAAATTGTCTAAAATGTACAATGTCTTTGACTTCCAGAAGAAGTCCAACCACAATCTTGAGAAGAACTCTTCTGTTAGAAGCTGTTATTCTTTTTCATAATGTTTTATTAAAGGTATTGATTATTAAAGGTATCATTTTTACTGTCTTGCGTTGACACTTTATTTTGTTGATTTTATTAATGCTTTGATTTTAAAGGGATACTTCACCCAAAAATGAACGTTTTCTCATTATTTACTCACACTCATGCATCCCAGATGTGTATGACTTTCTTTCTTCTGCAGAACACAAATTAAGATTTTTAGAAGAATATCTCAGCAAGTGAATGGTGGACAGTACTTTGAAGCTCCAAAAAGTATATAAAGGCAGCATAAAAGTAATCTATATGACCCCAGTGGTTAATTCCATATCTTCAGAAGCGATATGAGGGTTGTGAGTGAGAAACAGATCAACATTTAAGTCCTTTAAGTTTTTTCCTGTTAATCTCCACTTTCACTTTCACATTCTTAATGATGAAATCTAGTTTTAAAGGGCTAGCAAAGAATGTGTGTGAACTAGACAGAGTTCTTTTACTGGCTCCACCAAACCAGTTGGTTGTACAGTAATCTGCTTAACTCACACTATTAGAGTGCTCTACAGTCTGAAGGTTTTGTTTATACAGATCATGTTTAGCAAATATGAAATGCTGCCCTAGAGGGCAAGTTATTTTTGTAAATGAATACTTCACAAAATAGCTACAGTTTAATGATCTTCATAATTGCCATCTCACTAGCCACATATACTGTGGTTAAAATGATTTTTGTCATCGCAACAAGTTTAAATGATTAGGTTTTTAATGCAATTGTTTGCAGTTGATAAATGGATAATGGTTTCTACTTTGTTATGCCTAAATATGTTTAGTGAGCTGAGACCCAGTTATTATATGAATGGTGAACCGGGTCTGTCAAACTCAAAAATGTAAAAAAAAAAAGGCACCATAAAAATAGCCCATACAACTTATGTGCTATATTCCAAGTCTTCTGAAGCCATGTGATTTTCTTTTGTGTGGAACAAACCAAAATTTAAGCAAGTCATCTCTGAAAACCTTCATCTCCATTGTAGCTCTCAAATCTCATTCGCAAAATTTGAATATGCACCTCATTTAAAATGTGCCATGTTTGGATCGGTTGCGAGACCCACATGAAACATTGATGTTTGGCATCATTAACATCAAACCTGGCATAACAAATGTATTCGCACCATATTTGAATATGTAAACAAGAACGAGATTTGAGAGCTGTGGTGGAGGGGAAGATTATAAGTAAATAACAACTTAAAATTCAGTATTTCGCACACAAAGCTCATATGACTTCAGAAGAATTTTAATATAGACTACTTTATGATGCTTTTTGTCATTTTTGGAGCTTGACAGCCCCTGGTCACCACTTACTTACATTGTATTAAAAGGGCAGTATCAACATTCTATTAAACATCTCCTTTTGGTTCCACAGGAAATACTGAGGACTGAGACTTATCTGAGCAGATCTGTCTTAAGAAAGCAAGATCAACATGTCAGCGAGAAACAGCATGCTGTTACCTGAGGAAAATACAGATGAGTTGCTGGTGACTCTGTATGCTTCTAAAAAGCTCAACAGCTCAACAACAAGGGAACAGGCTGCACTTTTGATTTTTCTCAACACACTCTGTGGAACAAGGATATGTCTTCAGTTTCAGAGAACACAAGTAGCCAAAGTATGCCAGAAGAGATCCAAGACCCAGGGACGCTAAAGCCCTCAGATGTTGTAATACAGCAGACAAGCACAAGTGTGTGCAATGGCATACCTTTAGCAGGGTTTTACAGGGAACTCCTCATTATCCACAAGTTCAAAGAACAACAGTCAACCAACCGGCTTGACTTCTGAAGATATTGTTTATGACTCAATAAGAAAAGGCACATGTTTCAAGGGCAAGATGAACTGCTTTATACTCTACATTTCATGAGCTGCTCATGTCTACATGGATGTCAGCAAACTTTCTTTGCTCGATGCTGCACTTCAACACGATTGAACCTGCATTTTGGAACATCAGAAGGCAAACTGCAAATCCACATCAGCAGTTTTCTCTCCCACAATATCCGTTATCTGTGAAAGAGAACAATAGCCACATTCCAAGAGAGAAAATTATAAACAACCAAGAAATGAGCCGAGCCAATACTATAATGCAAAAATGCAGCCAAATGCAGCCATTGGGCTTTCAGTCAGTAGGGCCTAGTCCACACTAAAATGTTTTTGTTTGAAAACGCATATTTTTCTCTCCGTTTTGGCCTTCCGTCCACACTGAGATGACGCATTTTTAGTCATGTGATCTATCCAACCAAAACAATCAAGATGACGGCCTGTGTTATAGCGGCGCTGTTGTGCCTGATACTCACTTTGAAAGCATTGTAAAAAATAAAATGTCCTTCACATTGTATTCCTTCAAAGGCGAAGGAAGTTTACTCGGAAGTGTCCGGCGATGGAACACGAGAACAATTGCGCTTCAGACCGTACATGCAGTGGGGATTTTCCACATGCGCAGTGACACGATTTAAGCATTTTAATATATATTTACATCATTCAATATAGCCATTCAGAATATTGTATTGTTCTAGAATATACATTTATAAAGTTATCAAAATAACCAAAACTAAAGACTATAGACAATCCATATATTATTGCAACTGTCTCTTTTTTGGCAAAACATTTCATCTGTCCTAATCATTCCTTTTTCTGTTCTCCATTTATTAGTGAAAATTATAGAACATGAATCAGTCATTTTGCAACTTCTATAGTATAAAGTTATATCAAACACCACAAAAACCTATTACTACAATAAATATAACATTTAGTGAATTAACTCCAGATGATGTCTGTCATTAGCTTGTGACTCGATCCTTTTAAATTCGTTCACCGAAGATTTGTTCAGATTCATTCACTGATTCGTTTAGTGATAATTTTGTGTGTGTAAAACACACCTTTCCACCAGTAGGTGTCCACAAAATTAATGTCTTTTATGTGTTTATGTGTTGAGGGATTCAACAAACCATTGAGTTATACAGCTAATTAATGGATGGGGATTATTAGGAGGCCATAATTGATAAGGGCCAATGAAAATGATTGATAAGGGCCAATGGGGGGATTTTGGCCAGGATGCACTTTTTGAAAAGTTTCCTGGGATTTTTAATGACCACAGTTAAAGTCTCATCCAAATGATGGTGCCTCTTTACAGTATAGTGTCACCGTCACAATATCTGGACAATAGGACACACACAGACTGCAGGGTGAGCACCCCCTACTGGCCTCCCTAATACCTCTTCCAGCAGCAACCTTAGTTTTCCCCAAGAGGTCTCCCATCCAGGTACTGACCAGGTTCATCCCTGTTTAGCATTAGTTGGCAACTGGTCTTGAGCTACAGGGTGATATGGCTGAATTGTTCCATTCAGACTCAAATGACTGAATGGCTCAGTGCAGGGGTGTTTTCATTCAGCAGGTTAAACTAAAGATACCACGCTTGAATGCTATTGGCTTGCGCTAAAATCAATCAATCAATCAAATCAATCAGACAAGAAAAGTCATCAAAGCAGTCTCACTCTGCAAACTAGAACTCGGCTCACAATGGGCAATCACACATTTGTGTGCTGATTGCAGAGGCACAGATGTTTTGGGGGTGATGAAATTTTGAGGAGCAAAAGAAACACCTTTGAGTAAAACCACATAATAATATGTAATACAGCACAACGTAGGTTGTAATAATATAAAACTAGTTGCAAAGAGACAAAAAACTTTTTGTGAGAGAACAACACTAAAAGAGAGAGAGAGAGAGAGAAAAAAAATAAATTCCCTCCCTGTCATCTAAGTGGCTCCATAACACACTGTGCATACCTTTAACATGTTTCTTTTTGTTTGAAAAGCTCTCAGTGACACGAGAGATTTATGACAACTGTGATGAAAGAAAATGAGAAGAAAGGTAAAGAAAGCATTTGTAGCTGTGTCGAGTATCTGTGCTCGTCTAAGCATATTAATCGTCAGATTTTCATATTAAGACTCAGGTTCCTCTCTTAAGGCTCTGTGCGCTGAGATGGACTTGTGCTCAAGCTAGTGCAGTAAAAAAGAGGATACGTACATTATTCTTATGGCAGAGTTTTTAACAGGTAAAAAGATGACCATTGGTTGCCATACTCTGTATTGCTCATGTCTCAGGAAATGGAGCCATTTGTTTCCAATGACTTATTGATCTAAATGACAGAAATAATTACAGATGGTGCACCTTATTTGATCGTTTTAACTCTGTTTAGTGTGTAACGCAAAATACATTTAAAAATCAATAATAATTAATCAGAATATCAGCCAATTTGCATTCCACCATTCATAACAATTACATTATGTAACTGTTAAATATACAATCACTGTTAACTAACTGTTAATAACTGATATACTGTATATGTAATGGTTAAAGAAAAAATGCACTTAAATATAGCCCTTTTTTAAATTAATTTGAAATTTAATGCTAATTTAAATATACTTTCACTGTCTATGTAATTCTTTTTATTATTATTCTAAAAGGCTTCATGCATTTTCTGAGAAAACAAATGCTGAATTTTTTTTATTTGTTTAATCATGCGGTGACATTTCCTTCTTTAAAAGTAATGATATGGCCATGTTTGAAGTAGTGGCATGATCAAGTCTTTATGACCACTTGGTTTAAACATTATTATGCTAACACTTCTTTTGTCTTTGTCAAGCACAATATTTCAGCTGTTTTGGAAAAAATCACAATGATCAGTATTTTTTTTAACAGAATATCTTTTTTTTTTTTTTTTTTTTTGCCACAAATTACAAAAATATTGACTGAATAATGTGCAGTGGTGATAATATTGCAATGTTAACCTCCTGAAACCCAATGATGTGCGCATTTTCCATTACACTTTTTGATTTGTAACTAGTAGCACCTAATAAAAAAGCAAATAAATAAATATATAAATATAGAGCAAATAGTTTTCCTAAATTTTATGTCCACGTATGTGGACAGCGGGACTAAGTTTTTAATTTTAAGAAATTTTGATATGTCAGATTATTTTTTCATCATAATGTTTATTATGTTTCCAGGAGTGTTGGTTATTCGTGTTTTTGAGACGTTACAGACATTACCGCTGATTTTCTGTAAAGCTGTATCTAAACTGCTAGCAGTGGTCCAAACATCATCTTCATCCTGAAACTGAACTTTTGCTTGAATTTTAAGTGTATTCACAAACTATAGGATACTCCCTTGCTCCCTGTTTAGTGGATGACTTAACCTCCAGTGTGCTGTCTGTCTGCACTGGTCTCAGAACAGTTTGAAATGCGACTTATTTTCATCCTAACTCTGTATAAAGCCTCTGAAAGTAAAATATTTCAACTTTTGGATGAACCCATTGATTCTCAATGTGAACACACACAGTAAATCTAAGAATGCATTTATGTTAAAGGTGTTGTATGCGTAAAAGTATGCAAAAATATTAAAATCCCTTAAAAATATTAATGAAATAAGTGTCCTGAGATATCTCACTGGTCTTTGTGTCAGCTGTAGATTTTATAAACAGCAATAAAAAAGGTAGCTTTTTTCCCCACATTGACACTTTTCACCTGTCAATCATTTTGCTCGTACTCATAGTGTTGTATTTGAAGCGGATCATTGAGCCTATTATTCATAATGTTTGTCAGTTGAGGGTGCTATTGTGCCACAGTTGAATTTGTCAGCCACAGGAACAAACAATGCAGCACTTAGCTATATTTTGGTCTCAAAATTATCTTTGGAGGGTGGGGTTTGGAATGAGGGGGGCGTGGTCAATTCAACGGCTCAGTCACGTGAAAGCTTCTGAACGCTAAAATTGCTAACAGCACCTCTAATGAATACAGTGATGTCAAAATAACGTTTATATTAAAATAATGCCAAATGACCCACAAATGTGTTTATGTTGAAAGTTATTCAAATAACGCATGTTTTTTAAACTTTTGATGGAATAATATTCTAAAATCATGTTTATCAGCGTGCTGACATGCAAAAAGTGAATACATTTTTTAAATTGGCATATCAAACAAAACTAAAGATGCTATGAGGTTGCACAAGGATAAGTACAATTTTGTTGCCATTTTTTGCTCTGACCTTCATTTCCTTTAACGTTCAACTTTGAATCGCTTGTGAATGTAACATGGTTGAATGGCTATGCACTAAACATGCTTCAGTTATAATGGGTCATTTATTACAAGGCACATTGAAACTGAGTGATGACTGAGAGCCAAAATGCTTTACAATTGTATGGTGTTAGACAGTAGTTTAAACAAACAAACGCTGTAGTACATATTACATTGGCGCTAAGACACCATTTCAACACCATGTCTAATTGAAGGGTAATCACCAGACACATTCTGTTCTAGTGGAAGAACCACTATGAGAGCAGACATCTGGTGAACTCATTCCCTGACTGTCACACTTGACTCAACACAGCTGCTTTTAGAAAACGACTCATTGATCCCAGCAGATTTTTGGTTCTGATTAGCACATGTTCCAAGTGTAGACCTCGACAAGTTGGAAATGCTGCTCCTGCTCCAGGTGTAACTCCATGAGGGCCTGGTTTTGTGTTTGCTGGATGCTGGCGAGGGACTTGGTGAGTTTCGGCACCACTGTAACGAGTTCGTTGTTTGGACAATGAAGGAGTCAGGAGGCAGCGAACTGTCAATATGAGTATGTGCTTATTACTCTTCAGCATCGTACATAAACTTACACAAAATGGCACACAGTGGCCAAGTAGTCACACATACAAATGAGTAAGGGCTTCTTGTCGAGCACACACACATACGGACTCTCTGTCACTCTGATGCCTCGTGTGCCTTTTTATGTCTCCCTCCGCCATCACTACAACAAGAAACAGGTGTTAGAGATAATGACAACCCAGGTGACGAGCATTACCGCTCTCTCTCTCTCTCTCCAGCAGACAGACACACGACCACGCCCCCATCACCACAGAATCATTCTGTAATGTGTGGATCAAATATAAATTATCCTCACCATGAATATATCTGACTCACAGAACATGTCTGAAGCCCCACATATAACATAATAAGGTCACACATGCAGCGACCTTATTGCTTGATGTCCACTAGTCCCTGTACTATATGTCTCTAGAGGGTATTCCTACTGCTGTCGCTCTAACGTATTTTTGTTGGATTGCACATCTGGCCAGATCTAAAATCTGATCACAGATGAGACATGTTAAAAAAACACATTCTGCTGGGGAGAGTGTTTTTATATAAACTGCATCAGTGTTTAATGCAGCATATCATTAATAAGATTAACAATCTATCAGTGTTCGGCAAACAAATAAAAATCACCCTCGCAGTACATCATTTTCTCTGCAAAATTTTCTTGATTTGTATTTTTCCAGTAAAAATACCTAAACTTCCATAAAGTAATAGTTCACCCAAAAATTATAATTCTTTCATCATTTAATCATCAACATGTCATCTAAAATGTTCTCTCTTCTGCTGAACACAAACAAATATATTTTGAAGTATATATGCTGTGTTAATGTCCACACAATGCAAGTCAATGGGCTCCAAAATTTCAAACTTCTGAAAGGATATACAGAGAGCATGAAAGCAGTGGGGTAACTTGGATCTTGCGGGCCCCAGTGCAAAGAAACTGTTGGGTCCCCTCCTTGTGGGGCCTTGGTTGTTTTTATCACACCTCGGGCCCATGGTCATTTTTATGGTTTATTTTGGATGACCCTAGGGTGGCTGACCACACTGCCCTGCCTCTAATTATGCCCCTGCATAAAAGTGATCCATACCACTCGAGTGGTTTCATCACTGTCTTCTGAAGCAATGCAATATGTTCGGTAATAAGCAGACAAAAATGTCAAGACCAACGTATTTTTATTTTACAAAGACCAAAATGATCAATTGTAACTCCTTCTTGAGCTTTCAAACGACATTCACCAAACAGTAAATGCATTTTCTCTGGGAGCCAGGCTAAATTAATAATCACTGTAACTGCATTCCAGGCATGGGCCAGACTCTCAGTCACCCCTCAGATGACATACGGAACTTGTTACTTGCACCTCATTGTAAAAGGAAAATAGAACATTGATTAATATAATAAGAATAAATGAGGATGATAAAAGATTAGATATAACTTGTAAAAGTAAGGGATCTGGATATTCACCCTTTCACTCCCCCCATTTTAGACCAGTGTGGGGCCAAATATATGGTCTACAAGTGAGGACACTAAAGAGATGAGAGAAATGGCTTGAGCTCCCCTGATGGGTCAAACACATGTCTTCGCTTCAACACGTACATGTCAGAACCTACCATTTCTGGTCCCAATGTAGAAGCTCCCCCACCTCCTACTCACTACAGGGTACTGGTGTTTTCATACCTCAAATGGGTCTTGAGGTTCAATGCCAGCTTCACTAGACACTCATCCTCTTTAGAGTGGTTAACAGTTCTGCAAGCAGACTTGAACACATATGAAATGCAAAAATGAAACATCATCCATAAAATTAAGAAAAGGGCAGTTAGTCCCATTAGTGCACCGAAGGCATACAATAGATGTAGTATCTCCCTAAACCAAATATGATGGATTCTGAAGCTTCTACAAAATCCTCTCAAGCTTCTTCAACAATATTATGATATTCATATCCTGCAAACGCATTATTAGTTTTGATCTGCTTGAGAAATTAGACAATGTAAGTTTCTTGTGCGAGTTTAGATTTTAGTTTTGGATAATACTCGGTATTATTCTTTAGTTCAGCTACACAGGAGTCAATATCTGCACACTTTGCGTGAGAACAACTGACTTGCGATTGCCAATCAGGACCTAAATCCTGAACTATTTTGAATTTGGAACATTGCCCAGTTTTTGTATTTGGATTGGACATCCCTTAATTCTTGTACAGAAGGAATTGGTCTTAAAAGGGGACATATTATGCAAAATCATAATTTTTAACATAATTATGTGTCCCCAGTATGTGCAGACAACCACAAAATATGATAAAAGACCATCCTCTCATTCTTTCCCCATCAATAAACAACACTGGTACTGGTACCCCATGAGTAGCTTAGATCCACCCACATTAAAACCTGAGTGAGCATCGAACAGTCCACCATATTTATCTCCTCACTAGAGCCACTCGTGCTAACTCGGACTGCTTCATCAACAATGGTCAACACAAGGCTGGATTTGCTTCAAAGCTAGGGATGAAGGATGGATTGATACAAACTCTCCATGACCCAACTTCAGATTTGCAAGTCGTAAGATTTGCACTTTATACTTTTTTAATGTTTGCAATTTGGCTTTCTGAATTTGCTTGTTTGTACGTTTCATGAAAAACACTTGTTTTGAAAATATTGTGCTTTATGTAACAGCAACTAGTCCCTAACTATCTTATTCCATAACAATGAAGCTGTAGCTCTGTTTCGGTTACGATGTAAACGGATTGGTGTCCTCCACAGTCCCGCTTGTGTGGTCATGCAATGAAGATTTTTCGTGTAATAAAACCGGTCATTATTTCAAAAACAATTATGAAACGGTAGTGGTATTTTCAACAAATTGTTTTTCATATTTCATATCTCGAACTTTGTTATGCACAATACAGTAAGATGATTGACTTAGTGTGTTCTCTGTGTTATTTATAATTTTTTAAATGTTTAATTTCTCCTGCATTGTTGTCGCAGGGGTATCCATGGTACCAGCAGGAAAGGCACTGCCCACTTCCAGCTCCGTTGCATTTAAAGCTACACACACTAAAAAAGCCCATTTGGAACAGGGTATAAAGCATGGTAGAATATATTATCTGTGAGGTATTTTGAGCTGAAACTTGACAGACATATTCTGGGGGCACTTGAGACATAGTGTAAAATGGGGCATTTGCCTGTTAAGATTGGCAAAAACTGTTTTTCTTGATCAAACCACTCATCTCCTAGAGCTACATCTGAAACCTGAGGCCTGTAATATTTCCATTCGAGATCAGTAAATGACACAGGCACAAGTGATTTAATGATCCTACTGGAGATAATTTCCTTAATCATGTGAAACATATTCAAATGTATCCAAACAGTCGTATTGTAAACCATGAATGTGGGGTTCTGACATTTTCTTTCTAAATGATCATGGATCATCATCATCTAATAACTGATTTGTTAGCGAACATCATTGCCATGTCATAGTGTATGTAGACGTCAGTAAATCTAGCCCCATTATAATCTAGTTTAACAAAAGACGCATTGCACAGGCCAGTTGGAACTCTCATGAGATTAGTACCAGCAATCTTTTCAGCAATCATTTTGACCAGGACGAAAAGTATCAAAAATAATTGTTTGATCTCTCTGCCTATGCATCGTTCAGCATGTGTCATCTTCCACAGATCATCAGTTTTAGTGTATCTAGGCCAATATAGTGAAAGAGCATTCACAAGAGGTAATTTATTATTACTTTCATTCAGATCAAAACCATCCTTTGAAGTCTTATCAATTCTCCCCAATCCATCATAGATAGCTCCGTAGGTTCTATTACATCCCATCTGACAACATGAACTTTAACTGGCTTAAGCACATTCCATCTCATCAGAAATGTATCTGTCTCTATATTTTTGTATCAGGTTGAAGAAGGAATATATTCTTGTCAATGTAGCTACAGACCACAGTTTTCATTGCAATGTTGGACTCTATTTTGTTTTGAGCACCTGGCACATGGTAAGACATAATGTGTCTAGGATCTGGTGCTTAAGGTTGTTGAGGGAATCTGATTGACCTGCCTTCTTTTATTTCGTATTGACTATCATTCTCAGAGGTAGCTTGTTTCAGTCTATTATTGCTATCTTTTACTGGCTTCTGATTGATTACATACCGGCTTGTACGGTTAAATGTAACATTACATGCACTGGAATGTTCTTGAGCAAGGGTTTTTGGAATCCAACTGAGAATAGTTGACCAGGCCAATAAGTCACTATTGTTTCACCGTCCAATTGGAAACATTTACATTTACCACTGAATCAACAATTGTGTGATATGTTGCTGGATTTAATGCTTGACCCTCAGGAGAATTTAGATATGGGTATTCAACCCATGATGGATGGCAGTCTTGAACTTCACAATGCCACTTGGTAGTAAAGGAATGGTATTGACCTGTCCAGAGAGAAATTTGGATCCACATTAGAACTGACAAGGCAATAATGATTACCAGCAGTAATGAGAGCGTGAAGACCAATCGGATAAAAGCCCACCTAATTTTCAGTCTTGTTTATCTCCGAACCTCCTCATGCCATATTAGCATCTTCAATAGATCATCTGGCCCAGCCAGTGAAAAGAGACTGGTTGCAGAATGAGGTTAGTCAAACAAAATGCATGAAAAATGTGAGTGTTACTCATGGGGAAAATAAGGAAATAGGAGAGTATGATCTACCCCAATGGGTTTCACCAGTGATCAATGCCTCCATACTGACGGTAAAGCTCCCCTATCCATTAAGACAGATGTGTTTGTTTTAAACAATACGATATAAGGTCTGTTGAATTTAGGACCAAGAGGAGAAACAATTTAATTCTGCAACATAACTTTATCTCCAACTTCAGGGAGATTTGTTGTTTGTTTTGAATCTTTTTTATCTTTATCGGCCTGTCTAATAATGACACTTACTCGTGTATCTTTCAAACTTTGATCCAAAACCTTCAAATCATTTTGAAGAGCATCTTTCACTGGGCCTGTAGGACCCTCATGTTGTAGAGGAGCACCCAACAGAAGATACATGTATCTGCCTGTCATGATCTCAAAAGGACTAATATGAATCGTTTTGTTTGGGCTAGCCCTCATGCTAAAGAGAATCATTGGCAGGGCTGAGTGCTACGCCTTCCCCCACACCAACTCACTCTTTCTCAGAGCAGTTTTCAGAGTACGATTTGTATGCTCCACAGAACCACTAAACTGTGGTCTAAAAGTTATGTGGAAATGCTGTCTGACTCCCATCAATTTGCAAAAGCAGTCTCAATCTAGGGAATACCTTATTAAAACATTGTTTTAGCAATGGCATCTGCCGTACAGTTTCTCAGTGGAAAAGCCTCCACACATCTTGAAAACAAATAAAAAATCATTAATATATTCTGTATGTAAACCCCCCACTAGGAGGTAATGGACCAATGAAATCATTTTGTAAATGTGTCCACGGGCCCTGTGGCCTGGGATCCTTCACCAAAGACATTTTGAGTTTTGAGGTAGAATTTACCTTCATGCATACTAGTCACCTTTAAAGAAAATCAATGCAAGCGGATCTCATTTTTAGCCACCACCATGTTTTTGAATTCATGGAATACAGTTTTCAGGATCTGCATGAGCAAACTATAATACAAAAACCACACGGACAGAAGTTGGGCATTCATTAAACTTCCATAGTCCAGCAGAGTTCAATTGTGCACCCAAATTAGTCCATTGTTCCTGCTCATCCCCATCATCAACAGCATATATTTAAAAAAATGTCTTTATCTTTTGTACCCCCTACTTCCACATCCACTGGAGAGTGTGTGTGTGTGTGTGTGTGTGTGTGTGTGTGTGTGTGTGTGTGTGTGAGAGAGGGAGAGAGAGAGAGAGAGAGAGAGAGAGAGAGAGAGAGAGAGAGAGAGAGACCTCAACACTGTCTGTGTGCTTTCTCAAAAGAGCAGCCTCTCGTGCAGACAGATCAGCTGTGTTGTTTCCTTTAGATTCAAAGGAGTAGTCCTTGGTGTGTCCTGTAACTTTGATAACAGCCCCCTCTATGGGGAGAGAACAAGAATCCATTAGTTCAACAACCTGTTTCTGGTGAGAAATGCGTAATCTAGCATATAAAAATGTTTCCGCACAGGTCCAAAATCATGCACCGAACCATAAGCGTATTTTCTGTCTGTGTTCACATTTACTCTTTTCCCTTGAGCAAACTGCAATGCTCCATAAGGGCTATCAGTTCTGCCACTTGAGCACCACCCTCGGAAAGATATCCACATTTGACAGTTTCACAATGTTCATTAGTGACAGCCCAGCCTGTATGATGAACTCCTTTTTCATGAAAGTTGGAACCATCTACAAAGAGATTTATAGCATCCGTTAAGGGTTCTGTGCTCAAAGGACTTACAGGGTCATGTTGTATTGCATTTACACAGTTATGATTCATTCCTTCATCGGGTAAAATTGAAGCAGGTTTAACTGCATTTCCAGAATCAATTGAAATGTCAACATTTTAGCTCAATAAAGTAGTTTCCCATTTAGCATGTCTCTGATTTGAAATGGAGCCCAGACAAGTGTTAGTGAGCAACTTCAACATTTGATGCATTGTATGTACAATGACTCTCTAGTAGCTTACCACTTCTTCAGTCACTCTCACAGCCCACAAATCAACAAGCAAGGATGTTGTCCTGCCATAGCAGGAGGAACAGGGGTAGAGTAATAGCCAACAATTCCATATGATGTTCTCCCAGGAACTCATTGGCACAGTGCAGCTGAGTAAGATTTATTACCCACCAAATCCACAAATGAAAAGGTTTGTTGACATCAGCATATCCAGGGCAGGCATAGATGCAAATGTCTCTTTAATGCTCACAAATACCTCATCCATATCTTCTGTCCAGTCAATCAGTTCAGACCCTGGCTTACCTTCCTTTAGAGCCTCAGTCAGTGGTTTAGAAAATTCAGTGTATTCTAAGATATACTGTCGACAGTAATTCAAAATCTCATTAATTGTCTCAAACCAGTAACAGTTTGTGGTTTTGGCAATTCAAGTATTTCTTTGATGCTTTCAGGTGTTATTTATCGTCCATGAATGCCAATCCACTGTCCTAAGAATGTGACCACTGATAATGGCAGCTGAGCTTTTTTCAAATTCACTTTGAAACCCCCATTTTGGAGAGCCTTCAAAACACTCTGAACAGCAAATATGTGCTTAAACGTTGTAGGGCTGGATCCATCATCCTCAAGTGATTACGAATAGGATATTTAAAGGTAGCCAGAGTCTGGTGAAACAATGCTTGCCTGCTAAGAAGAGAGACCATAGCTGCGGACTTGTTATCTTTGTCTTTTTTAATTTCTTCCAATTGTTTGAACACAGCTCACAAAAAAACATTCCTCAAATCACTTAGATTGTAAAAGACATCGATGCCTGAAATCTCAACAACTTTCTACTGTATTCCTATCACTTTCTGAAAACTCTCTACAACTTCTTTAAATTTTCTTCAGCAAAATAAAAAGGCAGAGAACATGAGATGATCCAAATCATTCTTAAATTTATTTTCCTTTAAATTAAACTCAAAGGCTGATTTCAATGCATCCATAATCAACCATTGCCTAAATCCTATATATTAGATAAAAGTAAAAATAAAAGTTATTTTAATCTAAACATAAACTATGCAGGTGGCTTAGTGGGCTAAAGCACATAACTGTTAATCAGAAGGTCACTGGTTTGATCCCCACAGCCACCACCCTTGTGTCCTTGAGCAAGGCACTTAACTTCAGGTTGCTC